>OW796090.1:11953655-12553655 GCA_941860345.1 Chrysodeixis includens
GAAAACATACTGCGCCGAGCCCAAATAATAATTGGGATAAGGGCAGAGGAATGATGATGATAAAAATCATGAAAAACCCAAGTTCGAGGAAACGTGAAATCCTTAAGTGCATTTTGCATAAAAGATCACCAATAAACATAAAGTTCCTAACATTTAGGTCTAGAGGTTGACTACCAAGACTTTCTGAAATGTTAAACACGGCGACGGGAGTGCACCAAGTTTCTTCCAAAGTTCGTACGAGCCGTGTACGTTGGAGAAACTTTTCAATCACGATTTTCTTCTGTGCGATATCCATTATATGATTCCAAGTTTCGATATAATGTAAAGTAATGCTAGCTGCAGTTAGAAAAGTGTTGTCTTTAATGTTGCTCTTTGTATTTTATTATAGTAGGTTTATTTTTAATACCTCTTATCCTCCTTTTTTTTCGTCCTGAAAAATTACAATTATATAGTAGGATAGGTACCCTACCTATCCTACTAATATAATAAATTCGAAAGTTTGTAAGAATGTAAGTGTGGATGTGTGTTACTCTTTCACGCAAATACTACTGAACCGATTACGATGAAATTTCAAGTTTGTGCAAGATAGATAGTGATTACAGCATAAAATAATATAATATGACCTTTCATCATGTGAATGTTGGACTAACCTTTAAAACTAGCAGTGTTAACAGTCAAATATGTTTGTTATGAGTAGGAAGTTAAGAAATTATTTTGGAACAAGTAAACTGGATTAAGGAGCTTGCATTAAAAATTATTTAGCTTTACTTTTTGTACAGCACTACATATCTTCAATACCACGCAGACAAAGTCGCGGGCAACAGTTAGTATAAAGATAAACAAATATAAAGATAGACTAGATAAAGATAAATAGTAACATTTTCACAAAAGAATTAAACTTCAACAATAATATTTTTAGTAGAGAAGACCTTTACTCATATAGTAAGTAATTAATGTTTTCTTAGGCTTTTACAGAACAGTTTTTATTATTTAGGTTTCCTAGTTAAGTGTTAACTAATATTAAAAATTAAAAGTTTACTCACAGCCGCTTGCTTTTGTGATAGTTCTCTTTGAACAAATTTTCTTCCAACGGAATCATTTCAGAATCGTGCGCTTGTCACTTCTCCGGTTATCCATATTTCTATGGTCACTAAGTTCACTAACTACTTTGAACAAAGCCAGCTTCATAGGAACCCCTAATTTTGCCTATGTAATCACAGGAGTCCGTAGCTCAAATGGAAGAGCGTTCGCTTAGCACGTGAAAGGTACCGAGATCGATACTCGGCGGCTCCATTCCATAACTGCAGTATCAAACTTTTTGTTTTTGTATTTTTTTTTTATTACTTTATTTATGTTCAATTTGTAGCTTATTCCTGCTTGAAAATAATCGGAGGCAATCTCGTTAGTCGTTAGAAACTTAGAAGGCTATTTCTAATCGAATTAAAAAAGGGTGATATTTTTTTATTTATTTGTTTAGGGTATATCAATGAAATGAAGCTACGAACCGACTTCAGCCAGTAACAGTACCTATGTGATATTATGATGATACCTTTTGATATAGGTTATTTTCAACTTTTAGTGCCGCTGTTTTTGAAGTCAATGTTTATTTTTCGTTACAATTAATTTATTATAACGATTGGTGGAGTGGCGGTTCTGCTGGTGCTCCATATTTCCTGGAATAAACAAATAATTACTCTATTGTATCGCAAATCACATGAAACAAGTGAAGTATCATGGGCCCAATCACTCTTGGCCGGTTTTGTTAGGTTTTTCGATATACCGCGGGTAACACCGCGGCGTTCAGCTTGTATTGTATTAATATATACCAGTTCTACAATAAAATTAATATAATTATAAGTAGAACAGTAGTAGAGGCACTAAAATATTATATATATTCTGCCACATTCGCACATAAACAGACATCATACTTATACAACGTTGATAAAAGCGAGAGCATTAATTGAAACCACATATTCTGTATATCATTATAAGGCTACACAACAAAAATCAAATCAATGTAAGCAATAGTTTAGTCACAGGATATTTTTTTAGTTTTTTTTCAGTTTGAACATGCTGTATCTTCCTGATTAGGTGACTAAGTATTTATAGGCATAGTTATCTAGTTGGCTCCGGTTGGGTCCGAAACTAGTCGGGCTATCCCGATAAATACGCGTGAGTAAACCGTTATAACGTTTTAAGTATGAATCATCCTCACGAAAGTTATTATAAAAATATTGCTTACATTGATTTGATTTTTGTTGTGTAGCCTTATAATGATATACAGAATATGTGGTTTCATTTGATGCCTCTCGCTTTTATCAACGTGGATAATTATGTATAAATTCGAAATGCATACATTGTATATTAAAAATGAATTATACCCAGACACCTAGGGTGTTAATCGAACGCACGACCTCCGGTATTAAGCAGTCAGGGTCACTAAGCACTAGACCAACAGTCTCACCAAAATAGAACTGAAATAATTTATTTGTAATATTTTATGGACAACTATTATGAATCGCTATTTAGTTATCTCGTTTACTTTGTATTTTTTTATCATAAAGGAATAGCAAACAGTTACATTATACAATCTTACAACTAATAAAACAATACAATTTAGTGGTCATAATGTAACCCACAACGCATATTTAAAATCTAGTAGGTAATCTTTACATTTAAAATATAACTTATATTTTAACAATAAATATCCTAAAATAGTTTATTTAGACTATCTAAATCCGAGATCCGAGTCTCGTAACATTATGACGTCACTGAAGGATGTCATGTACCCTAAAATTTAATAAGCTTGCCATATTGAAGAAAGGTAAAGCCTAGTTTGTGGCGAGATCAAAACGGCCGACGCCACTTGTCATTACTCTAGCGACGCAAGACGGCTAAGAAATGATGAAGGAATATTAGCTTAGTACAAAATATAATAATGTCCGGACCGATTCCGGCCACGGCGGCCAGTGTTACTATGACACCAGCCAGCTACGCAAGACATATTATAGTGCAAAATCGTGTGCACAAACACAGGTGCACTCTCTATTCCTTTACTCTCATAGCCCGATGGGACGGTAATTCGACACGCCCGGAGAGATCAGGGCGCAGGACCCCCCATTTTTACGTGCCTTCCGAAACACGGAAGCTGTGATATTTATTTCTGAAACCGCACACAACATTCCAAAAGTCGGTGCGCGCCGCGGAGATTGTACTCAATACCTCTAACTTAGCAGTCCTACGGTCTTGCCACTAAGCTATCACAGCTTCTTCAGCAGCTTACAAGATAAGCAGTGACATGAGCATTGGACTGCTAAGTCACAGGTCGTCCGAACCCCGGCACCACGTCTTTTCGAATGTATGTGCGTATTACAAAGAAATTTTATTATCAGTTGCTAGTATGGTGAAGGAAACATCGTAAAGGAACCAGCATACTTAAGAGTTTTAGGGGTGTGTTGAACCACGTCAGTTTTAAAAGCTGTAAAAACTGAGTCCAGTTTGTAAACACAACAAACAATATAAAAGAAAACCATAAGATATAATTTAAATAAAATTACTACAACGTACAGTCATGAAAACTTTTCTAAGTAAATAAGTAAGAATACATACAGTAGCTTAACTCGGCCGTTTTTTTTTAATAAATATCTACATAGCCATGCCGTTCGTGCAGCGACAAGGCTGCCCATTTTCAGTATTTTTATTACATCAACAACACATACGAAAGCGACCACGCTCGCGAGGGTATCATGCCATGGTCATGCCACGACCCGACAGTGTAAGCCATAACTCGCGTTGCGCTTGTTTATATGAAGACTTAATATTTTAAGAAATTTGCAGTTGTGCGGGGCGAATTACATTATTTTATTTTCTTTATGAAGGTCAAAAACAGTAACATGTTAAAGCCACACAATTAAAACTAAAATTTATATTAAAAGCAAACCCACAACATTTTTATAAATTCGTATAATGCTCCAACCACGTATGGAAAAGTGTTATTAAAATATTTTAAACAATTTAAAAAGGTCTGTAACATTTTAGTCCATCTCGAAAACATATTCAAACCGCAAATAATCAAAAGCTTTACGAACCTATAACTTCAGCATTATTGATTATATTACTATTTCCCAATATTGTGATTTTTTTGAAATTCAGGATACATTATTAACGAAAGCTTCATTCAAAAAGCCCATAAAATTACGCCTTGGTTCATTAAAATGTGGCTGATGTATTGAATGTTTCCATTTCACCGCGGGTCATGCAAATACATTAAACATGTATTAAATTAACAATGCAATTACTTTAATTTTAAACATAGTTTTGTAGAATATTTTCAACAGTGTCATAAAGTCAGGCTTATTTGACCACAACCGAGATAAGGTGTTAATCTCACAAGTTCTAAAACTGAACCTTACACTGTGACACTTACATTGATGAAATAGGAATAAATATTTTTTTTTTATATCGTTCTATTCGGATGAATGTTATAAAATATTCTTTTAGTAACATTCATCGGAACGGGAGGCGTTAAACAAATGAATTTCAGTATACTGCGACTGTATCTTCTTAATCACCGACTATCTTCAGTTTGTACTATCTTCTTCCAATTCGAAAGATTCGACGCGAGAAAATGTGCGAGTTTCCATTTGATTTCATATACTTTCATGATTCTAAACTTCGCTTCATTCAAGGCTTTCGGGTCTGATGACCTTTAAGATCATATTTTTTTAGCTACCTTTATAGTTGTATTAGTTACCTATATACCCTCTAGCTTAACACAACTTCTTATAGCACCAAGTATTATTGCGGGTGTGAAAGAGGGACGAAGCTCTACGCCGTGTAGAGCTCTATCTTTTTCGCACCCATAATAATATTATTTTAAAATGTGGTAGGCCTTTTAGAACAATCAATTAGTACTTACGCAATTAGAACAGAGCACTAGTGACCAGTGCATATAATAATACCTGTACCTAGTATTACATCAGTAACTATTGGATGAGTTCCTATCAATAGTATATTATTTTCGCTGAGGCTAATAAATAAAATACGGAAAAAATAAAAAAAAACTAACTTCCGAAAGCAATTTTTAAACATTAAAAAAAATAATTACAATTATTTACATGCTAAATTTAATATCATACCCTGCTGCGTACAAATGCTGTAAATTAAAGTTTTATTTATATTACTTAAAAATATTTGCATAAGCTTATGCAATGCCTCTTCAATCCCCAATTTTCTTACACCTGGTCCATTGAATGTCATCAAAGAGAGTCATGTTACTCAACAATTTTATCGCTACATAAAATTGTCACAATAAATTGGCCGAATTTGGGTTGTTTAAAAACCCTTTAGAATATCAGCTGTCTTTCCCACAATGTTCATTTGTTTAAATACAACAAAGTTTTATATAAAAACAATGTCAAAAGTGTTGTTATAGAATATCATAATTACACTCCACAACAAATGTATTTTGAACATAAATCCGATGTTCATTATTTTTACACATTTTTTGCGAGCATAATTGTAACAGAACACAATTTAGGAAGAGCATTAATATTTAAATCTACAATCTGCTAAGCTTTTTAACAAGGTAGCAATAATGTTGGATTAATTAAACAGAGGCTCATTTTATAATCAGAGCGGTACTGATAAGCCGTTTAGCATGATCGTCGGCGCGGATTTTGCTGCGGCCACCAAAATCCCCTATCGCCCAGTACTTTCCCTCTACTGTATAAATTGGCTGTTATTTTTATTGTAAGATAACTGTTCTTAGAATTGTACTGGGTAGTGTGCATGTTTCCTGTTCCCACGACGTAGGCTAATTGAAGTGATATCAATGTTAGACGGATTACTGTTAACGTCAACTAAGGTTTTGAGGTCGTCTTGAAAAGCTTAGGCTATTTAATGACTGCAAGTGGACGTAAAACAGTATCTATATTACCCTCATATATTTAACTAGCTTTCCGCTCGCGGCTTCGCCCACGTGTAATTTGGGATTGTGGCGTTTTTTAAGGATCTCGACAGGACTTTCTTTCATAGGCTAAAAAATTGTTACAAATTGAATTAAATTATACAGCTTGAGTTACTCAGGGATGATGTAACTTTCTAATGGTGAATATTTGAAAACGATAAGTAGTTTTGGAGTTTGTCGATTACGTTATCATGTAACAAAAAGTAAAGCGAGACAAAAACATCGTCTAGAAAAATTAAAAGTATCAGTTGATCTCCTCCCCCCCCCCCCCGCCCGCTACTTAAGGGCTTGCTACTCCAAAAATCCCTTATAGTGGTCAAAATCAAAATCAAAATCAAAAGGTTTTTACCTACCTACTATACATAGGTACTTCATCAAATAATTTCAAAGGCTTTACCCGACTGCGTCAGAAGGAAGTTGGAAAAATTGAATATTCCAAGTTTCACAATCAATTTTTATTACTTTCAAAATCATAATCAAAAGGTTTTTATTTCGAGTAGGTACTTTCAAAACGTTGCTGACTCTAAAAATGTCTTTCTTATGGAGAAGAACCGGCAAGGAACTCTATAAGTTACTCGTTTAAAATAGATTTATTAGTTTAAACTACGAGGATTTCTTGAAACAAAAAGTTTATCTTGTAACCTAGGCTTTGTTGTTATAATAACCCTGTTTTATCGTTATTTTATTAATTGATTTTACAATCAAATAAACATAGCTAGATACTCGAACAAGACTAGCAGACAAACTTACAACTAAGACATGTACTAATTGAGAAACAACATTGTACAACGTTTCCAATTAAAGCGACTTAGCTTGGAAACTACTTATAACTAATAAGTTGTTAATCAGTTTACCTAATATTGTACTGTTACAATTATACATGTACTTGTATTACCTTCTAATTAATCATAATATAATTGGAGAATATTCTAGGAATAACAGTATTATATTATAGAGAAATTTGAGGTGATAAATGTAGAGAAATTTGAGGTTTTTCTAAAGACCAAATTGATAAGTTAAGTTAGATTGTTGGATAATAGCTGCCTAGAGATTATTTGGAAGATCGTTAAACTTATATTCCTTATCAAAATCTTTCTTTT
The DNA here is from genome assembly GCA_941860345.1 of Chrysodeixis includens. Classification (NCBI taxonomy): domain Eukaryota; kingdom Metazoa; phylum Arthropoda; class Insecta; order Lepidoptera; family Noctuidae; genus Chrysodeixis; species Chrysodeixis includens. The sequence goes on from OW796090.1 coordinate 11,960,724, forward strand.
TAGTACTAAATTAGGTACAAAGTTTTCTAGCTAAAAGTAATAAGATACAAATTCCACGTAATACTCGTACTATCCTCGAGAGAGGAAAGACGAGATGACACACATTTGCATTTACCTGCTCATAAAAATAATTTTCTGGTTTACGACTCATGCGAGTTTATTCATTTTGTTTACCAGCATACAAATTAACTATAAAAAAAACTATTGCAGTATGCAGTACGGGAGCTTTTCAAGATGCAACACAATAACCGGTCGCCTGCCTTCCGCGTCTAAGCTAACCAGCTGCTAGCTGCCGTCTGTCCATCTGGCGTAGTACCTACACGTGTACTTATATTTATATTGCAATTCCGAACATCCTTTTCAGAATAAGAATAGTTATAGTTGTGAACTGGCTTTGCAACCTCGTTAGTCGAGTGTTAAAATGTTATAATGGGAATATTCTAAAGCGTTGCTGTTGATCTAAGTACATGTTTAGTTAATTAACCTCTATTTGGTTTAAATGTAAATGGTAGTAGCTTGTGTGTGTTTTAATAGGTCATATGGTTAAAAAAAATGCTGAATGTCAGCTACCTCTATAGTTAATGGCATCAAAATTAGTCAGAAAACATACGCATACAGTAGTAAACTTTAATTGTAGCTAGTGGGATAAAGTTTATTTAAAAGTAAATAAAACAATTAAGTTTTCCTAACAGTTTCTAACCAATCTATATTTCTTGAACTGATAGCACCTATACCTTAATTATAATATTGACGATCTTTTTTGTATTTTCGACACAAAATGAACTAGAATAACACCAGTGGTTGGGTATAAACAGTATGTTTGTAGAACGTAAATATCAAAACGGTTATTATTCGCTGGCAGGCATCACGGTGGCCCTTTGACCGCTCTGAAAGGCTGACAACACCGGACCTGCATACAATGTGCTGACGTGAAACTAATTCAACTTTATATTCAGACGAAGTAATTTGTCCGTACAATAATTGCTCTTGTAATGTGTGCTTTTGACAGGACAGATTTCCATTAGCAGGGTATTGTTATGTAACAAGATAACATGGTCATAAGTTGATACGTGATATTATCAGAATTTGTTCCCACGGCCGTTTAACGCATTTTGATATGAATAAAAATCCAGTAACAGGGGTTTAGGTTACACTTGGACACATTAGGTTGCATACCGTTAACAATAGCAAACGCGTTTTAACAAACCTGGATCGAAGCCTCTATGGATCTACATTATGCTCACTTCAAAATAATTTTCATAAAAGTATTCTAAAAAAAAAACAAAATATGATCTCTCATAGTCTTTTAAGCTTACTTTTTTAGAACAAGGTTTTTTCCGTAGGTAGGTATATCCATGTACACAAGTAGTAAAAACAAACGTTGTACCAGTATTATTTAATAACAGTGTCTTAGATCAAGCAAAATTGAAATTGATATCGGATCTTACGACGGTAGCCACTAATGGACGGTCTGAATTTGAACCTAGGTTATTACACAATTATGGATTCTCGTAACAAACATTTCAGTGAATTGGATAGACCGAGACTCTCTACAGGTATTTGTAACCTTAATAACAGAGCTACCACAACCACTTAAATAATAATAATAGATGCCCCTTAACATTTTAGATTAAAGTTCTCAACAAGGATGCATGTTAGACTTGTGTCTCCATGTAAGTCTTTATAAAGGACTGGGTTTCTTTCCTTGAAGTTAGCCGATGAATTGTAAGAGATACAAATTATAGCACGTTTATAATAATACAGGACCTATATGAGTAGTCATGATGAATTTCGTGTTTGAACCAATCTTGAGGTCTTTAATTGGCTGGCTTATAAATTTAGCATTAGGGTTTGACAGTTAGACGACTTTCTATAAGTAACATATTTCTTTTTTTCTTTTTCTCTTAATATATCCATAAACATGTCATTAACAGTGTGACGAAACCAAACATTTGACAAACAACGCCATCTAGTTATGAAACCGAAACTAAAATACGTATGAAGCTTTATTGAGTAACTAGATCTTAAAACCTTTGTCCAGCTGTAAGATATTTAAAGGTTGGTGTTTTATTGCTACTTTGATCTTTATTGTTAAATATTTTTTTGAGCATAATCTAAAAAATATTTAACAACGACCCGCTCCAACTTTGCACGAAGCAATGTAAATGTATTTTACATAATAAACCATTTTCTTAAATTAAATTAACTATTAAAAAAAAACAACATTCTAATCCATTTAGTAGTTTTACAAGCATGTATGTATGCTTGTACGAGTGAAATCTTTCCCCGCGTGGATGTCGGTTACAGCTGTAAAACATTAACCTCCTTTTACGCAGACGGGTAAAAAGTAGTCTTTGTGACAATTCAGGGTGTCAGCTAACTCCATACTAAATAATATCTAAATTGGTGTAGGCAAATAAGCGAGAATGAGTAACAAAGATCCATCCATAAGTATTTATTATCATCATTATCATCATCCCCCTGCCCTTATCCCAATTATTATTTGGGGTCGGCGCAGCATGTCTTCTTCTTCCACATGTTCCTATCTGACGTCATCAAGCAATTAACACTCTATCTCACTCTCGTTTAATAATTAGTAGAAATATATTCTATTGAAATAGGCTTGTAAATTCTTTTAAAACTTAAAAAAATATAGTTGCCTCTTGGGGTTTACCACCGTCATCTTATAGCTAACACTTGCATCTGTAAAACAAAACAAAACAGCTGACTATTCCTGTTCAAGGGGTTTACATTTCTACAACTATTTTAGTAGATATCTATTAATTTGAGAGATCGTAGCGGACCCTGACATGAAATAATGATAACTTACGAGCTAGAATCATTTGTAGATAACTGCATGACAGTGTGTCAGTTACATCCTATAATTTTGAAAATTATCTGTAATAGCCTAGTGTTTGCGAGTCCTTGTATCACTCACTTCTGATTTGTAATTACAAAACTCATTATCCCTAATGCAATTGTGTCACCAACGTTAGAGTCACAGAAATCTTTATATATTTATGTGGTAGGTAGCTAACAATATCTAAACGAAAATTAAACTCTACAACAAAAAAATAAATAAATTAAAAAATTAAAAAACCCGACTGCATAAAAAACACTTTAAATAAAAACTGAAAAGTAAAAAACAAGCTTAGTCTAAAAGTGTAGATAGCAATGCTATTACCACAAAATTAAATAATTTCATAATCAATACACAAAAAATAATAATCTTATGCGAAACATAATTGAGTATAACAGTCGGGACCCATATTGAATGATTTTAGTCTAGTTTATTTAATGGGTCCCGACTGTTACACTCAATTATGTTTCGCATAAGATTATTATTTTTTGTGTATTGATTATGAAATTATTTAATTTTGTGGTAATAGCATTGCTATCTACACTTTTAGACTAAGCTTGTTTTTTACTTTTCAGTTTTTATTTAAAGTGTTTTTTATGCAGTCGGGTTTTTTAATTTTTTAATTTATTTATTTTTATTTAACACTTTTTAGTTAGTTATAATACGGCTATGTGTTTCTCAAGATTTCACCCGCGACACGAGAGAACTACTTCCAATACCAAGATAATAAAAAAGTAACACACGTCGATCCTGTTATTTTAGATTGATTGCGTAACACAAAGAGAGTAAAGGAATTAGAAAAATAAATTCATTGTAAATAATTTAGCTTAGACGTACTTTTATTATCACTTTTCACTTTTAAGTTCAGAAACCGCTAGTCAACCGCGTCGCATAATATACGAGTATTTAGTTTGGATAATAAAGAAACAATTGCACATAGTATGTTTTTTCTATATGTCAGTGATATACCATTTTGGAATCCTCATGATGAGCTCTTTAATTTGATACCCATATTGTAGCAAATATTTTTTATTTTTTTTTTTTTACTTCTATCTACGGCGCCTCACGGCCGCCATGTTGGTTTTTGTTTGACGTCACATATCTAAGAACACTTGGGTAATTAAGACGAATCCAACGATGCCCTGATTGTCGAAATCCATCAAGCCGTTTCGAAGATATGAGGTAATAATGAATATTATGCTCATACATACATACATACAAGATACGCGCGAAAAACATAACCCTTCCTTGGCAGTCGGGTAAAAATTCATTCCTAAACCTGAATGGTTCAGGAATGTTTTTTTCTAATCTATGCTAAGTAATCTATTTTACTTACACAAACGTTGCTTACTTACTAGTCTTCATTTACACCTATTTAAGATAGATAAATAGAAAAAAAAATCTGAAGTTATAAATAGCTATTCCTGTTCGCGTTGTGTAGGTTCACGAGAAATGTCCCCGAACGATTCTTATCTTATAAATAAGTAAGACGATAATGTAGGAAAAAACCTTTTTAAGAGATCTATTTTTGTGTGAGATCACCTGTAAAGAGGTAAATAATTCGGTTCAGAGACCTCTAAATTTGGATAATTGATCTTAATCAGAGCTTTTATAAATGCCTATATATGGTTGAATTGAGAAAACTCCTTTTTGAAGTCGATTAAAAAGCTTATCAAAATCCGAGTTCGTTTAATGCTAGTCTACAAAAAATGCCAATTAGGATGTTAATATTTCTATATACCAGCGCAATTAAATAAGCCGGTACCTATGTAAGTAGACATACTGCTTACCAGCCTTGCAGACTTAAATTTACCGACTCCCAAATGACCACTCACTTACCTAAACTTTCGAGAACTAGCAAAAGCTTTAACATACATAATGTCTGGACTGATTTCGACCACAGCGGCCAGTGTGGCTATGACACCAGGGGGCTACTCAGTACATATTATAGTGTGCAATCGTATGCGCAAACACAGATGCACTCTCTGTTACTTTACTCTCATAGCCCGATGCAACGGCAATCCGACAAGACCAGTGAGAGATCAGGCGCAGGAGCCATATGTATAGATGTAGCTAGCAATTTGGATACAGTTACATGCATAAATTATCGTAATATGGTGAATAACACGACGCCAAGCGCATGAATAAGTCGGTAATTACATTTGTACCGAAATATAACTCTGCATCAGGCGACTATGTGAATATTAATGTCAAAATTCATTAACACCATTAAGAATAATCTGATTTCCATGCAGCTTATTTCAGTATAATGTACGAAGGAACCGAACAAATATTATGTTTTTCCCAATTACGTTGATTTTCTCGACTGCCTCCCCAACTAGGTTATTAAGCTATTAGATGCCATGGATAGACGCGTAGACGCTTTGCAGTACCTATTAATAGTTTTACAACTTGAGATAATATGTATGCACAACAGTTGCGAACTAAGGTTTTGAGCGTTGTCTGAAATTTGACCGAGGTTATTCTATTTTTATTTAGCAACAATAAGTCCCATTATTATTGTAGTCTACATGTAATTGCATTTTCTTTTAGTTGGCAAATTAAGGCATAACTAACTGAACCGAATACAAAGATAGATGCTCTACAGTACTGTTACCTACTCGTACTTACGTAACCGTCAATATTTAAAATAATAATGTATTTTATACTTAAGTACCTAAGTATTTTGTTATTGTAAGTACCTATAAAGGTAGATATGTAAGAGTATAAATTTGTACAAAAACTAGGTTAGGTGGTATCTGTGGTGACATAAGTATTTCTTAATTCATTTCATAGAATGAACAACAAAAAAAAAGAATAAAGTCATTATATAATATCCTGTTTAAAACTAATAAATCAGAACGATAGGTCACACGATGAAGTTTCCAGTGACCTATCAGGCTATCGCGTAACTATTGAAACCTTGATGCAAGACCTTCGAGCATCGATTCCATATCTCTCTTCATAAATGCACATTAACTAAATTATGCACATCAACCTCGTACGCTTGAAGTAGTTAAACTTCAACTGTTCGTAAAAGACAGTAATTAAACTACAAACCATTGTTTTATGACTTCAAAAATATAGAAGCGAATGGACAGCTCAAAATATTACTCACCCTTAGTAATAAAACATGCAGCCGACATCTGTCCAACTGATATCTGCAAAAAATCTTTGCAAGATGCAAGGCAGGTGTATGGTAACCACAGAATCAACGTTTATATTTTTTAAACAAATCTGCACAAGGGGTAATTAAAAAACAAACGAGTTTTTTTATATACATTTATTTTACATTCGTTGGGACGGACGCTTTATCACAAATTACATTCTTTACAATTTTAAGAGATCATTCTTACACAAAAACTATAACTCATTGTGAATAGGCACAGGTTTGTAAAATAATTATATGAAGTCAAAATCTAAAGTGTTATCTTGTGCATTTAAATTTTAAAAAAACAACCATTTACTGAGGTGGGCTTATATATAATAGATGTGAAGTAGGTTAGATCATAAAATTAAAGTTTTATTATACGATATTAGGTACTAGATACTAAATATATATTTACAGGCACTACTTATCCCCAAAGAATTTAATTAAAAACAATCTTAAATCTGGACGGAATTGATTACAGACCACAGATTTGGACAATACTTACATACAAAAAATGGTATAACATTTTTAAATACAGTACATAATGTTACGTTTACTTTACAATAGTAATTGACAAAGTTAAAATTATTTTAGGCAAATCAAAAATTTATCGGTTTGACCGTAGCGTCAAACCTCATCTATTACATTACTTTTTTTCGAGGAAAATACGTGTCTTTAGATCAATTTAAAAGATAATACATCATGTATATTCAAGCCGAATCAACATCCCTACATAAAAATTGTAATGCTACATATTAACCTAAATCTTAAAGGAGTATAAAGCGAGCTTCCAAGTCATATGGTAAGTGAAACTTGTTTGACAACAACACGTTATTATCAGTCAGCGCGTGTTACGCACAGCTGCGCCGCTACATTGTCACTTGGTAACCAGTTGCAGTTTGCGGTCGCAATTAATAACCTATCCATCTGTGCTCCACAATATGTTTGCTGACATAATTGTAATAAAATTGTATCAAAGCCTTTGAAAGCTGATGTTTGTAGTGTTTTTTTTTAACCGTATTTGTGTATGTTATTCTTTTATTATATTATGTACGGTGTTCTTTTATTAAGTTATATGACACTTGAAAAGTTTTATTACGGCACTGATTGAATTTCTTTTGTTAATTACGAATAAACTAGAATGCTCAATGCATAGTATACCTATACATTTATTCTGAACGGAATAAACAATGTTTGGACGAAATACTGCTTCTAATGCAGCAGTATCGTGTTCGGAAAATCATATTTCCGATTGATAAATATAATCTTTGATAACTTTATAATCATAAACATAATATTCTACTGAACTTTACATACGTACTAACAAAAAGTAATCTACACTTAAAACATAAAATCAAGTTAAAAACTATAAAATAAAACCTTAAAACTACTTTCGTAGGTACTTAAACATGGTCGTAACAGTAGTAGAGAGCAAAATTACAGGTTTTTAACATATTTTGAACGTAATAACACCTATTCAAACGTAACCGACATATTTGGGTAAATTGAGGCAAGGTGGTGTGAAAAAGTAATTATAACGAACTACTATTCATATTTACATCTGTTTTGTAAAATATATTTTTGGATCTTTGATCAGGAATAACCTTGAGGGTTTTAATATCTGCAATTATGCCTCGGACTGTGCTATTTGGGAACATTTAACTTGTTTTTTTTTATTTGGCTATTCATAATTTAATTTATGATAATTAACTGCCATAACTAAAACTGGAAAGTATTGCCATAAAAGAGTGTCTATTAGTCTGTAATTTACTAAGGTTGGTACATCAAAATATTATTGAACTAAGTTAAATAATATATGATTTATTTTTCCGCTTTTATAACAATAATGACCGGCCCAGACTATCAACCCGAATGTGTACAGGAGTTAATTTTAAATTTAGAAACCAGTTTTGATACATTTCGTAAAATGCAATCACTTCAACTTGAAAAAGAAAATCAAGTTACACAACTGTCATGTCTTTTCATAATCAAATAACTATGAAAAGATAATCATCAAACCGCGTTCCCGTTTATCCCGAGAGCGATTGTTTTACGCGACAATGCAAGTCCGATGCAGACCACACACGTTATGACAGTCAGCGGTACGAACTAACCGTGTGAAGCCGACACACCTGTTGTGTATGTAGTGGGAACAATACTCGATACCATCCTATTAAACAAGCATTTATGGTTTCATTAGCATGTTTCGATATACTTTTTATATGAAAGTAAGTATAAAAACGTTGGAATTTATCAACATGTGGAATGTTGTGTGAATTTTTAGGCAAGGCTTTTGTTTTCTTTTAGATTTCGACATCTTATTTTGTTAATGTTTTGATTGGATTTTTTAAATAGCCAACGTATCGATACGTATTTACGTAATGACGATAGCACTTAAAATGAGATTAAATTCTACAATAAAGCCTTCAATATAAGATTCAAATATCAAATCATTGAAATGGTTGGTACTTTACATGTCCAAATTAGGTAAAAAAGTATCAGGTAGTGTCCGATACTATATTTCAAGGTTTCAAAGACCGTCTATACAAAAGGCAAGCAAGCCTCTGATATCTGACGACTCTCTGAGTCTAACGACTCGCGACGCTAGCCAATGTACAAACTATGCTCTTTGACTACTATTGAGTTTATGTTTCAATCATTTTCTTTGATACATAAATCTTCGAGTACTCTTGCCTCACCCTGTATCTAAATGAGTAGTAATGGTCATTTTTGTTTAGTTACTATTCATTTAAAAAAAGCAATAGAAGGTAAGTGTGGACGAATGGATGGATGTTTGTTATTCTTTCACGCTAAAATGCGTTATTTTGATGAAATTTGTGATGGAGTCAGTCGACACCCTGGAACATAGGCTACTATTTAATTGACAGCATCAGACAGGGGTAATGTTTTTACAGCTATAAACGACATTCGCGCTGGCAAAGTTCCGGGTAATAGATAGTTGAGTATATTTATGAAATGACGTCTGAAATCCTGTTTATTGCCAGTATATGACGTTATTAACATGTTACGTGCTGATTGTTCCTTTGTGTCCATGTAGGCTTACCATAATTATTGAGAATACTATATTTTTTAGTTCCACTGTAATTGCACTTTGCTTATCTGACTGGTATTGTAGTTCAATCTATTATAATTATAACAAGTGCACATCAGTTGCGACTTGCGTCAGAGCTGTATACAGAATGTTACTAAAACGAAATGATCATGTATTATACAAATGCAAAAAGTAAAAACAAATTCTGGGAGCTATCGTCAAGTTCTATAATTGAAATTACCTAACAGTACATTATTATCATCAGCTAATCAGTAAAAGTTAAAGTTTTTAAAAGTATGACCTGCATTTCTGTCACACCATGTATATATGTGTTAACGCAAAAGTAAGTATGTCATCCGTCATTGTATACAATTCCTAGGAAATGTATAAAACTTCTAAAATCGCACGGAAATGTGTATAATAAATTATACATTACACATTTCTTAGGATATCTATGCATTAAATAGTTTTTCAAACAATATTTCATACATTTCCTAAAAAGTATCGAAATTGTACACAATTCCTGGATTTCAGACATTTCCGGTAACATGTACATTACTTATTTACATCGATACCTTCTACCACGTTATACCTTTATCAACGTCACCACGTACCACGGTCGTTGCTAGGACTGGTGGGCGTCAAACTCGAGTCATTAAGAAGCGAATCTTCGTTTTCGTCGTCTTCCGAACGAGGTTCTTCAGCTGGGTGTCTGCAGAAAGGGCAGTGACCTTTCGTCACCAATTGGATTTCTAAATCTTCCATGTAAAATAGCTGTAATGAAATATTTTGTTAAACAGCTGAACACTTATTTTGCGTAATATTAATTATGATATTATGTCGACAAGTTGATCTTTATTTTAAACGGGAGGGCATTCATGGATACCCATCTCGTTGGGGGAAAAGTGGCTAGTGGCAAATTATTACTGACTAAACCTGAAACGCCGAGTAACGTCTAAATAAACCTGTAGACAAGTTTTATTTCTCTGAGCGCTATATCATTGAATCACCCCAATATATTGAACGAAAAAGACAAAGTCACTTGCTGAAAAGGAATTTGATTTGAAGGAATGTATTTCTGTTTTATTGTAATGCGACGTAATATTATCTTTTACTATCTAATACCCTCAGTTAAAAGACAAGAAGTTAGTAGTACGTACGGCCTGTAATAATAGAGAATAAAAAATATCAGATTGTCATACAAGTTCTGTAGGTTCTCAAAAGATTCCCGATGATACATCATTTGCTTCCTTAGCAATATCTATTGAATTCTACTGTGTTTATGTGTCGTATAAAACAGTTACCTAGTGTTCTTAGACTAGACTATCTAGTTGATATTTTAGCTCTAAGTAATTGTCGTCCGCAACACGTTATAGCCCAGCAAAGGGAACTTGACCATAACTTGTTATCTGTGACACTGATGTGATAATACTAACCACGCTATTTCCCTAGATTGATTATCACTACTGATCTATTGGCGATATTAAAAATCGTCATATTAGTTGCTGAAGTAAACTAGCAGTTTTGGTTAATTGCTACAAGGATCTTTTGGCACGAGGCCGAAGTCGGAACTGATGCTGTCAAATATGAAATACCATCACTTTTGACAGAGAGTTGAGTTGATTCATTATCTGAATAAGAACACAAGTGCCCTTAAGTTAATGTCAACCAATGCCAAAACATCCTTGTAGCTGTATACTTTACTGGACCTTGGTTGTCAAATTCACTCATATGGATACAAATGATGGCTATCGTAAGGAAAACAAATAAGTAAATGAAACGATCCTTATACAGTGTGGAGTGTACGTTTTTTTATCGAAATGCTACCTATGCTATGACACTATCAAGAGACAATGATTCACGTTAGAATACAATATAAAATAGATAAATTTCATAGGTATATTGGGTATTTTATAACTAGCCCCAGTATATATTGTTTTCCGCCATCGGTTTTGCATGCATATATTTTAATATTAATTTTCGTATTTAATGATAGCGAGCAACAAAAGCATACTATGATTTAGTTTAACAACATTGGTTCCAGTTACTCTCTACTCCCAGCAAATAATAGTGGTCATAAACCTGTTCTTTGCAATATGACGGGCCTGTTGGTCTAGTGGTTAGTGATCCTGACTGCTAAGCCGGAGGTCGTGGGTTCGATTCCCACCCAGAACAAATGTTTGTGTGATGAGCACAATCAATTGTTCTGTGTCTGGGTGTAATTTATCTATAATATGTATATATTTAGAAACATATAAGTATGTTTATCAGCTGTCTGATTACCATAACACAAGCTTTTGCTTAGCTTGGAATCAGATGGCTGTGTGGATATCGTCCCAAGATATTTATTTATATTTATTGGTTCCAGTTACTCTCTTATACTTCCAGCAAATAATAGTGGTCATAAGCGTGAAAAGTAAGTATAGCGATCTCCATACTTACTACATACAATACCAGAGAAGTGTAACTGTTACTATATTATTATGATGACTTACATTCTGGCAGTGCTGGCAGGCGACCGCGGGTAGTTCGGGCAGCATGTTACGGTACATGAGAGGGCGCAGCGACGGCCGCTTCACAATGATGACGCTCGCAGGACTCAGCTGCAGCAACGCCCCTCTACTGCATACCACTACGCCGAGCTCGTCATCCTGGTCACACAATAAAAGTTTACCAAACATCTTAAAATTTACCACAAGTGCTGACTGACACAAAAACGGGTTTAGATTACGTCTTAAATAAGCAGAAAAATAGGCAATTTAGCACAAATTACTGTATTATATTGATATGACAAGAAATGATTTTCATGGTTCTTTCAATACTACAGAGTTTCTATGAAATTCTATTATTATCTATGTGTAACAACAAAACGTCACTAAGTCAAGTATTTATCAACAACACAAATCTAAATCCGGCTAACTTAGGAAAATGTGGGCTTTGAATAAATTTAGGAGTTCAACAACCTAAACACAGTAGAACTCGTGGGGAACCAGAGCATGTTGCGAGAAAAGATCAAGCCGCACTAAAAAGGGGTTTGCGATACACTAGCAGTATTGTCTACTAAAAGCATAGATCGTAGATGATCACCTCACCATTACCGTAGACTGTACAAAAATTAATGAATATTTTTATAATAACTTTCGTGAGGATGATTCTTACTTAAACTGATCAGTCCTGATCAGTTCGACTCGCGACCCCTCCGCCGCGTCAGCTCATGATTAAGGACTCCGGTTGGGTCCGAAACTAGTCGGGCTATCCCGATAAATACGCGGGAGTAAACCGTTATAACGTTTAAGTATTAATGAATATGTTAATTGTTCACATAGGTATGCAAAAGTACAACTTGACCCAGAGCTTTCATAAACTGTTATCTTATATGAGCATAGAGGTCAGAATAACCTAGTGCCCTAGTAAATGGTCTCATTACAATTTTAATCTTCAATACAGCTGAACGCTTCAAAACTTGGGTGCTTCGTATAAGCTTATCAAAAGACCGGATATTCTCATAACTGAGGATATCCTGAGATAAATGAAATTCCGTAAAACTGGGTGAATAAAGACATTTGATTTTTGCAAGTTTTACGAGACAAAATTATTATTTTAGGATTGTTAACTGTGTAATAAAATACAAGTAGACAGAGTTCATGTAAACATACTTTTGCGATACTCCGAAAGCAACTTACGTATTATTTTTCTGTTCACTCCTCAAATCTCTAATCACCCGTTTTACTATACGCTCGAAATATACGGCAATTTGAAAGGCTTACCTCATCAACTTTATCAAGGAACGGATCAGTCCCTTCAACATCGTGATCTATTCGTAAAATCTCAGCGCCATCTGCATTCTCCGCATTCGATGATTCAGGCAACGGCGCTCGATCGATAAGATCCAACGCTTCTTCATAAGTTATACCCTCTGCCGGCTCAAATTGGACCAGGGGTAGCACCTCTGCAAGAAATGTAAGATAAAATTAGTAGGTATATTGTGATAAATCTCATTAAGAGGTTTTAATCACGTGGACTTTAATTAAATAAATGACGTCACACATGCTTTTACAGTGACGCTCGTATCGTTCTTGATACAGGGTGTTTTGAAATAACGAAAAACAACGTGACGCTCAGATAGAAAAAGGAGAAGCTACGTTGAATTGACGGTAAGGTAACGTACTGAATTTAATAGCCTATCGATGAGTTAAGCAACACCGCCATTGCTACACCAGCGTGATGTCAAGCTTCAATGTATCGCATAAACGTGAACTATACTCCATAGTTAATTACCTAAACAAATGAAGTATAGAGCTATAGCGTAATAAAAGTATATTCAATACATTATTCGCAAACCGTTTGTCGTACTCACATTCATAACTCTTATGAACTCAAAGATATATTTTCGATACTGATTTTGCACACGATACCTAATTTTGTAATAGGGTATGTTTGAAGAGCAACGAAAAAGTAATAAGAATAAAGGAAATTTCAGTTTTCTAGCTATCACTGTTTATGAGATACAGCCTGGAGACGGACAGCGGAGGCTTAGTAATAGGGTCCCGTTTTATCCTTTGAGTACGGAACCCTAAGCAGGATTTGTTATAACGTCCTTACCGTGTGTAGCAAGTGAGTACACTAGTTTATACCAGCAGTAGGAAACGGACAGACATACAACGGAGGCTAAGTAATAGGGGTCCCGTTTTACTCCTTGAGTACGGAACCCTAAAAAAGGATTAATAACTTCCTTACCAAGTATAGCAAGTGAGTGAACTAGCTTATGCCTGCAGTAGGAAACAGACAGACAGCGGAGGCTTAGTAATAATTCCATTTTACTCTTTAAGAACGGAACCCCAAAAAAGGATTAATAACGTCCTTACCGTGTGTAGCAAGTGAGTTCACTAGTTTATGCCAGCGATAGGAAACAGACAGACAGCGGAGGCTTAGTAATAATTCCATTTTACTCTTCAAGTACGGAAACCTAAGCAGGATTTACTTATACCGTCCTTTCCGTGTGTAGCAAGTGAGTACACTAGTTTATGCCAGCAGTAGGAAACAGACTGACATACAACGGAGGCTTAGCAATAGAGTTCCATTTCACCCTTCGAGTACGGAAACCTAAAAAGGGATTTATAACGTTCTTACCGTGTGTAGCAAGTGAGTGTGCTAGCTTGTGCCTGCAGTAGGAAACAGACAGACAGCGGAGGCTTAGTCATAATTCCATTTTACTCTTAAAGTACGGAAACCTCAGCAGGATTTACTTATAACGTCCTTACCGTGTGTAGCAAGTGAGTGAGCTAGCTTATGCCGGCAGTAGGAAACAGGCAGACACAGCGGAGGCTTAGTAATAATTCCATTTTACTCTTAAAGTACGGAAACCTCAGCAGGATTTACTTATAACGTCCTTACCGTGTGTAGCAAGTGAGTGAGCTAGCTTGTGCCTGCAGTAGGAAACAGGCAGACACAGCGGAGGCTTAGTAATAATTCCATTTTACTCTTAAAGTACGGAAACCTCAGCAGGATTTACTTATAACGTCCTTACCGTGTGTAGCAAGTGAGTGAGCTAGCTTGTGCCTGCAGTAGGAAACAGGCAGACACAGCGGAGGCTTAGTAATAATTCCATTTTACTCTTAAAGTACGGAAACCTCAGCAGGATTTACTTATAACGTCCTTACCGTGTGTAGCAAGTGAGTGAGCTAGCTTGTGCCTGCAGTAGGAAACAGGCAGACACAGCGGAGGCTTAGTAATAATTCCATTTTACTCTTAAAGTACGGAAACCTCAGCAGGATTTACTTATAACGTCCTTACCGTGTGTAGCAAGTGAGTGAGCTAGCTTGTGCCTGCAGTAGGAAACAGGCAGACACAGCGGAGGCTTAGTAATAATTCCATTTTACTCTTAAAGTACGGAAACCTCAGCAGGATTTACTTATAACGTCCTTACCGTGTGTAGCAAGTGAGTGAGCTAGCTTGTGCCTGCAGTAGGAAACAGGCAGACACAGCGGAGGCTTAGTAATAATTCCATTTTACTCTTAAAGTACGGAAACCTCAGCAGGATTTACTTATAACGTCCTTACCGTGTGTAGCAAGTGAGTGAGCTAGCTTGTGCCTGCAGTAGGAAACAGGCAGACACAGCGGAGGCTTAGTAATAATTCCATTTTACTCTTAAAGTACGGAAACCTCAGCAGGATTTACTTATAACGTCCTTACCGTGTGTAGCAAGTGAGTGAGCTAGCTTGTGCCTGCAGTAGGAAACAGGCAGACACAGCGGAGGCTTAGTAATAATTCCATTTTACTCTTAAAGTACGGAAACCTCAGCAGGATTTACTTATAACGTCCTTACCGTGTGTAGCAAGTGAGTGAGCTAGCTTGTGCCTGCAGTAGGAAACAGGCAGACACAGCGGAGGCTTAGTAATAATTCCATTTTACTCTTAAAGTACGGAAACCTCAGCAGGATTTACTTATAACGTCCTTACCGTGTGTAGCAAGTGAGTGAGCTAGCTTGTGCCTGCAGTAGGAAACAGGCAGACACAGCGGAGGCTTAGTAATAATTCCATTTTACTCTTAAAGTACGGAAACCTCAGCAGGATTTACTTATAACGTCCTTACCGTGTGTAGCAAGTGAGTGAGCTAGCTTGTGCCTGCAGTAGGAAACAGGCAGACACAGCGGAGGCTTAGTAATAATTCCATTTTACTCTTAAAGTACGGAAACCTCAGCAGGATTTACTTATAACGTCCTTACCGTGTGTAGCAAGTGAGTGAGCTAGCTTATGCCGGCAGTAGGGGCAGCGGGAGGCGCAGAGTGGGGGCGCGTGACGTCGACAGCGCCAGCACAGCGGCGCCACGTCGTCCTCGCGAGACTCGCCGCCGCCACCACCCGCGCGAGTCTTCAAGATCAATAGCTCTACGCTTTCCTACAACAAAATTCAATTTAATTAGGACTAGCATCGCCCGTGCGAATGTCAGTTCATCATCATCATCTTCCTGCCCTTAAGCCATTTTACTTGGGGTCGGCCAATGTCAGTTTATCATTCCCCTGCCCTTATCCCAATTATTATTATTTGGGGTCGGCGCAGCATGTCTTCTTCTTCCACACGTTCCTATCTGACGTCATCTCGCAAGTCACACTCTTTGCAACCATATCATCTTTTACACAATCCATCCATCGTTTCTTTGATCGTCCTCTTCCCCTATATCCATCCACATCCATGTTCATCACCTGAATGTCAGTTATGGGTGCAAAAACATTACCCCAGGGTGTTAATCTAGGATGTCAGTTATTTCCATAGCAATTTCATTAAAATTGACACTGAGCATGGAAGAGAATGTCGTAGTGGCCTTGCGGTTCTATGTATGGATTTGAATGCACGAGGTGCAAGTTTGATCCCCAGCGCAGGCAAGTACCAATGTGACTTTTTCAAAGTTATATGTATTTTCTTAATCATTCTAAGACACTACTGACAAACGGTGAAGGAAAAACATCGTAAGGAAACCTGGATTCCAAATATTGGAATCTGAAATCGCCAATCCGCAGTGAGCTAACGTGGTGATCCGTGCTCAAACCTTCCCTATATGGGAAGAGGCCTGTGCCCAGCAGTGGGACGTATATAGGCTGGTTTATTTATTATTTACTTATGAAAGAGAAACAAATATAAAAGTGGAGAGTGTTCGAAAAGCAATATTAGCAAGTAAAGTGATTTCAGTACTTTACGATACATTAAGATAATGTAAGCCAATTTACAACACTAACACCAGGACAAAGAATTTAAGTTATTTAATAATTAATAAATCAATAAATTACATATTACATAATAAAATCTTAAAAAAATGTTTATTCTTAGCCCCAGAACTTACGCTTACATTATTTTTTCATATTGTTGTTCAACAAGAACCCAAAAAATTAAGACAAAACATGGTGGTCACAAAGAAAGGGTTATTATAGCAACTTCAAGTTAAGTTCAAACAAACTCAAAGGTCGGTTAGTTCGTGATTCTTTAAATCTTCACTAATATTATAAAGAGGAAAACTTTGTTTGTTTGGTTGTAATGAATAGGCTCAAAAACTACTGGACCGATTTTAAAAATTCTTTCACCATTCGAAAGCTACATTATCCACGAGTAACATATACTATATTTTATTTTGGAAAAAATAGGGTTCCGTAAGATATTTGGATTTTTCGTCATAAATAAAATGATAGTTTTTATATTATTTTTGTCAGCGAAACGAAGTTTGCAGGGACAGCTAGTTTGAAATATAAAGAAATGCGAATACAAACCTGAAACTTATGAGGTATCTGTAATCCCAATATTTTGTCCAACATTTGACGGGCAAGCATGTTGGCATGCAACGCCTTTGCTTGTTTTGCTAAACAAAGATACAAGCAACTGCAAATATGTTAAGGAAATCAGTAGAAACATAATGATACCAATATTAAACATTTTGTGTTTCTATTATCAAAATGAAGAGAAATGATGCCCATATTAAATGAGTATATAAGAAAAAATATAATATCTATGACCCATTTTAAGCTATCGACACAAAAATGGCCTGCCTATTCGCAATATTCCATGCTTATTAATAGCCTATTATTGTCATTACTTTGAGAGATAATGATTATTCTAATAAAAACAGTTTTGAGAGAGATATATACAGGGTTACTGGTAACTCGGCAAAGTATTTGCCATGACTACGCTTTGCCTATAATAAAAAAAAACATTTTCATTGTTTTTATTCAGTAAATAATCTATTGTAATGTTTTGGATACCTTGATGAGTAAGTTTTACTCAAATCAGCAGTAATTCTGGACAAAACCCAAAGTCTTAAGTAGCCTTTTGCTAATAGTCTTGCGTCGAAAAACCAACTTCAAGATGTGATACGTAAGACACATTTTGCTAAAAATATGTTAGTTCCATTAACGTTGTTTGATATTTAATTTTTTTCGTTAACGTATCGACGGGTCCTACGTATACTGGTGTAACCCGCAAAACACCAAAATACGTTTTTTTGCACCAATAGCCTTAAAATTTCCTTAACTTTATACCCTGAAAAAATTATATTATTTTATTAAGTAATTTCAGAGATAAAAACTTGTAAACTAATATAAGTGACATGATTTTCGGCCACACGACCATCTACACTGATGTAAGTCACTTGCACCAGTGTAGGTAGTCGCGTGCGCCGCGTCACGTACGCGCAAGTGCCATTTACTCCAGTATGCGCGCTGCGACGGAGTCGGGAGCACGTTAACACTGGTATAACTGCGTTAACTGCTAACGTATTCCTTTGTATCAAAACTATTCCGGGCCCTGTTTTTAGAGGTTGTGTTACTTTTTTTATATATTTAACAAGTTTTGTTTGCTTTGAGTAAGTAGTGGTAAGAAGTCACAACAATTAAGGGCTCACGAGGTCAATTATTAATAAATTTATGCGTTAAAAATTGACAAACAAATTACTAAATTGACAGTGCTAAGATTTCTACAAAAGGGTTTAATTAATGTTAGACTAATGCTATATACAGATTGTATTGATTGTAGACTAGTTTGTCCCGCCTGCATACATTTTTAACGTATAAATTATATAAGGTAGACGCACGGTGTACTGTATACCTACTCTTCACACTAAATTATAGTTTGTTTTTCCCTTTTTAGTAAGTGGTTGTTTTTTACAGACGGGTTTTTTGTTTTTTTAATTACTATTTTATTTTTTCAATAAATTTTACATTTATATCAGTAGGTATACTAGGTATACAAAGTAGTAGTATACAATTATAATAATAAAACAAAGTCTTTATACAATAGTAGTATAAAGACTTTGTTTTATTTTCGTGATATTGTTATCTGACGTAACTTACATTATTTTAATAATAATAGATATCTATTTACTAATAAAATAAATAGCGATACTACTTTTGATACATTTTTTTGCAGAAATTAACGTAAGGAGTTACCAAATTTTGCTACTTGGTAACTGACGAGACAATTTTTTTGTTTATGTACTCAAGAACATAATTTTTAAAGGTGTAAGTATATTCCAGAGGTAAACAATATTCGCAACCTCAGTTTATTTTGGTAAAGTTGTATAATTGAAAAAACAATTAAGTTCAATCAAAAACTTACGTGTAGTAATACAAAGACATTCAAATAAAACTTATAAAGGACTTAGTGGTCGCCCGCAACTTCGACCGCACGAGTGTCGGTTATAGCTGCAAAAAATTGCCCTCCTCTGACGCAGTTGGTTAAAAAGTCTATGTCTTAACCCAGGTTGTCAGCTAACTCCATACGAAATTTCTTCAAAATTGGTTAAGTCGTTTGAGCGTCAAAGAGTAACAAACATCCAATCTATACTTATACAACTTTCGCGTTAACTATATTAACAGGATAATTTCAATATGCATATTTAAACAAGTATGACGAGTGTGGTGATGTTATGAGGCATTCGTATAAAGGGTGTCCTACACAAATCACCATTTAATACAAGTTGTAAAAATGTAATGAATTTTCCATCATCTGATTTAGACTCTAAGGTCTCATTGCCCTGTTTTGTGTTACTTTTTTATACATTTAACAAATTATGTACACAACTTTACACTTAATAAAAGCAAATAGTTCGAAAAGAGTTGCACAAAGGTAATACTAATTTCTTTAAAACACCTTTTCTAGCGGATCTGCAAAGGGAGAAATAAATTAGAAACATCAACGTACAAGTAACAAAAGTTAAAAATAAAAAAAACACGTTAGGTATTATCGTAAGAAAACCTCTTTATAAATCAAACCTTTTTTTTTACAAAAATTAAGAAGGTTACATTTTTTTCTTTTATTATTTTTAAGATGGTAAGGCCAATGATTTTATTTTTCATTATTAAGAATGCTATTATCTAAAATAAAGTGTTATTTTGTATTTTAAATGTTTTTATTTAACTTCTTGCCACACTAATTTAAATATTTACAGTTAATAATAATACAGAAAACTGTTGCAAGTAGCTTTCCAGTACTGAGTAAACTGTTGTAAGTGTAAAAAAGTCGATAAAAGTAGATAAAAGTAGATATTATTTTATAATATTATAACCTCATATTGGTCAATAACACGGAAATACTATGTTTATAGAGTAAAATCCTTCAGATTTCCTGTATTATAAGTATAAGCAAGTACACTATATACTGGTATAAGTGGCCACTTGTATCAGTTTACAGGTTCTACCGTAATAAAGAAAACAGGCTACATCAATGCAAGTTAACCTATTTTCCAAAGTATGAAAAAAAAATAAAAACCAATAATGCAGTTTTATTTCTTAAATATTAAAATATAACATACTAAAATTTCAAGTGTTTTTATTGATTTACGACAAAGTTACAAGCTTTAGAACCTTTAAACCGCTCTCCTGTAAAGTTGTGTTTTTGCACTTGTACTAGTCTACGTAGGACCCGTCGGTATAAGGTTATGGCCTTACCGCTAGTTTTGTCGGCAACCTTCGTGCTGGGACTCTACTCTCTAACGCAATTAGTATCATTAATAGTGTCTTAGTTTAAAATATTGCCCACGACTTCGAAGTCACCCTGTATACTATACATACACTATGAACTTGAACTTTATTCTAAAGGATACAACATAGACACTCCAGTCGGTGGTTCTGCGTCTAACAACGCGAGTATATATCGCGCTGAATTGAGCAGCGCTTCGGGCTGACTAAGGGAGAATGGCTCGTTCACGCAGCGATGGACGACGTCGTATGCGTGGTAGATACGAGCCAACCGGTCGTGATGCGAGTAGTTACGCAGCGATGTATCGCGTTCTCTGAAATCACAACAGGATGTCGGTTAGAGCAACAAAGTTCGAAATATTTTTATTGGTAAAATTTACAATACTTTACTTTATCAACTGGTTCTAAACATATAACATGTAAATCTTCATTGAAGGATGACAGATGACATGGAGTCGCCAATTTAACGTACAGTACATACACATACTGAAGCAGCGTTTACATAAAATAGTGAATAGAAATTGAGAAAAATAACCATATACATTGCAAAAATCAGGGATTATAATTTGAAATAAATATTTAAAGTAAAATAAAACAGAAACTACTACGTTAACACATTCGCTACCACGAAAACGTTTATTATCCCTGCGCCTGATACATGGAAACTTACCTTAATGTCACAGTCAGCTATTGTAGGTACATTTTTTTTGATAAAAGAACATACGAAAGTTATTAAAATAACTTCTAGACCGCAAGTTTTGTAACTAATTGGTAAACAAATTCTCTCTTTGCTAGTAGTAAACAATAGCGTCTAAAATTGTCCTGCATAGAACGGATAACATTTGTGTTAAGCTGTTCACGTTAAGAAAGCGATTTTTTAGTTTAACAGGACGAGAGTATACAGGACGGATACCCTTGTCCTTGAGTTTGATGTGCACAGCCTTTGTCAGGGGCCCAGAAATAATAAATAAACATTGCGTCCTGTATATTGTTATACACTAACTTTGTTAGTAGAAGCAAGTGTTAAAAAAAAACAGGACTATAACAAGTTTTAATACTAACTTGTCTGTACTAGATGAGGCTGCGGTCTCTAAGAACTGGATAGCCAGCAAGTGATGCAAATAGCCGGCGTCCGAGAATCTCTCCTCTACCACTGCGTTGCCAACTAATATAGTGAACACACGCATCGCAGTCGACGTCTCTCCCGCCATGTGGTACGCTGTAACGTATAAAATATATTATGTAGTAAAAATAAGCGTTTAATTATACATAACGAGATACAATCATAATACATTATGAAAAGACAGAAAAGTTAGAACTAAACTAACTTTACCCAGCTGTGTGGCATAAAAAAGGTTGCGGAAAGCAAAACGTATACTGTTGTGAAATCTAGTAATTCTTATTATTTAAAATTCTTAACGTTAAATCAACAGCAGCAATGGTTAGATACATTAATTGTTTCTATTAATTTGATTCTTGTCCTCCCACCAGCGCCATCTAGTTTTAAAAAGTACAACATATTAACGCCATCTAGTGGCGTAAAATGTACACCATATAACGTAGGGGCGCCACGTAGTGAAGCGTGCTAGTATTTTTTGCCACGTTTCGTCAATCGTCCAATAGAGGGCTCAGCAAGGGTGAACGGCAACGTAAGTGACGCACGAACTGCGTTAGTACACACAACGTTTTATACACGAAATTCAAGAAAAAATTAAGATGATCGTCGATTCACGATCTCTGAACATTACTCGTATTTTTTTCCACAAATAAATTTATAAATACAAAATTTATTCAAAGAATCCTAACTCAATTCACTCATAAACTCTAATATCTAGTGGTTAATGCAGTTGCTAATAATTTTAATAGGTACCACGTCTTTCAATAGATTTTACGAGTTACAGTCAAATACAAATGCGTTAATTCAAATTAGGCTATAAAGTAGCACTTTTTGAACATTAATATACAATGCACTATCACTCACCTTTCACCGCTTCCTTTTCAGAGGTCTTATTAAGAGTAATCTATACATACATATAAACAAAATTTCATATTCTGTTTGTAATATTGAAATAACCAATTTAATATAAATGCATGTGATGTCTGTCTGTTTGTTCCCGCTAGTCTATGAAATGGCTAGACCGACTACGACGGAACTTTTTTGGCATGTAGCTGATGTAATAAGGAGCAATTTAGGCAACTTTCACTGTCGAAAAAATCTTTAATTTCAGAATAAACGAATTATTTTTTTAATGTACTTCTACTCGGATGAAGTCGCAGGCTCAACTAGTTAAAAATACCATTATTACGCATTTTGTCTAAAATATAATCGTAATTTGTCAACATACCTTTCTGTGCATCAACGAATTTGTTTTCCTGCGCCATTCTGTGAGCGTACGGTAAGTACACCTCTCGCTTACACTCGTTGTGTTCTCGAGCCAAGGCGAAAGCACGCGACCATTCCCCCGCCGCTACTGCGAGCTGAGCCACTTTTCTGCGGACATATTACATATATTCTATAATAATTGTTATAGTCAAATTTGCAGGGCCCTCGTGACCAGAAATAGCCAAAGATAGCAAGGTTTGGAAGAAAATGAGGGAGGCCTTTGCCCAGTAGTGGGATATCAGATAGGCTAGATAAAAAAAATGGTTTTAGGTGATATATTTCAGCGGTCCTCGATATTAATAGTACCTTAACAACAATTGATAATTTTGAATGATTACAATTAAGCGATCTTTATTGCGTTATAGGTCGATGAAATACAAATGATTGACTACTAAGTAACTATCTAAACACGTAAAGCGACGAAAACGAGATTTTCTCGCGTCGTGACCTATGCGATGCCTAAGTATTAGTGATTGGGATTGATGACGATGCGTAAATAACATCTTTTTCACACTCACACATGGTCGGCTCATTATAAACATATACATATTACTATATTCTTTAACGATATAACGGTTTACTCACGCGTATTTATCGGGGTTGGGTCCGAAACAAGTCGGGCTATCCCGATAAATACGCGTGAGTAAGCCGTTCTATCGTTTAAGTATGAATCATCCTCACGAAAGTTATTATAAAAATATACATATATCTGAAATATCTACATACAAAATACCATTCATATAAATAAGTTAAATTTGAACAACACCTAGATTAAACTAAGAAATAAATGACTCAGGACATGATCGCAAATTATCTTACATGAAATCCATTTACATTTTCTGTTATAGTTAATTGTTCCCTTTTGGAACGATATTATTAAAATTCTAGGTTTAATTTAAGGATATCCTCAGTAAAAATAGACAGCCAGTCTTTTGGCTAGCATACGTGGGGGCCAAAGTGTGGGATGGGGTAGTTACTAGGGAGTTTTAAATCCCTTTTTGTCAGCGGGGGGAGGGGGGAGGGAGCTAATTAGTAGAACCCTCGCAGAGGGGATATGACAGACGCACGCCGACTAAAAGCACCCCAACCCTTTCTACTGCCAAAGCCAGAATCACGTGATCGGTCAAAAGGGTCCACCCCTCCCCTATAGAAATTTAATGCAGACGTCAATATTTGTGTGCATGCTAAAGCAATTTTGTTTTGATTTTCATCCACGTTTGTAAAATGAATCATGAACAAATTTCTCATAAGTTACTACTTTCTTCTTTATTAAACAAAACACAATCAATTATGACATAATAACATTGGAATCTCGAAAATAAAATAAATGAAAAGAACATTGTCTTTCTGCTGCCTTTCGCTAATACTTTTCCTGTTGCTCTGCGCATTGTTGTCAATATGGCATATTCAGACAGTAGTGCAGGTCGCATACCTCGTCAATGAACTATTAACGCCATTACCCTAGCTCTTGTTCATGTTGCCGTACTAGCTGTCTTAGAACGTAATGGTTTAACACGCGACGGAGGTAAGTGCCGCATGAAAAATCCCTTGAATAATTCAGTAGTCGCAGCGGTAGAGAGCCAAGTGAGCCAACACAGCTTTATTTTCTTTTAGGCTCTATGTTCTTTCTACAATTTATACTTTTGCGATACATCATCATCGATACAATACATCGGAATAGGATTCTGAGTCAAATGCATTCAAAATATAGGTATGTTATTATTTCAAGAAACTATTGATAAATAGTTAGCCACACGAACCAAGTCTTTCTAACAGACATCAATAGTATTTTTTTCTTGAAAAGACTAGGTTTTGTTGAACCAAATTGAATAACGTACTATCGAACGATTTTTCCTTATAATCTATAAGTAATTGTGGTGTCTGAAGTGCCTGCGTTCAATTCGTTTTACTGTATAATTATTAGTTTGTAATATTTTAGTTCGATGCCCTTCCAGCCGAGACCAGTTCAGGCAGCCTCTTTCTCAACTGAGCGCCTCCAGGTGGTAAGCGAGCGACCCGGACATCGAACTTGCTGCTCAGGATCGAATGGAGCAGAAAAATCTCGTATACAGTTTTAAAGAGAACGACGAAACTTATAAAACATAGCGAATCAACAAAATATTTGTAAATCAAAACAGTGGACGTTTTATTGCACGCCAGACGATACAAGGTTGCATGGTTCCCCTTTGCACGTGAAGCTTGTTTTACCCCTTTTAGAAGATGGCCGCTTGTCCGCGAGGGTTAGGGTGCAACCCCTTAAATTTTTGCAGCTCTCAAAGTTATATACTTCCTGTATCAACCTTTATGCAAAAATTTATGAATTTGATAATTGTATGTTAGGACTTTTTATAGACTGATGCATTGCAAACGTTGCGTACTTGAAATCGGAGGGCCCACTAGACTATGTTACTTCACATTAGAATAGAAAAGTATTAGAAAACTTTAAGCCTACAAAATTACATTCCTTTTTGAGATGTGAATTTTAATTTGCCATTTTGTATTAGCTGCCTTAGAACGTAATGATATAGCACGCGACGGTGACAAGAGACGAAGCTGTATTTATTTGATATCTTGAAAATTTAAATGGTCGCAGCGGCAGAGCCAAGTGAGGCAACACACTCTATATTCTTATACTAGCTGTGCCCGCAACTTCGTTCGCGTGGTTGTCGAAACAAAACAACGTCGTTTAGATAAGAGTAGGCTATATACATATACCTTGGCGTGAAAATAGATGTCGAACTAAGAATATTATTAAGTAAAAAATGTACTACCTAAGCTTTAAGGTTCCTATTATTATTTTAAGAGATTTTTTTTTTATGTCACAGCTATGGGTTAACATTCAAAACTCACTGAGATAAACTGGAAGCTTTTCAAAATAGATTTTTAAAACTACTTGTTATTACTAAAAATACAAAAGTGGTAAATGAGATTATAGTACCTAAATTAATTGAAATAGAAATAGCTGTTGCCCGCGACTTTGTCTGCGTGGTATTTTATGCGGGCGCAGCAGATTATTCCGGGCACCGATCTTCTATTTCGTTTTCTTTCTACTCCTTGACGGACGAATTTTCAAAAATCCCTTCTTAGTGTTATATGGTTATCAATGTTTCAAGTTTCTAATTATGATAGTTTGAGCTGAGCCAACTGAGCCTGAAGAAGGGTAATGTTATGCACACGTAACAAACCATTTGCGGGAGAATGTGAACGGGGCATACTCGTACGCGAGATTAATGATATTAATAACAGTCTATCAACACACTTTTACCAATGCAAATACCCTATACCATCGCAATTGGTGCACAATTGTAGTAGTGTATAAGTACTATCAAATCTTCAAAACCACGCGTAACACAACAAAATTGCAGTCAACAGCTAGTTAATAAAATATGGTAAATCATTTACCGTCCAAACTATTGTTTTTGTTTATTTTGAAAAACAATTTTATGTTGAAAAAGCCAGGTACTTCATACAATACTTTTGTACTATCAAAAACGATAGAAGAAAACTAAATGTTTGTTTTGTAAAATTTATATTTAAAAATTATTTAAAAATAAATTCAAAAAGTGTACGTCGAAATGAAATTTGAACTTGAAGTGAAAAAATACGAAGCTCGCAATTCTCGAACCCGGCTATTTTGACTGCTATGTTGTAAGTCAAATAACAATGTTAATACATATTAATGTAAAAACATAAAACCATAGCAACAGTATTTTGGTCTCTATGGTGACTCGTACACAGCTATGGTGACAGTAGAACAGTTACGAAAATAGGACAGCACAATAATATATAGTAATTATGTTAGCCCGACCTTCAGCAATAATATAATGGTGTCAAATCTTAACACCGCGAATCAGAAAACGACGAAATTTGCACAACGCCATCTATCGGATTTGGAATTTAACTATCAACATTAGTTCTATTTTTTGTCATAAGATGTCGTTGCAAGTACTACACTGAATTGCGTAACGTAATTATTTTACTTCTTGAATTCACTAAATTAATCATATCTTTTGGTAGAGTGAACCGATTTAGATAAAACAAAAAAGAAATATTATTCAATGTATTGCCTCTATAAAAAAAATAATAATAATCGAAATCCAATAATGCATTGACCTTTAATGAGCCTGATGGGGGAGGGACTTTCACCTCTCCTCTCTCCCCCCCTGTATCGGTTTCCGGGATGAAAAGCAGATATGATCCTTTCTCGGAGTAGGTACTATAACCATACCAAGTTTCATCAAAATCCGTTCAGTAGTTTTTGCGTGATTCGCGTTCAAGATACAGACAGACAGACAGACAGACAAACAGACAGACAAATTTTTTTTTAATTGCATTTTATACTTCAGTATCGATAATAAAACGCCCCCCACTCATTTTTTTTAAATATCTTCAATGTACAGAATTTGACCGCGACCATTTTTATTATAGTATAGATGATCTAAGTTCTTCTTTGTGTTCAATCTATAATAACACTTATGCGCTACATCATCTTTAAGGTTCGTTGAAGTATGTTGCGGTACTGTCGCAGCTTCTGAGAACCTCAAACTACACATAGAGCTATAGTCAACTATTTTGCTTGTTTATTGTTTGGGTTGCGAGAAACTCATGAACCGTGGGATGGGAGTTTAAAAATGCTCTATAAGATCTAGCAAAGCGTCTCGTTAACACTTCACGTCAAACAAAGATTGGCTTTACTTTATACAACGGATTTACCTTATCATACAACGTACCAATGCCGTGGCATAATAATTGGGAGAAGGGCAGGGCAATGATGATGATGATGACAACGCGGCAATGCCGCTTTCCTTTTGGGCACTCACGCAGTCGACAGTAATGTAACGTATTGCACTTTACAAAAGAAGTTTATTCGGAATAGGCTTCTGAGTCAAATACATTCAAAATATAGGTATGTTCATTTTACAAGAAACTATTCGTTCCTTGTCATGGTGTAGAACTACCACTTCACAAGAAATAAAGTAATGTAATCTTTGATTTAAAGAAATTTGATCCTTATCTCGAAGCCATAAAGACTACTTTAAATGCACGATTGATCTATAGTTAGCCATTTGTACCAAGTCTTCCTCACATACACATCAACAGTAATTATTTCTTAAAAAAACTAGGTTTTTTCTCTAAGCTCTTTAAATAAAATAACTGTCATAACCTTGTTTTGAGCTCCGTCCTTTTATTATGCCTATTTAGGTTAGATCCGGCAAATTCCAACCAAATATAATTATGTACTATCGAACGATCTTTCCTTATATTTTGTAAGTAATTGGGGTGTCTGAGGTGTCTGCGTTCAACCTTTTTTACTGTATAATTATTACTTTGTAATATTTTAGTTCCATGTTCTTCCGCGAGGCGCTCAGTTAAGAAAGATCTTAACTGAGCGCCTCGGATATCGAACTTACTGCTCAAGATCAAAAGGATTATATAAATCTTCTGCGAGCTATATGAGGGAAATCAGGACGATATCTTAGTTCATCAACATTTTAGTTAGGTATAAATAGATTGATACCTACAGTTCTAAAGAGAACGACGAAACTTATAAAACATAGCGTATCAACAAAATATTTGTAAATCAAAACAGTGAACGTTATATTTGAACGCCAGACGATGCAAGGTTGCATGGTTCCCCTTTACACGTGGAGCTTATTTTACCCCTTTTACAAGATGGCGGCTTTTCTGCGAGGGTTAGGGTGCAACCCCTTAAATTTTGCAGCTCTCAAGGTTATGAGCTTCTCATAGCAAGCATTATGCATGCAAAGTTTATGAATTTTATAAATGTAATGTTAAGAGTTTTCTATAAACGGATTGCAATGCACACATTGCGTACTTAAAATCAGAGGGCTACTAGACTGTTGCATCACACTAGAAAACTCTAAACACACAGAATAACATTCCTTTTTGACAAGTGAGGCTTAATTTTCCTTTTGTATCAGCTGTCTTAGAACCTAATGGTTTAGCACGCGACGGTGGCAGGAGATGGGGCCGCATGTATATGATCTCTTAAAAAAATCAATGGTCGCAACGGTGGAGCCAATTGTGCCAACACAGCTAGCTCTATTCTTATATGATCTGTTTTATTTCTATAAATTAACACCACTTCACCCATAGATTGGCTTTACATTGCTCAAAGGATTAACCTTACCGTACAACGTGGCAATGCCGCTTATCTTTGGGCACCCACCCAGTCGACAGTAATTGTTTGAAAAGCAGCGTTTGGGACGGCAATCTTGTTCTTCAGGACTTCAATGATTATTTTATTCGTTTTTAATAATCATTTATTTATAATCGTATATTGTATTACAGAAAAATAAGAAAAATATTGTGAAAATATGTGACTCGATACAACGCTATTTTATGAGTGAGGTTTTCAATTTCCCGCCTCGCGCGTCATGACGCCACACGTCTCCGTCATTGTGTCAATAGATGGCGTTGGCGGTAACAGTAATGTTGGCAATTTTATTTTATTAAAGTAACAAAAATAGTTTATTCTGAATAGGCTTCTAAGTTTAATACATTCGAAATATAGGTATGTTAATTTTTCAAGAAACTATTCTTTCCAAGTCATGGTTTAGAACCACCACTTCACAACGAATACATTTAATCATTTATTAAAAGAAATTTGATCCTTATCGCAAAGCGATAGAGACTATTTTAAACGCACGGTAGATCTATAGTTAGTCACAAGTTACAAGTCTTCCTCACACACACATTAACAGTAATTATTTCTTGAAAAGACTAGGTTTTGTTGAACCAAATTTAATTACTATCGAACGATTTTTCCTTATAATTTTTAAAGTAATTGGGGTGGCTGAGGTGTCTGCGATCAAGCGGGCGCTCAGTTGAGAAAGATCTCAACTGAGCGCCTCGGACATCGAATTTGCTGCTCAAGATCGAAAGGAGTGGATAAATCTTCTGCGAGCCCTATAAGGGTTAACAGGACGACATCATCATCATCATCAATATTTTAGTTATAAACAGAACGATAGTTCTAAAGAGAACCACAAAACTTATAAAACATTGCGAATCAACAAAATGTAAATCAAACAGTGGACGTTATTATGGTACGCCATACGATGCAAAGGTGCACGGTTCCCCTTTGCACGTGAAACTTGATTTACCCCTTTTACAAGATGGCGGATTTTCCGCGAGGGTTAGGGTGCAACCCCTAGAATTTTGCAGCTCTCAAGGTTATAAGCTTGCCATAGCAAGCTTTATGCATGCACAAATGTATGATTTGATGAATGTAATGTTAGGACTGTTCTATAGAATAATTGTATTGCACACGTTGCGTACTTGAAATCAAAGGGCCTACTAGACTATGTTATATCACATTAGAATAGAAAACGATTAGAGCATCAGCAGTCTTAGAACCTAATGACTTAGCACGTGAAGGTGGCAAGAGACGGAGCTGTATTTATTTGATCTCTTGACAATTTAAATGATTGCAGCGGTAGAGCTAAGTGAGGCAACACAGCTCTGTATTCTTATATGATCTATGTTCTTCTTTGTGTCCATTGTATAATTAACACTTATGCGCTACATCATCGTTACGGTTCGTTGAGGTTTGTCGCGCTACCGTCGCACCTGCTGAGAATCTCAAACTATGCAAATAACTATAGTCAACTATTTTGTTTATTGTTCGGGTTGTAAGAAACTCATGTACCATGGGATGTGAGTGCAAAAATGCTGTATAAGATCTAGCAAAGCGTCTCGTTAATATTTCACGTCTCATAAATATTGGCATTGCTCAAAGGATTAACCTTAAAACGTGGCAATGCCGCTTTTCTTTTGGTCACCCACCCAGTCGACAGCATTGTTGCGTATTTTATTTTACGCTTGTTACAAATGTCGTTAGTTCAGAATAGGCTTCTGAGTAAAATACGTTCAAAATATAGCTATGTTCATTTTACAAGAAACTATTGTTTCCTTGTCATGGTTTAGAATTACCACATCAGAACAAATAAGTGTAATCCTTGATTTAAAGAAATATGACCCTTATCTCAAGGCGATAAAGATTACTTCAAATGCACTATTGTTCTATAGTTAGTCACAAATACCAAGTCATCTTCTCACCACGTCAACAGTAATTAATTATTGAAAAGACTAGGTTTTGTTGAACCAAATTAAATAGCGTACTATCGAACGATTTTTCCTTATAATTTATAAGTAATTGGGGTGTCTGAGGTGCCTGCGTTCAACCCGTTATACTGTATAACGTATACCTAGTTTGTAATATTATAGTTCAATGTTCTTCCAGCCGAGACCAGTTGACGCAACCATTTTCTGTACTGACCTCCTCCAGGTGGTACAGGGGCGACCCGGACATCGAACTTGCTGCTCAAGGTTGAATAGAGTGGAAAAATTCTGGAGCCCTACATCCCCGATGAGTGATAACAGGACGACATCATCAATAGTATAGTTATAAACAGAACGTTACAGTTTTAAAGCGAACGACGAATCTTATAAAACAAAGTGAATCAACAAAATATTTTTAAATCAAAAAAGTGAATCATGCATGCAATGCATAGTCCCCCTTTGTACGTGAAACTTGTTTTACCCCTTTTACAAGATGGCCGCTTTTCTGCGAGGGTTAGGGTGCAAACCCTAAAATTTTGCAGCTCTCAAGGTTATATGCTTCCCATACCAACCTTTACGCATGCAAAAATTGATGAATTTGATAAATGTAAAGTTAGGACTTGTCTATGTTACCTCACATTAGAATAGAAAACTATTATAAAACTCTAAACACACGGAATAACATCCCTTTTCGACAAGTGAGGTTTAATTTGCCATTTTGTATTAGCTGCCTTCGAACCTAATGATTTAGCACGCGAAGCTGGCAAGAGATGGCGCTGCATTCATTTAATCTCATGAAAATTTAAATGGTCGCAGCGACAGAGCCAAGTGAGGCAGCACAGCTCTATGTTCTTATGTACTCTCTTATATTCTCTATGTTATTTCTGTAATTGACACTTATGCGCTACATCATCGTTACGGTTCATTGAGGTGTGTTGAGTCACTATCGCAGCTTCTGAGAACCTCAAACTACGCAAATAACTATAGTAAACACTTTTGTTTGTTTTTTATTTGGGTTGTGAGAAACTCATGAACTGAGGGATGTGAGTGCCTAAATACTGTATAAGATGTAGCAAAGCGACTCGTTAACACCACGTCACCCATAGATTGGCTTTACTTTGCTCAAAGGATTAACCTTACCATACATCGTGGCAATGCCGCTTTCCTTTTGGGCACCCACCCAGTCGACAGTAATATTGCCAATTTAATTTTACGCACGTTACAATAATAGTTAATTCGGAATAGGCTTCTGAGTCAAATACATTCAAAATATAGCTATGTTCATTTTACAAGAAACTATTCTTTCCTTGTCATGGTTTAGAATTCCCACTTCAGAACAAGTAAGTGTAATCCTTGATTTAAAGAAATTTGATTCTTAGGACAAAGGGATAAAGGCTACTTTAAATGTGCGATTGATCTATAGTTAGTCACATGAACAAAGTCGTCCTAACACACATCACCTGTACTTTTTTCTTGAAAATACTAGGTTTTGTCGAACCAAAGTAAATAACGTACTATTGAAAGATTTTTTCTAATATTTTTTAAGTAATTGGGGTGTCTGAGGTGCCTGCTTTCAACACGTTATACTGTATAGTTATTAGTTTGTAATATTTTAGTTCCATGTCCTTAAATCCAAGACCAGTTGAGGCACCCTCTCTCTTAAATAAGCACCTTCAGATGGTACGGAGGGACCTGGACATCGAACTTGCTGCTCAAGATTGAAAGGAGTGGAAAAATCTTGGAGCCCTATGTTCCTGATGAGTGATAACAGGACGATATCTTCATTATCATCAATATTTTAGTTATAAACAAATCGATACAGTTTTAAAGCGAAACTTATAAAACATAGCGAATCAACAAAATATTTGTAAATCAAAACAGTAAACGTTTTATTGCACGCCAGACGATGCAAGGGTGCACGGTCCCCCTTTGCACGTGAAACTTGTTTTACCCCTTTTACAAGATGGCGGATTTTCCGCGAGGGTTAGGGTGCAACCCCTAAAATTTTGCAGCTCTCAAGGTTAAAAGCTTCCCATACCAAGCTTTATGCATGCTAAAATATATAATTTTGATTAATGTAAATTTAAAACTTTCCTATAAACTGATTGCGTTGCACACGTTGCATACGTGAAATCAGAGGGCCTAAGACTACGTTACATCACATTGCAATAGTACCTAAACGACTAGAAAATTTTAAACCCACAGAACAACATTCGTTTTCGACAAGTGAGGTGACTTTCATGTGTCATTTGCTTGTATTTGAGCGTTTCGTCAACGTTTTAGCGCTCAGCGAAATATTACTTAACTAACTTTCTGCCTCTATCATACTCACATGTAGTCTCCTAGCCGTTGGTATACGTCTGCGGCGGTGGCAGGCTCGCCAGCCTTCACGAGCGCCTCGGCCACGTGGCGCAGCGACTCACTAGAACCCTTGTCTAGTTTGCGTGCCAACTCTATTAACCTGAAAATTTTAATCGGAAATTAATATTGGAAATGTTGGTGGCTTGCTTTACGTCTACGGCGTCGACTTACAAGAAGACAGGTCACTATAAGACCGTGTTCAAACCAAACGTGTAGTCTGCAACAGTACAGCGTATGAGCGATGCATTGTACTCCCATACATATTCACTTTTTAGTAAACGGCAAGCCGGCTTGGATGCGCGGGCAATGATTAGTCACTACACCAAAAGTAACGCTCTCGACTCTTAGTTGGTGGCTAAACGTTTAGCTTCACCGCCATAAATTGGAAAATGAATCCTCCCGCCTACACACTAATAGTATTAACTATAATATTGAAACTATTACCTATCGACCAACCACGCGAGCGAACCAATAGCAAAAGTTTGTATTTTTAGAAATTATACAACTGCTTTCTTATGTAACATCTTAATACGTCTCTTCTTCAGGTATCGACCATTAACTCGGCAGCATACTTCACGTCTCGGACGATGAAGACATTAATGGTATAGCCATACCGACCCACCACAAAAAGCTAAATAAATAATAGTAAATAGACGACTTTATGCCAGTATAACCGACATCTACCCGAACTAGCCCTCTTTCGACAACTTAGTATTATATAATTGTTAGAATTGTAATCTCACATGTCCCTCCGTCCTGTTTCCGCCATAAGTTCGGCGGCCCGCTTCACATCTCCGGCGGCTAGGTACATTTCGGCGGCCGCACGTGGTTCGTTCACGTGTCGCGCCCATTCCGCGCGTCTCCTGGCCAAGGCCGCAAGACCCTCGCCTTCACCCACGTATTCCTATAATCACATTAAAATTTATTATAATTATGAGGGAAAGCTTCAGGGACTTCTCAAAATATAATTCTAAAAAAGCATGATTTTTATACTGGTCTCGCTGGTAGCGCAGGCTGAATATACGACGAAGACAAATTACTATCGCTACTTTATAGACAAGTAGAAGTAGATAGTAAAATCTAAAGTAGGAAAACTCAATTTTAATGAGATACTTATATTTAGTTCTTCCTGCGCTTTTCCATAAGAATACATGCCTATTTTACAGCGTTCACTGGGCATCTAAATTCAGTATCCCTTATACAGATGTTTTATTTTAAGTAAGGGATGAGTAAACACGCGGGACATTGTACTTCCATACATATTCATTTTTTAGTATACGGTAAACCGGCTTGGATTCGCGGGCAACTAAATCACTAAGCCAAACGTAACGCTCTCAAATCTTAGTTAGATATTTCCAAAAAATAAAAAG
Source organism: Chrysodeixis includens (assembly GCA_941860345.1). Taxonomy (NCBI): domain Eukaryota; kingdom Metazoa; phylum Arthropoda; class Insecta; order Lepidoptera; family Noctuidae; genus Chrysodeixis; species Chrysodeixis includens. Next base: position 11,995,444 of record OW796090.1, read on the forward strand.
TGTCTCCTCCCGCCTACGCCCTGAGTTCGAAAGGATTGAAATACGACTTACTTGAGCCTTGTTGAACATCCTCAGGTCGACGTACAAGTTGAGGGCTCTTTCATCACGGCCTACGCTTCGGAAAGCACGCGCCGCGTCAGTGTAGCGCCCGCGGTAAGCCAACACCTCGCCCAAAATCACTGCGTGTTTCTCACCAGACTCGAACCGCTCCTGAAGATCATATTTATTTATATTACTAAATACGTTCGTATTTATATTACAAAAGCTTCTTTTACAAACATAACACAACCCTTTTAGAACACAGTAAATTCATTAATATAAATAAAAACAACAACCTGCCTAAACAAACTTTAAACATTCAAATACAAATGTGAATATCATGTTTATTTTAATGCCACTTTAATTCATTGGGACAAAGCCTAAACTATAATGATATAATTTTGTGTAAGTATGGGTCTCTGTATAAGTAACATTCCCCAGTACGCTACAAACATATTAAAATTATTTATCTCTGTTATCTGAAAATGGATATCAATCCATTTTCAGATAACAGAGATCCATGTAATAAAATGAAAAAATAATCAAAAACAATCATAAAAACAGAGGGTACATATTATTACGTAATAATAAGCAAGGACTTAGTCCGCTGCACTAGCCGGCCACACTGGCGACTGGTGAAGGATGCGCTCTTTTTGTTCCACAAAGCTGCAAACATTGCAGATTCACTACAGAAACGTGGAAGCCACAACAGCGCCCTGGACGCAGTATTATACTGGATCCGCATTATAGGCTCTCTGGGTATATCTTACCTACAGACCTTCCGAGTACAGAGATGTATTATACGCTTTGAAAAAAGTTACTTCAACTGCGTCTGTGCAAAGAAAGAATCTGCGTGCCAACATATTCGCCCCAAACCGACAATGCTCTGCTTTATCGGTTAAAATCCTAATGAGTTTCAGTGCCTTCAAAATACGTGAAATAGGAAACGAAGTGCTAGCTGCTCTTTAATAAAGAGGTTCATCTTAAAACCACCTATCTCCAAACGCGAAGACATTAATTAATAATTAATGTGCGTGTGCGTGCATTCATTGCCTTTATCGTTCCCGTGTTGCCGCTCTATAGTCACAGAAGATGATTAGCACTAGCGAGCACACTAGCATATAGCGGATCCTCAGTAGAAAGAAGGTTGGTAAATGTCTATTTAATTAATAAAACATACAGAGCTATGACAATGGTGCAAGGATTGAGCCTTGAGTCACACCGAAACATAGTCATATAAACAAAGATTCATAGATCCCCAGCCTGACTAACTACTGCTGTTCGCGAAGATAGTCCGCTATGAGTTGTAACTATCTCAGGCAAAAGACTATGGCATTGAGCTTAGAGACCAAGATGTATCTAATTGACTGTATCAAAAGCTCTCCGAAAATAAAACTAAAGTATTTCTATAGATTCAATCCTGTTTGTATGTTAAGTAAATCTTACAACAGACACATAAAACACTTTAAAAAAATGCGAGGTCAGGAGGGTTTCGTAATACCGGTTTGGAGCATTGAGTAATTTAATTGAGACTAAGTACTATTTTTCTGGAATAAAGTCTTTTTCATTGCCCAAAACTGTTTTAAAAATGATCAAAGTTTCCAGCATTTCTGTTGCACATATCCTCTTTATAGGATATGTAATTTAGAACATTAATTAGTAATGATGGACTCTTCTTTCGCAAAGGATTCAAATGATTCAGTGAAACGAACTCTATTTAATTACGAAGCTTAAATGAAAGTAGAAGGCAACAATTCAGGGGTGCAGTAACACTAATCTCATCGATCGTATTTCAAAGGCACTGATTGGTGACTGGTAAAAAGAATCCCCTCGTCAACAACCAATGAGCGACGTGGTATCGGCTCCCCTTCAATATGTGTAATATGGGATTTTGAGGGAGACTCAGGGGGGTCTTTTTAATTATAAAATTCCATGCAACCCCCACGTCTGTCAGTAGCATTTCAAATTTGTAGGGGGTGCATTCAATCAATACCAGACAGTACAAAAGCAGGGGTGAAAGTTGAGACGCTTAGAAAGGGGGAATAAAAGCCGTCATGGCGCCGACCCCAACAAATTGGCATAGGGCGCCCAACCCTATCCATAATTAATTGGAAACCGAAGCTAAGGCTCGAATGCTAAAAATAAAGTATGAAATGTTTTTGAATGTTTACGTTGCATGATGGTACAGGATAAAATCATAAACACATTATAATACGTATCAGTCGTTTATCTATAACATGTATGTATTTAAAAATATATAAGTATGTTTATCAGAAGTCTAGTACTCATAACACAAGTTACTATCGTATACTTAATTTGAGACTAGATGGCGTTGTGTGAATGTTGAGGAATATTATTATATTATCAGTGACTTTAAATTCCATAAGGTATCCATGAAATGTCGCAAAAACAAAACTTTGAAGGCCTAGTCTCTAGACGTGTGACATAGTGATAGAATAGAAAACCTCAAATGCATGGAATAGAATTCCTTTACAAAAAATGCAACTTTAACTTGTCAGAACATTACATCGGAGCGACTTAACAGCTGTCGTTACGTACGTAAAAATGTAACTTGTTTCAGTTTCCGTGCTACAAACTACATAAAATCACGTTATTGACTTCGCATTACCTGCAAATGATCAATGAGCGTGAGAAACACAATGTTCTCGCTTCGCTGGAAAGCTTTCCTCGCGACTTCAAAGGCGAGTTCTTCTAGCGCCGCGACGCCAAGCCGCTCCCAATCCAATGCAGTAACGCCAAGACACGCTACTGAATACGCCTCACTGGAAATAAATCATAAATACCTTTTAAAGGTGAATGCTGACTTATACCGCAGTCGCCGCATTCTTCGTAATAATACTCGTATATTAAGTAACCTTGTAAACACCTACCGATGCCACAGTCGCCGCGTCCAGTACAAAAATAATGACTGCGGCAACTGCGGCACAGGCATTGTGGTTAAGTCTGCGTTTACCATATGGTGATAATACACTTGAGTATTTTTATACAACATAAAACCGCGTACTTAAGTGGTTAAGTGTATCTTCTTTTTTAAAATCCGAACATTTTTGTGAGATTCGAAATGTCCATAAATGCAACGAATTTTTATAGATGAATGCCTCCTCGCTGTAAGAATTACGCCAAACAATGCGCTGAGTGTTCACACGAACGTTACATTACAAGAAAATGATCTAGTGTATCACCACCAATAAAAGGGGTATGAATAAATAATCAGTTGAAAATCATGTTTCGTGCAGACCTTCAGTTTGAAAATGTCAAAAATAAGTAGGCAATTCGAACAAGCAACTGCAATATTTATTAGTACTAGATTTATGAACAGCTCGCGGGTTTTCTCGCATGTATTTTACAATACCCATCAATTGACTAATCTTCCTTCCACGTAGCTGGGAGCTATATGGTAATCCTAGATCTAAATATTAAAATCTAAATATTATAAAAACGGTAACTTAATGAAACATACACTTTTAATTCATGCCTCATTTAATTTTATACAACGCGTATAAATAAAGAGACACTAGTCATATAATCAAAACCTCTGTGGATGGGCATGGCTAAAGTTTTTAGGAAAGCAAAGCAACTCTAAAAGATAAATTTATAATATGTCCACAAAATCATATTCTTAAAAAAGGCATTAGATAATGAAACGTGCGGCAGGTCCTAATAGTTTCTTCAGATTAGACTACTCCTCTCCTAGAGAAAGACTTTAGTTGTTGTTGATGTATCTCATTGCACAAAATGTGTATTAAAAATTTGAACAGGTTTTGCCTATTTGTGTAAAGTAATTCTGAATCTTGTTATAAATATAATTAGGTATCGAATTCAACGATACCTCGTTGAAAACAATCAGTAATTTGAGCTGAAGCCTACAGAATTTGGGCTAGAGTCTCTACCTTTAAAAAATATTACATTTCGACGCAGTAGCATAAAAATTACAAGTGCTAATAAATGCTATTGAAAACGCCTCAGTAAAACCAATGAATGCCATTCAAAGGAGAAACTGATAAAAAAACCGTAGCAAATATTGTGTGACATTTATTTTAAACATGTTTGTTATTTACTTTTCATATAGTAAAACTGTTGTCTGTATATGGTAAATATATCCCAAAATAATGCTTTTCCATTTCGTCTGTTTGTCTGTATGTGTGACTACGCTAATCTTAGAAACGGCTTTACCGATTTGTATACTGTTTTCAGTAATATATTGTGATGGGTTTTACTTAACATTTAGTGTTTATTTCATTAAAATCGGGTAACAAACAAAGTTATGATAATTTATTCACACGTGATATAATAGAGGCTTTTTCAATATACTACTCTGTGTAAAAAGTATCGGTAATATGTCAATATAAAGACCCGCGTCAAAGAAGTAGTTTTAATTTTTTTACTGCATGTTGGTAGCACTACTGATTTAGCTTGCAAAGTTTGAGCGGGATCTGTCATTTAATATTTGTTTTAAACTACACTTTTTGTTGGCCATGCTTTTGAGTTGTCGGCGATTTTTACAATGGAAAATATTGTTGAACAAGGAGTGTGCCTTAAATTTTGTGTTTCGAATGATATTTCATGTGGTGAATCACTGAAAATGTTGCAAAATACCTACGGCGAATCGTGTACAACGCAAACAAGGGCTTATGAGTTGTATAAGGCTTTTAAAGAAGACCGAGAAGTAGTAGTAGACTTGTCTCGTTCTGGTAGACCTTCAACCGCTTCGACCAAAGAAAACATCGACAGAATCAAGAAGCTAGTGCTCGAAACTCGATGTATGAGTCTGAGAGAGTTGGTTAGTGAAGTGAACATATCTCTTAAGTCCGTCTACAACATTCTCATTGACATTTTAAGCATGAAACGCGTTGCCGCTCGACTAGTTCCAAAAGAGCTCAATTTTGTTCAAAAAGCGCAGCGAAAGCATGTCGCTGAAGACATGGTTTCCCGAGCTTCTACGGATCCGACATTTATGAAACGTATAATAACTGGCGACGGGACATTGGTTTATGAGTACGACATGCAAACAAGCCAACAGTCTTCAGAATGGCGTCTCAAAAACGATCCGAAACCCAAAAAAGCCATAAAAGAAAATTCGCTGAATGAGCTAAAGGCCATACCGCAAATAGCCTATAAAAATTGTATGGAAGACTGGGTGAAGCGATGGAGATGTTTTATTGCAAGCGATGGAGCCTACTTTGAAGGCGATAAAATAAATTTAGATGAATAATTAGTATTTTTTGTTTTATTGAAAAATTCCCGATATTTATTACACAGAATGTATTTAAGTATGTTTTATAGAAATCGTAATTTAAGCGCATGAAGTCGCTGCCACAGCTAGTTTTAAATAAAATAAACTTCGCTAAACGCTAAGCCCGTACTATTAATTAATTACAAACAGATTTTTAGGCCAAATCAGACGTTAGTTAAAATTGGTGGAGTTATATTGTTTCATAATGAAGAAGCAGTGGCCACCAACCATTAACATCACACCCTAGATGTCGAAGAGCGCTTATTTCCTCACGGAGCTGCTATGGCTACCATCTCCCTATATCTTTTACCTCAGGCACTTTACTCGTAAATAAGAACCCATTATGCCTCTTACTAAGAACCGGATCAACAAACTCGTTACAGAAAACCGTCCCAAAATCTATAAAAACTATTTTAAAGATAAATGACGACGAAGTATTTGCTTTCATATATCGCGGCCTACATGCATCCAGTCGAGTTACCACCTCAACACCCAACTTACAACCACCACTGCGGTATTAAAAACGCAACAAAACAACATGCAAATCGGTTTAGTTGTTTTCGAGTTATGAGAGAACATTAGAATTCCTTCGTTGGTAAAATGTGACATAATTAAAACAAAATAATGAATAGCAGTCGTTTATTAGTGTCGTAAAAAATCACACTACATTCTTATCTTCTAAACACACGAAAAAGCACACGAAAAACACACGAGAGAACACATTGATATTATTATAGAGAATAATGTTATAATCGTAAGTAAGAAAAAGCCTTAAATCTAACATCTAGTATTTAGTTTATAATTGTAATGGAAAGTGTGTACCTTAAGCCTAGAATGGTAAAAAGCTGACTAAACCTATGCTTACATACTACCAAAGAAATGGTGATGGTATGGAGCGTGACCCTCAATCTCATATTAGCCTTCACTATTGATCAGTGTTTTAATGTTGTTTCAAGCTTTCTATGGTGTGCTGTCGTGCATGGGTGGTGCACTGCATTGGTGTTCATAAATTTGGCTGTTTGGCCAAAGTATCGATCTAAATTAAATAGATGAGTCACAGAAATAGTTTTCTGTAGTGAAGTATGAGACTTTAAGACACGACCATTTGAACTCATCCCATTTCTGCAATCTTACAAACTACCAAAGAAATGGTGATGGTACGGAGCGTGACTCATCCCATTTCTGCACAATCTTAAAAACTACCAAATCTTAAATCTAAGACCTCTAATTATTTAGTTCTTATGATGTTATTTAAATAGACTGATTGTAATAAAAAGACGCCATCTGCTGAGTGTTTGTATGGCGTCACCTGAAACAAAGAAATATGTACAGATTTATAAAAGTCTCAAAAAACAACGACAATTATTATTTTTTTAATGAGATATAAACTCATTAAATAATATTGCTGAAATCTTAAGACTCCTAAAATATTATTTGTATCGATATTTAAATACATAGGTATCTTAAGGTACCAAAAGAAAACAGCCAGCAATAATATAAGTCGCTTTGTACCAATCATGGGCTTCAAAGCAAGTTGCATAGCTTTTCGCAGCAGTTTTAACGCGAAAACGTCTACGTCCTCTAAATCTTAGGATTATATTAAGATATATGACTGAATTTGATATAGAGTTATCTGACACCCAGGGCGTCACCAATACATTGGCTACATTTTAGAGGAGTAATATTTTTGCAAACACATTGGCACGGCTAAGTCGCAGGCGACGGCTGGTAATTAAATAAAAATAGCTGCGAAGGAAAATTGACAAAAGGAGATTTAAAGTTCAAGTAAATGCTTACCTTCTCCTTCTCCCGAGCCCTCAGTACTTCAGGAACAACTCCACGTACTTCTCCTGGTCCTTAGGCTTCGGCGGATCAAAGAGCAGCCAAGACAGCTCTTCTCCCTTATTGTCGTCCCCGCCTGGCTGGGGCTTCTTGAGCTTCCAGATCCGGCAACCCTCCGGGGACTTGGAGGTCCTAAAAAAAAAATATATATGTTGAAGAAATAAAATCTAATACATATGAGATGAAAAAAAAGAAAGTCAAATCTTTGTAATGATATTTACACAAGTAGCATCAATTTAATAATCAGTAAAATTTTTGGGACTTTGAATTTTTTTAACTATCTATAAAAAATCTGGAATTTAATAATTTAAAGTAAACCCACCTCTTTTTCGGAGGATCTCCTTTCGGCTTCTCCTTGTCTCCCATTTCGGCGGTTACTTCCACAGCAAACTTTCACTCAAAACTTCAATAAATTAATACACTACGGAGAAGTGTACGTCAGATTCGTAGAAGGCGAGAGCGGACTTTGGGCATAGGGACGCCACCTCAGCTTTTATAACCACTCGTCACCCTTCTGTTCCCCGTTTCCCTCTTTTCCCCGCTTCCCTCTGTTCCCCGCTTCCCTCCGGTCCCCTCCCCCACCCTCTTTAATCGCCACCCCTTTGTATCCGTCACCCTTTTGAGCCCGCCACCCCACGATACCACCCCATCTCCAAGCAAAATGGCGGCCTGGTTCGATTTGTGTACGAAAATCACACCGGCAGACTATTACGCTTCGCGAATATTTATTCAATTTCTAAAGGCATTCATCATACAACTTGCAGTAAATTTACTACTATTTAAACTGATGTTTTTAAGTATTTTAATGTGTGATGTAATATAACAGACTTACCTACTCCGCAATATTTCATGTATAAAGTAAAAAAAATAATATAATACGGGAAACTCTTAAGGTAGTATAGATATGCTTTTCACATGATTTTAAAACATTTATATTTATTTACACATCAAATTAGCTACCCGCTCCAACTCCACACGGGTGTAATACTGATGATAGGTACAAATAATCTTTTCGATCTATTAAAAAAAAAAACTTTTAAATCTGTTGCGTAATTTTAAACATGTAAGCATACATAGGAACGGGCAAATAGTAACAGCGACTCTGTTTTATGATTTTGCTCAACACCTCGTTGCATGGAAATGCTCATTTAGTTAATTAATTTATAATGGAACCGCAGATTCCACCGAGGTGGAGATCCTACTTCCAACTAATATTATAAACACAAAAGTTTGTGAGTGTGAGTAAAACGACTGGATCAACTTTAATGAAGTTTTGCATGGAGTTAGCTTAAACACTGGATTAATATAGGCTACTTTTTGACCGATGCATCGGATGGATAAAATTTTTATAATTAAAACTGACTTTCCGAAGTTGCTAACAACGCTATTGAAAAATAATATAAAGCTGAAGACACGATTGAATACTTCTGCTACATTTAGTAAACATACAGAAAGGACACTCGGTATATCAATAAAATTAAAAGACGTGATGTATATTTTTAAGACATTTTAAGGTATACGATAACTAGACATTACTATTATTTTCTTGAATATATAAAATTTCATTTAATATTAACGTTATGTCGAATCAGCCTCATTGACATCAAATATTTGATGTTTGGTAAAGAATCCCAAGCGTATATTTCAAATTTGGGAATGTAATATATGGAATGAATGGAATGTATAAAATATGTTATATATTGTAGAGTTTAAAATGCCATGCTTCATTTATTTTTGCGCTGTAAATTTTTTTAATATCGTTTTGTACGAACAGTCAGTGGGGCGATAGGGACAAGTCTTTACTGTCAGCAATTGCAAACTACGATGGTGAAGACAGATGTAAAACAGCCAAGACTGGTCAAATTCTCAGTACGTCGCTGCAACAGAACGACAATAGACCTTACGCTGCACAACATGAGGTTGTATAATTAACGGAGTTATGATAACAATATTTCGCAGCAACTATCTGTATAGTTACTATTCTACCCGGACTGTACCCCAACAGAATATCATATTTCTTTGAACTTGAACATTGTTTTATTAAGAAAAAGACTCAGAGGAGTCATCGACTCTAGCACCTAGACACAATTTAGCAAATAATTATAAATTACCCTTAAATTGTTAAAAGTGCATAGACAGCACGGGGTATACTTTGATTGATTTAGTGTATAATTCTCAAAAAATTAAAGTCGTTTCACTTATAAAACGTTAGTTTCATTAAGTTATAGGTTATAACTTAATGCAGCTGCACCTGAGCAGAAAAAAACTTTTTAAAAAGAAGCTTTCATTGTACGCTAGTTCCAATGACCACGTTTTTTGAAAGCTTAAAGCTCTGGATATCAAAAAACTACTTATGATAAATTTTTGACCGTTATTTTGTTTAATGCTTTGTATATTTATAATTTACCATTTTTAAAATGATTAAAGTAATAATCATTTTAAAAATGGTCTATTAGTATTTAATACTCAGATCTCCTCTTAGAATACTCACGTTTTTGTAATGTAACTTATGTAATGTATAGAGAGTTATATTCTATTCAAACTGTAATAAGTAAAAAATCGCAAGCGTTATTTTGTAGGTACGAAAATACTGCCAAAATGAGGGAATTCTTTATAATTACTTCAAAACCGTCTGTCCGCGCTGTATGCGTTCGACGAGAAAACTGGTTTATTAATTTTGATGTTTTAAAAATTATGACGATGGATATGACGTGATTTGCTATCCTTATCATTCATTTCTGTCCTATGTAAGTATAGGCACAAGTAGATAAATGATTTAAGTTAAACATAAATGACACATGACACAAATTCGGTGTTTTTTAGGGGTTGTCAATTTTAATAGGGATCGTCAAAGAAAGTCCAAAATAGCATGCACCTATTTTTTGTAATCATTATCGATAGCTCATCACTTTTCATAACCATTTGCTTTACAGTAGTGGTACGCACTCCTAAAGTACTACCACTACCTCTTATAACGATATTATTCGACAATAGTAGTCGATAATAGTCGACATGAATGTTAAGAAAAGTTTTACACTACGTGAACCGAATAAACCTAAGTGTGATCAATTGTATGTCATAAAGAAAAGGTAATACCACAGTTGTCTTTCAGTCCAGCGCCAACCTTGATAGTGTTCCATTAGATCGTGTAAAGCAGTTATGTATCTATGACGTTGGTCATCGAGAACACAAAACACCAGGTTGACATGGGAGCACAGGCCGGTGACAGTCCGTTATATGGTTGACCGCAGATTTGTGCGTTTTTTGGTTGAGGTATAATTCTTGGTCTTCAGAAAGTATATCATTGATGTGCAGCCTGTGGGCTGTGGTGGTGGTTTTTTACCAATCATCAGTAATATTTCCTTTCAACGCTTTTACAGTAGGCATCGGCAATGAGACATGAGGTTCCGCTTGCGGTTGACAAGTTACATCGGGCTACAGGCAGTGCGGAAATACATCATTTAAAACAGATGCTGAGTGGTAGTACATCGCTTTGCTGCGTAGTTACCGTATCAATATTCTTAGTGCGAGCGATGTTACTGTCTACTGTAATGAGCTACTCGATAAAGGTGCCGAGATATCTAGTTTTAGTGGTTCTACATTACATGTACGCAAGTCAAAGGCACTAGCATAGGTCCGTTTCTTACACTTATACTAGCGACCCGCCCCAGCTTCGCACGAGTGCAATGATGATACTACACTAATATAGAATCTATACAGATTTAGATACAGAAAAACTGTGAACGTGGTATATAAAAACATAGCGGCCCGCTCCGTCTTCGCCGCGAACGCTACGTCCAGCAATTTTTAAATCTGTAATATCTTCGAAAATATTCACTTGAATCACATGCAGTATATGATTTAAATGAATATTAAACGGCCATATAAATCTATATTAAATCAACAACGTATTTAAGGTATTTAGGAGGTATAAGGATTAATACAGTATTGTTTAAAATCGTTTCGAAAAATAAGCCATAAGCTGTCGTAAAAAATAAATAACAATTAAATGTTATTGTGGGATATCCATAAGAGATAGACATATAGCATCGCTGAGTTTTTTGTAGATCTTTTCAATGTGTACAGTACTTAGTAGGTACATTATTATAATAAATCTCGAAGGGTTCATCCAGCGTTCGCAATGTAGACGGAAATAATGAACGACATCGCTTAAATATTTTATTGAATTAATAATTTACTTTATAAAACATACCTAAGTAGTTTTTATGAGTTTAGTATTCATCAAGGTAAAAAACAATTAATAATATTAATATTAAATATTTTCCTGTTTAGGGCTACTACAAAACTCTTTATTGTTGTACAAACAACAATAACTTAGAGTACTGGGGAGTATTCGCAGTAATTTAGCAGAACTATTATGCATGATGTGGCCTGTAATCGAGGAGGAACCTAAAAGTGTTAATTGACATTAACACTAATTTGCATGTAAGGTGTACTTCTTGTCGCAGATGTTAATAAGTAAATATATAAAAAATCAATTGCTGTTCGTTAGTCTCGCTAAAACTCGAGAACGGCTGAACGGATTTATCTCATCTTGGTCGTGAATTGTTCGAGGAGGCTTAGGAAAGGTAGGCTAAGGAAGGGGAGAATTTTTTTTTATTTATCGTTGTGGCAGTACGAAGTCTGCCGAGTCAGCTAGTAAGTAAATAAATAAATAACGTGTTGATTATCGTAGTATTTTTCATGTTAGACGGAGGAAGTCTGGACAGTAGTTCGCCGCGACCGCGACGCGCGGCGTGGCGTAGAAGAAGAAGTAAAATTACGTCTGTTTCTATAGCTTTAAATGTATTACTGCTCCTGTTTCGTTTATGCAAGGCAAGGCTTTTGTGCAAGTTAATAATGCCTATTATATTAATACGGTGTTTTTATGCATTAAAACTACTTACAACTGTCGTAATATGAGATGGTGTTTCTGCGCTAGCCGCGGGCGACACGTCATTCGTACCATAATAAAATTTCTTAATTAGGACGTTTTTTAGTCGTAGCGTAATCCTGTATTCAATACTTTAATTGGATACCGCTAGTTGTTGAACACCTGTTTCGTTGCCAGACAAAACATTTTCAACTATCTTGTAAAAAGAAGAGCAACCGCGATAAAACTGTTCATCAAATGTTTTGTGAAGACGTTCAATGTTCACTTTGGATTTCAAGTGAATATTGAACAGTTTTTATAATATATTACTGACAGTACAAACATTCCTCAACGGTATCGCCACAAATATGATAACTATACGGTTTTACAGTGACCGGTGACGCGGTGTACCGCGTTACTTTTTAATGAAAAATAATTAGAGCTTTGAATAATGAAAATATTTATCAACATAAAATATCAACAAAATTAATTACAATCCGAAACAATTTTCCTTCTAGCCCGCCGCGATATTTCCGTGTTTATGTTTCACACATGACAAACTTTGTTAAGATTTTAAGATATAAGATTTTACAAGTTCCGTACTTGGGGAAAACCTTATCGAAATCCATGAAATCGAGTCAGAGATAAAAGGGTAACATACTTTTACATATTGTGGGTCCCTCCAAGTGCCACCTGGCCAGTTACCATAACAATTGGCAAAAACTGTTACAGTTGCGTTACGAACCCAACAACGAAAACCGCATCAAAATCGGACCAACTGCTGTCGAAATATAAAGGATATCCGAATTCCGTCGTGGGAAAATTTTATATAATTAAAATAAATGGTAGTGCGACAGTCGTGTTTATTCAAGCGATGTAATGTCAACGTACATACAACATACGTTGAAATTAGGGTTCAATTCCAGGAATACTGGGCTTGATAATTCTGGAAAGTCGTTGCTACTGAGAAAACAAGCTCGAGAAAGGTCGAGATCTTGAGGATTCATGTAGCTATATAGGATGTACAGTCGTTCGTTGCGTTGCGTGGCAACGCGGGCTAAGTGCAACAGCACCCTTTGACCTCGCTGTAAGCGCTCTCGGCTCGAGAATTTCCAGGACTGTACCCTATTGTTCACTCATCTGCGTAATACGTTCCGTCTGCAAAGTTTTCATTTGTTTTACACTTGCTTTCTACCTGAATTTAAGATAATAATGATTTCTACTTCGTTGATTTTATGTTTAGTTTAATAGAAGCTACATTTGTTTGTAACTTCTAAATAACGAGACAAAATAGAGTTGATATACTCGTAATTGATACAGACGGTTAAACGGTTTACTCGCGCGTATTTATCGGATTGTTTTTGGCTTAAATTTAGTGAGTGTATTTTCGATACTGATTTTAATTGGCTTTAGTGTAATGTGTTTTGTATAAGGTTATGTGAGGTAGACTGAACCGAATTAATTGGAATTGGAACCGAAATGTGATTGAAATGTTAGCTAATAGTCTGTGATCCTTACTTTCTGGGAAGTAATTGTTTAAATACAACTTTAATTATTAGTCTCCGGGTTGTTAAAACTAAAATAATGTGTAGATATAATTGTAGCCCGGTCTATTCTTTTCTAAGTAAACGTCAATATCCATTTTATAAAAGTATTCTAGGCAAGTAAAAATTGAGGAGACTAGTTGACTTCGACTATAGGTATTGACGAGTATAGACTATAGATTTTGAAACTCGGGATGTGAATTTGTATAGGTGGAGTACAGCCGTCGTATCGATCTAAACTAATTGGACGAGCAACAGAACCAGTTTGCTGTAGTGAAGTATCGGACTTTAACACACGATCATTTAGCCTCATCCCATTACTGCACAATCTTAAAAACGACTCCTGACATATTATAACCTCTAATTTAGTTGTAATGTGAAATTAATGAAATGTTTATATTTTTATTTACTACGCAATAACAAGGAAAAGGATATTGGTAATAATAGTAAAGGGCTATCTATTTTTGAAGTGTGGTTGAGCGGAGCCAAAATCCGCACGTATACACTATACGTGGCCATGTATTATTGGTTGTGAGTAGCTAACGCGATCTGTGACGTAGGTGTCGTAATGATGTGTGATTGGTGAAGTGTAAGACTTGATACAAAACAAATGCTAACCGAATGCGAAGGTATGAGGCGGCGACACCGAGTATGTTATACATCAAATGTATGTTGGTGGGCAAAAAAACTATTGTACCCTTACTTTAAAACTATATTGAACAATAAACATATTTTTTTAAATTTAACTTTTTACATATTTTTTAACATTTAAAATAAAATATGTAAACAATAAACATTTAAAATTATATACAATTGCAATAATAATCATTGTTCGTTGACGTATATATCTATAAATAAATTAAACCATTGCAATAATATTTAAACAGACCGATTGCCAAAAGAAAACGCCATATCCTGGATGTTTATATGGCATGACCTGAAACAAAGATATATGTATTAATTTATTTAAAGCCTCGAAATACACACAACAACAATTAAGTAAGTTTTTTTATTAAATATTATCTCATTTACTGTTACTAAGATCCTAGACTCGTGAAAGGTTACTTGTTTCCTTTCAAATAAATGCCAAATTGTTACATGAAAACTATGTATAAATAAATAAATACGTACGTTAATAGATACGTTAAATTACCCAAAGCAAACAGCCAGCACTAATAAAATACAGTTTTGTATATTTAACAATTTTATAAAGAAATTTTTGCAAGTTTTCGTAGTTATACAATGACCTATTTATTTCACGTAAAGCTGTTACTGCGAGAAAAGCTGCCTACGCCATCCAGATCTTAGGACTTCATTACTGCACATTCTCGAAAATGTATTTAAATTGTTAAGGTTTACGCAGTGGATAAATAGTATAAAGTAATAGAGTACGATACCAATAACGCTATCTATCTATGATATATGGTATCTATGATCCGCGCTATGGAAAGAACCATCTCACTAACATCATCATCATCATCAGCCCGTTGCAGTCCACTGCTGGACATAGGCCTCTCTCAAGGCCCTCTCTTCTCTCTCTCTCTTTCTCCTCACATCTCACTAACGAATGCCAGAAAATATTGCAAGACTTGGTCTGAAACTTATCGCGCAGAAAACTATTTGACTACCCAGTGTAAGACACCATTACTACGGTGGTGGAATTTTTAATTATACTGCAATCAAAAGGAAAACTACTGAGCGCATCAAAATAAAAAAAATCCTATTGACTGCGAAGAAATTCGTCAAATATAAAGCATATATACGTTCGAATAGAAGGAGAACCCTTACTTTTTTTTTCAAAATTAAGACATCAAGTTTTTGCTCACCATTTTCCTCTTTAGAGTTTTTTGATGGTCACATTCTTGTACTCTATCGTCGGCTTTTCGTCATCTGAATCCAGCGTCAAGTCGTACACATTGATCTCATCCCTTTTCGGCAAACATATTCTACCCTTGCCGGCTACTTCGATGTGCGAGAGCTTCTGCACCCGCAAGTGCCCCGTATCTTTCCTGCCTTTCGAGACTACCCTAAAAAGAAAATATTACTTAATAAAAAATACTCATACTTCACTATTAAAAATTGATTAGAGTACGTAGATTGGTTTTTGGTACTTGTACCATAAGTCCAAACAGCAGAATTCACTATAAATATAGATTACAAGACACTTTTAAAAGACGTTTTCGCAAATGCAAGTGTGTTGTGTTAATATTTTTGCAAGCCAATATACGAAAGCTGTCTCATTCTACATTTAATACCTTATTTATTTCAAAAATAATACACCTACCGCCTTGGTATCGATAAAAAGCAATTTAACTGACTAAATATTAATAATGCAACAAGGCTGACTGCAGAAGCATTGATTTTTGTTAGTATCTTTAAAACATCAGAAAATGAACAATTTAAAATAACTTACCTCATCACAACGGTTTCTTGTTTTTTCGGAGGAGTTTCTTCTGTGTTCTTTGCATCGCCCATTTCAAAGTTTAGTATCACAATCAAATATCAATCGAAAATTTATAAATAACCGAGAAACGTTCGCTCGATACGAAACATGAGAGTGCACTGGGGGAAGCCTCCTCCGCTTTAACCCACTCTCCACCCCCTTCGATCCACCCGTTCAGGGACGTAAAATGGCTGCATGGACCACGGAAGTTTCATAAAAATCTTCGGTAAATCGTCCGATTTATAGCATATTAATATTTACAACAATTTACAAATGCGATGTAATATAATATAACGGAATAACTCTGCGAACTTTTACGTTAAAATAATTAAACCATGGTTAAAGGTCGTGCAACAGGTGCGGGATATAGATTTCAGTAACATTTCGTTTCACTTTAAAGGCGCACCGATTTACAATTGTGAATTAAAATTGCAGCTGAAATACATTCGTAATGTACGAAATAATTCAATAACTGGCAGTAAATTAACCAAAAACAAAATAGAATACTGTTCAATAACCGGAATGCTTAGTTTACATTATTAAAACAAATATAAAGCAAAATTAAGCAAAGCATTGTGCGTACAACGTAACGAAACAGATTTATTTAGTGATGGTTTATAGTGCTACGATAGACAGTCGATATTTTTATAATAATATCGTGTATTGTGCGAAGTTCCTATTCTTAATAATCAAAGGTTTATGATAATCAAATAACAACGTCCTTGACTGAAGAGAGAACACGTGCAGGACGTGTAACGTGTCTTCCAAAATACGGAAGCTGTGATATTTTATTGTAATGAAAAAGCTGTGATATTTATTTCTAAACCGCAGAAAACATCCATCCAACAATACGTTGGTGCGCGCTTTGGGGATCGGACTCGCGACGTTGGATTTGGCAGACCTGCGATCTTACCACTGGGCCATCACAGCTTCAGTGTCAAATAATAAAAATAAATCGTAATTCTATTCGTCAATATTTGTATTATCACTTCATTCATCGTCTGAGTCTGTGACGAATATTAATATTGACGACTTGCCGGTTGTACTTTTTTTTACAAAAGAATAAAAAGATATTTTAAAGATTTTGTTCTCTTGTAAAAAAATAATTATTACATTCATTGTATTTTTCTTACAATCAAAGAACAAGATTTATGCTACGAATGTAAATAGCAATAAAAAATATTTTCATATCGTCACGTACCTACCTATTATAGTCATGTCGTAATGACCATTGTCAAAATTATGTTGAAAGCTGTCTCCTGTACCATGCTACGGTGCAACTATCATAAAACGTAAATGTAATATAGAACAGACTTTCGGATCATGAATACCGGGTTGAAACTGTGTATTTGGCGTCGAAGACGTTTTGGCCGTGTGTTAATATTGCAAATGTCTTTGTGTGTGTGTGTGTGTGTGTAACAAATGTTGATATCTACGGCACGCTTATTATAGTTTGATAGCAATATCTCTTCTATAAATCTTAGACAAAAGGTATAAAAGGTGGTGACCACACGACGGAGCAGAATATAGATATTTCTATAAATTTTTATTTAATATAATCAGTAATAATATAAGAACGTCACACCAATCGTAGGCCTTGGTGCGCATATTCGCAAAAGAAGACTTAACTCAACTGTCTATCAATATAATATTAGGATCGCAATAGCATGGTGCGCCGTTCTCAGCAACATTTCGTAGCATTTTGGAAGTCGCAGCGATGTACAATTACGAATTAAAATGCAGCTGTATTGCATTCGCGATGCTCGAAATCAGTCGATAACTAAGAAAATTTGACTGAAACTAACCAGAATATTTACAAAATAAAAAAAAATAAAAAAGGGGAGTGTCATGCGTATCACGTAAGGCCAAAGATGTTTATTGATGGTCTATTGGTCTAGTCTATGACGGGCCTGTTGGTCTAGTGGTTGTGACCCTGACTGCTAAGCCGGAGGTCGTGGGTTCGATTCCCACCCAGGACAAATGTTTGTGTGATGAGCACGATCATTTGTTCTGTGTCTGGGTGTAATTTATCTATAATATGTATATATTTAGAAATATATAAGTATGTTTATCAGCTTTCTGATTACCATAACACAAGCTCTGCTTAGCTTGGGATCAGATGGCCGTGTGTGGATATTGTCCCAAGATATTTATTATTTATTATTTTATTTATTATAGTGCTATGATAGACAGTCGAAATTATTGATACTAAAAATCGTATATGGTGCAAAGTTCATATTTTTTTTTTGTTCATAAGTTTATGATTAAAATAATAATAACTGATATCGAATTCGGTGGAAAATAAATAATTACGATGTAAATATCGATAGCAATAAAACTAAGTCTCATAACGTCACATCCCTAGTCGCGTAGTTCAGACAGAGGTCAATGTCATATCGGAAACTGTTAGCTGCACTATGCTATATCCTTGTAGCACTATTCAAGGATTTATGGTTCGTAGCTGGTATTAACATAAGAGCGTTGGTGTGTATTTTCGCAGCAAGAATCACTATACGTAGTAGCATATGATATAAAACTAGCTGTCCCTGCAAACTTCGTTTCGCTGACAAAAATAATATGAAAACTATCATTTTATTTATGACGAAAAATCCAAATATCTTACGGAACTCTATTTTTTTTCAAAATAAAATACAGTCTATGTTACTCGTGAATAATGTAGCTTTCGAATGGCGAAAGAATTTTTAAAATCGCTCCAGTAGTTTTTGAGCGTATTCATTACAACGAAACGAACAAAATTTTCCTCTTTATAATATTAGTGTAGATATAATACGAAGGCATAAGTTCTAATAACGCTACGTATTACCGCCATACGGCGTCATTACGGTGAAAGCGTTTTCATTTATACCTCATTTGTTTAAGTAATTAACTTATTGTAAACAATTTTGGTATGTATTTTATACAAAATGTGACCGTTAAAAATGTAAAATACGTTTTATAACTTTAAATACAGATAGATTGCCTAAAACTAAAGATATTGGAATCGTAAGTATCCAGCTATAAGGATATTTTATATAATTAAATAAATGTAACAAATTAAAAATATCTACGAAAATAAAATAACTTAAGTTGAAATCTAGTGTTACGTCGTTTTTACATATAAATTGACAAACATTGGAATACCGTAGTGGGTAAAATGTGACATAATTAAAACAAAATAGTAAAAGCAATGCAAACGTTTATTCAAAAACTATAAACAAAACACAAGTTTTCTTATCTTATAAACACACACAAACAGTTATAATCAAAATAAAAAATCTTAGCCTAAGGGGGTACTTAAATGTATTCAATTAATAAGCAAAACAGAAAAATGTTTAAAGAAAACTGACTTATAACCTACTAAATGGTCTTAACCTAATCTTATAAACTACCAAAGAAATGGTGATGGTATAGAGCGTGACTCATCCCATTTCTGCACAATGTTAAAAACTACCAAACCTTAAAACTAAGACTTAATCTCGTTCTCATTATGTTATTTAAATAGACTGATTGCAACAAAACAACGTCATCTGCAAGTATGTTTAAGTGTGTGGCCACATCTGAAACAAAGATATAAAAAATGATTTTAATAAAGCCTCGACATACAACCATTTCTTGTGTGTGATTTTAGGATTTCACTAAGGTTTATAAAGTGGATAAGTAGTATGAAGTAAGAATGATCAGAAAACACGTTTTCGCATTCGTGATAAAAAAGCACAATAAAATAAATAAATAAATAAATAAATATCTTGGGACAATGTTAGCCAATAGCGCGAGGGACACCCTAATTCGCTCATTTACAAAATCAATAATAAATATTCGCAGTAAGAGCAAGAGCCAATTCGCTAAAAAATATCATAAAACATTTAATCTTGCATTAAATGTTTTATCTCTAGTCTGAGATTTAAATAATTTTTGCTCAAGTGCCCGGACACCACATTAGCGAGTCAAGAATTTTTAATGATACTGCAATAATTCGGGAAAATACAAAATGCAACATAATTACAATCGCAATCGACTGCGGTTGAATAATGAAGAAAAGGGATAAAAAGGAAAGTTATTGCCTACCTTTTTCTTTTTCTAGGTGTTATTGATCGTCTCGTCCATGTCTTCCTGCGGCTGATTCTCTTCTCCCGGCCCTTCGGTCACTACGTTGAGTGACTCATCGCGCTTTGGCTTGGTCTTCTTGTCCTTGACCTTGCCCTCGCTGGAGGAGACCTCGGTGCTCATGAGCCTCCGCATCCGCAAACGCTCCGAGCATTTCATAGGCCTAAAAAAAAAACCATTTAATAAAATATCTAACATATTACTAATTAACACAGATCAAAGTAGGTAGATTGGTTTAAGTACATTATACATATTTATTGGTTTAAAACATTTAGAATTTTTCAGCTCATAATTTAAAAGTAACAAAACATAATTCGCTATAAATGTTACTGCAAAACACTTTATCAAAGTTTGTGCATTTGTGTTTTCGCAAATGCAAATGTGTTGTGTTAATATTTTTGCCAGCCACTGTTAAAATCACGGATACTGTCTGAGTTTACATTCAGTACAGTATTCATTCAAAAAAATAACACAAATTACTATCATTATCCACTTAACTGACAAAAACATGCTACAGAGCCGTTTGTAAAATTTGTTATCTTTAAAACATGTAAAGACGAAAAAAAGATCAAATTAAGTAATTTAAGATTAACATACCTCTTTTTTGTAGGACTTGCTTCTGTCTTCTGCTGGTCTGCCATTTTCCTCTTAAATCACTCTCAAACTAATAAAAAACTTCACTTGAAATTATAAATTTAGTACCGACAAACGTACGGTCGTTACTTTCGACACGGAATATGAGAGCGGACTGTCGGGATATGGACTCCGGTTTTCAATTTATACCATCTGGCCAACCCTCAGTAATCACACCCCTGGGAACAAGCAAAATGGGCGCTGCACCGCGAACTTTTAAGAAAAACCGGTTAAATGCGAGGTCTGGGAGCCCTCGAGACCCGCGGCTCCATGCAAATAAGCTAAAGAAAAAATCTGCATTTGTATTTATATATACTACATGATGTATCTAAAATTAACGGTTTTTGCAATATGTCCTTTATCAGTGCTATAAGACGTTACTTCGTACCAAACTTCACGTTCTTCGTACCCTGTACGTTTTGACTCCTTTGCAAGTGTCAAAAATTTGTAGCATAAATGGTTGTATCTTTTGATTGTGTAAACTTACAAGTAATTTTTTTTCACATTATCAAGGGTCAGTAGACCTGAGTGTTTGATTTAAATTCCAGCTTCATATTTTAACGCGTTCCTGAGAAAAAGGGTTAGAAAGACAGTCTAGTCGGTTGGGCAAACGGAGGAACAAAGTGATCCTATAATAGTTTCGTTCATGCCATTATAACCTACGAAACCCTAAAAACCGATGATTATTTATTAAACTTACAGTATATTAACATTTACAACTGATCGAACAAGACTTCATCAGTAGTTGATGAGGTAACAGAATGCTACCGCGACAGTTAACGGTAAAAAATAAAACCTTAAGAACGCTCGTTTTAAAGGATGTATAAAATACACAGAAACTAGGCCAGCTTTACACGAGAAAGAATAATTTTAAATGCACATCTGTATATTCATTTAGGACACAAAAGAATCCCACTAATATACTGAATGCAAGGCCTAATTTGCACGATGTGGTTACCTGTAATTAAGGAAGCAAACAGCAAACTTATTTTTTCTTTTTCTAGCATTTAAGGTGTATTTTTTGTTGGTGATCCATTTTAAATAAATAAATGCTTACCAGAAAATTTAACATTATGCAAAAAAAATATTACAAACCATGATAGCCTTTTAAGGATTTACACAAAAAATGTGGTTTGTATATGGGATATTCTATATATTTATATTATAAAACAAAACTACGGATTGTTTATAAAAAAACACGTACTTGCACTCTAAATTGTACAATCTTTTACCGGCATTTCCGAAGTGCATATCGAAAGGTGCTTCACAATATTGTGGAATATGTATTGAATTGAATTGAAGCCCATTTAACTTGGTTAGGTCAGGTTTTTTTTTTATTACCACACAAAATAAGTACAGGTTAACTTAAAACAGTTTTATTTTAGCGAGTGAGCGAAGCTTTTACAGTCCACTTTTGAAGTTTTTTGTTAGCGAACTCCTCCTAGGCGAAGATTTTGATCCGAAAAAATTTAGTGGGGTAGGCTTAAGTGAAAATTGATTAGGGGCACGTATATTGTGCACATACAGAATTACAACATTTTCGAAAATATCTTAACCGCGCACTGCAAATTTTTAGGACAATTACATATCCTGATTTCTAGAAACCCGCTTCGATTGTTATTGAAGTTCTTCGTGCCATCAACTCGCTCGCTTAATTAGGTTAGCAGTGAATACGCCTCGGTAACAAACTTAGTTATGTTTGTTGAACTAATAGTTATAGTCCAACAAATCTAAGAAGTACCGTTTGACGTTTCATCATTTTCAAACCGAAACAACTTTGTTCATGCGTACATTACTCAGTTTCGACAACCTTTTTCTTAAAACCATGAATTTAGAAAGATTGTATTATTGTATCTAAAAATTTAGAATTCTTAATATCCTAATTTAATTGAAAACTTTCAAACAAAGCAAAATAACACATATTTACATAGTAAATAATTTCAAATAGTTCTATTTTTGACCTCATTGCAAAGTCACGTAGTTAGGTCACTGCTTGTAATGTTGTGACTCTTCGGATACACTTGTATGCGAAAAAATCGTTTACATATACGAAAAATCGAATGTATTACTTTCAAATTATCAATTAACGACACGTTACCGCGCGATCGCGTTATGCACTCAATACATAGGTACCCTAAAATAAATTACGACTTCTACAGACACGTACCTACACTTTGATAATTTCATGGATAATCAACTAGTCATTAATTTAAATGACGATGATGACGAAGACGATGACGATTCTAGTACTAGTAGTGTATAAATAAAATGTCCTAAACATAACTTTTATTTCATTATGACAATTGATCTCTTATAATTCGGATATTATAGTAATCGATCTCATAAATTTCGTATATTATAGTAATCGTTTTTTTTTACTCCCAACCCTATTATCCTATTTGTCATAACTGTCAAACGGTATTTCTTAGATATGTTCGACTATAAACGAAATAAATATCACAGCTTCCGTGTTTCAGAAGGCACGTAAAAATGTGGGTCCTGCGCCTGATCTCTCTCCGGTCGTGTCGGATTACCGTTCCATCGGGCTATGAGAGTAAAAGGAACAGAGAGTGCGTGTTTGCGCACTCGCTAGTGCACTATAATATGTCCTGCGTAGCTGGCTGGTGTCATAGTTACACTAGCCGCCGTGGCCGAAATCGGTCCGGACACATTATTATTAGTTAAACTAAACTAATAGTTATTTATTCAGTAAAACAGTTGAATATAAGGATAAAAAAAGATATATGATTAGTGTGCATAATTTTTGGGTAAATCAGTATTTTTCGTCGAACATATTGATATCGATTTAAATACATGCCATTAGGATATTTTATGCAAATTATTTTGGTCACAATAACTTCATAGAGACTGGAGTCGTTATATTCACCGACGTTACACTGTATACCCACCCCTAAATCTACAAGCGGAAGGTCACGGGTGACTCATCACAAAATCTCATAAACTACAGTGCAGTATGAAATTGAGCACGTTTTCTTTCAGGACGTAGGTGCTTACTAAGACTGAGTTTGTATAAGGTCTTTTGTTTTTTAAGTAAAAGACTTGAAATCCTATTAATATTATAATGAAAGTTAGTGAGTACCGATAGATGAATGTTTGTAACTCTTTTATGCTTAATTGGCAAAACCTACGGAAGTCGGTGACACCGTGAATGAATACATATCCTACTTTTTAACCGGCTGCGAAAATAAAGCTTAATGATTTGCAGCCATAACCGCTATCCACGCGGATTACCTCTTCACGTTTAAAGTACAAGAGATATTTTGATAAATCTGGTATGGAGTTAGCTGTCACTCTAGATTACAATTGCTTTGTCGTAAACAAGATAAATTACGAGATAGAAAGGAATCAAGAAAGAAATAATAAGAATAAGCAATAAATAGTCAAACTAATATCGATATCAAATCCATATTCATATCAAAACCATTAGAACCTTTATTCTAACGTATAACAAGTGAGAGTAGTCGTACCTACGCGTAAATATCTCGGTTATACAACAGTGGCTACTCTGAGTTAAAACCTTGTCTGCACCGCCCCATCGTTTAACACACCTGCTTTTCCTTCCACTTCATCTATCCTAGACCGTTGCGTATGCGTCGCCGTCCGTCATATTAACGCTTCGTGTATCATCGACAGAGCGTCACCGCTTAATCGACGCAACCGCAACAATCGCTCTTTTATAATAAGCAACAAGGTTTTAACCCAGAGTAGAAACAGTTGTATGACAGTTGGTTGTTAGTTTTTAGTCAAGATTACCATTTGCAACAGCTATCACTGACTCAGTCCACAGGAAACTTAAAGGAAAAACCGGCCAAGTGCGAGTTGGAATGTCTACCTGTTACCTGTTAGTTTAGTGTCTTTAAGTATTTGTTGTTATAGCAGCAACGGAAATACCTACATCATTTGTGAAAATTTCGGCTTTCTAGCTATTACAGTTTATGTGAAACAGCCTGGAGAACGACAGCCAGACAGCCAGCGGAGGCTTAGTAATAGGGTTCCGTTTTACCCTTTGGGTACAGAATCCTAATAAAAACAAAGTCGGAGTACAATAAATTACGTAATAAAATAGTATAACATCGGAGAAAATGTTCAAAGTTTACCTACGTTAAACTATCATGAAATCTAAAAGTTTGACGAAAAATACTTCAGTGTCAAGTTTTGTTTAAAGTTTGTATTATTGGAACGAAGCCTAAACAGGGGTATATTAATCCACAAACATGACATCACTGTGGTGAAAACTAACCTATAGTAAGAATATCATAGCTTGAAAATAGTGTCTTAAAAATTTCTAAAATATGTATTAGAAATATATACCATTTTTTCATTATACCTACTGCATTATATTGCAATTTAGTCTAGTCTGATTATAAGATTTTACAAGACTTTAAACTACATTTAGACAAAATAATCTGCATTTAACAAAGCTAATTACCAAGAAACTATTTTTAATTATTTTTACGCATTTTCAAATATTCACTAGTAGGTAAACAAGTATATTTATGACATAATATCCATTCACGCAAAATGTTCGCGCCAAAACTACTAGTAGTGTTATCCATTATTTAGTGATGTCAACGGATGCTTTTACAAAAATGTTACTAATTGATTTGAAATCAGCTAAATAGATTGGGTAAAAGGTTCCAGCAAAAGAAATATTCAATAACTAATTGCCCGTCATTTTACGGTCAACTTAACAACTGTCTGACGGTGCAATGACGTCACTTAGGAGAAGAATATGGCGGCAGGTGTTATAGAACACAAATAAAACATTTTTATTTTATTACAAGTCACCCGAATAGTTATGAAACGTCAGTGTCCTATTAGTTTAATTTATTTTAAAAAGTAAATACATCATAAACTTTCATCTACACATACATACAAATTAAATTGGAGTGTCTGTTTGTCATATTGGAAAACCTGTTTGTACGACTTGTAGGTATATGAATACATAACTAAGAACAATCTCAATTGAATAACAAACTCGTTTCAGCAAACCATAATAATATGGAGATCTGCGTGTCAAAAATAAATGCTAACATTCGCATCAATGGTCCAACCTGGTGAGTTCCCGCGGCAACGCCCAGCTAAGAACCATCACAGTTGAATCATGAACCCACACAAACAAAAGCTGAATACATGTACAGTGTCCATTCCGTTGTGGGTAAAAATGACATTAAAACAAAAATGTTCAAAGCAATACTATTTATTAAAAAAAACACATGATTCAAAAATTTAATAATAAAAATCAATTGAAGCCTTATCAAATAATAAGCACACAACACACGCATTTTTTTACACACAAGTAAAAAAAATCTTAATCTATGACCATAAAAATTACATGATAAAGTGAATAGGAGAAAGCACGCAGACAGTTCACGACATAAGTTAAAACAATATCTTAATCTAGTAACACGACGATTCCTTAACTTAAAAACGACTTAAAACCTTAAGCAAGCAAAAACTTAACCTAATGCCCTAAACCAGACCGTACTTAATAACTATGAGTTAATAAGCTTATTACTAAGAAAATCCCAACCATATAACTTGAACACAGTACGACATAACTATTCGTGAGTTACAATAACCGCGTATTATTGAAGTTCGTCCTCTAAGATATAATGCTCGGCTTAAATCTATAACATATCTTAAATAACTTAGAACAGAAAAAGTGATTAAACCTAATCTTAAAAACTACCAAAGAAATGGTGATGGTATGGTATGGAGAGTGACCGTCAATCTCATAAGTATCTTCACTATTGATCTGTGCTTTAATGCTGGGCATGGACGAAGCTGGTATACTATGCTTCCTATGGTATGTTCTGTTGTGAACTGCCACTGAATGTAATCTCTGCGTGATAATGGATGTACATTTAGATCGAAACTTTCGTAAGTATACAGATTACGGTATGTTTAAATCTGTATAGGTGGTGTACTGCATTGGTGTTCATAACTTTGGCAGTTCGGTCATCGTATCGATCTAAATTAAATAGATGAAAAACAGAAATAGTTTGCTGTAGTGAAGTTTGAGATTTTAAGGCACGACCATTTAAACTCATCCCATTTCTGTACAATCTTAAAACTACTGAGTTTAAAAATCCAAGGTACCCGTTTCAAAAAAAAAAAAAAAATCTCCATCTCCCGTGTGTTACTGTATTTATGTATACTTGTATGGCATCACCTGAAACAAAGAAATATGTACACATTAATAAAAAGCTACGAAATGAGTTACATTCAAAGATATACAGCCAGCATTAATAAAAGATCGCTTTGCACAGAGGCCTTTAAAGCAAGTTTTATACATTTTTGTAAGTTATCGTAGTTATACAATGACATCCACATAACACAGTTATTGCGAGAAAAGTAGTCATCGTCATTTAGATCTTGGGATTTCACTATGACTTATGCAGTGGATCAGAAGTATGAAGTTATAATTAGTCAGAAAACCGTAGATTCGCATTCGTGATAAAAAAAGTACAACGTTAGCCAATAGTGCAAGAGGTCCCCTAATTCGCTCATTTACAATATCAATATTCGCCGCCAGAGCAAGAGCCACCTCATGTCAATATCTTAAAACATTTAATAAAAGACCCGGTTTATAACTTACAGGACTATCGCGGAAAATTGTTTGACTATCCAGTGTCAGATCACTAGTACTTACACGGAATAAAAATTTCTAATGACTCAGCAATCAGTTTGGGCAAACTACTAAACACGTCACATAAATAAATTTTACATATGCTAAAAAAGGAACATTGAATAATAAAAGCTATCGCCTACCTAGAGCCCATCTTATGCTTCTTCTTCTACTTCAGTTCTTCTGTCGACTCCTGCTCGTCCTTCGGCTTGGGTGGATCAACCATCGGCGACGGCTCCACATCGCCTTTCGGCTGCGGCATGGTCTTCTCGTCCTTGGCTTCTTTCGCGGCCTCGTTGCTAATCTGGGTATCTTTGCGTACCCAGATCCTGCTACGTGGTGGTGTTCTAAAAAAAAGAATATTTAATAAAAAGAAACCAAATATAAAAAAATCACAAACATTGCTATCACTACGACCTGCAGCTGGAGTGTTACTTTAAATTAAATGAGATATTCAATTGCTTACGATAAAAAAAAACATCGCAAAGAGAAATTTAAAAATTAATCAAATTATATTCGCTTCAATTGCAAATCACATGAAAATAACGGATTAATGCTTTCGCAAAAGTTTGTTTTTGTAAGCAAATTAGAAAAGAAATACCGTTTTAATCTACATGTAATACGTTATTTTGAAATAAATTATGATCAATTTAAACAACAAGAATATGTTACAAAGTTATTTGTAAAAAAAAAATATTGGAACTTCTATCTGACTTAAAAAATTCTAAAAATAAACTTACTCTTTTTTCGGAGTAGCTCCTGCATCTTCTTTGTCCCCCATTTTCGCGGTAACTTCACCACAAATAAAATACTTTGATTTAAAACTGCACTGTCACAGTATCGAGAAGCGTACGTTCTACACTAAGTATAAGAGCAGACTGTCAGCATAGTGACGCCGCCTCAGCTTTTATACCCAGTCGGAACCCCTTTGTACCAGCACCCTTCCAGACATACAAAAGACGGCGGAAATTCGAATGTTTTATAAGCTACAATTCTTAAAACTATTAACTACATGTTTTGTAGTAAGCCGTACCTGGTTTTCTACAATGTAAGTTACTACATGTAGTTACGAGGTAGAAAGAAATTAGGAAGAGAGTAATAAGATTAAACAGTAACTGATAAAATGAATATCGAATTAAAATCTTTTCAGAATGAACGTCGTAACTCCTTCTTATAGGATATACATGGAATATAGAATATAAAAAAAAAGAAACCCGACTGCAAAAAATAACCACTAAGTAACTAAAAAAACAAGCTTTATAATTTAAATGCAGGCGGGACAAACAACCATTAGAACAATCTGTATCTAGCATTAGTCGAACATTCATTAAACCTTTTTGTAGAAAGCTGAAACTACTGTTAATCTATACTAATATTATAAAGAGGAAACCTTTGTGTTTTTTTATGTTTGTATTGAATAGGCTCAAAAACTACTGGACCGATTTTAAAATATCTTTTACCATTACTTAGAGGGATTCTGCCGAATCCGTAAAGGCTATATTTTATCCCGGAAAAAAGATAGGATTTTTCGTGGTAGTTAAAATTGTGGAGTATTTAATTGAGATTATTCTTAGTTATGTACTTATATATGTTATGGACCAAGTGATTAATGCGAGCAGTATACATATTGCCCAGGGCACTATGAATAATGCCCAGCATTATCGGGCTAAGTGATTAATTACTATCTTAACTTCATTATTATCATCTCGCTCGGTCATTATTATATAGCTAAATGATAGTTTTCATCTCAATAAATATAGATTTTGACAAATTAAAAAAAAAACCTAACCTCACCTAATTTAGGTTAGGTTAGGTTAGATTTTTTTTTATTTCTTCCATCATTACGACCGCAATCAACATCGGAACTCGAACTCTTACGGTGTCCCCACTTGCAGCCATGATTTATTTAGCGCTTGATACAACTTAAATATAGCATTAGTATCAAATTGCCCAACTATCATTAGCAATTTAATAATGACCGAGCGATATGATAATAATGAAGTTAAGATAGTAATTAATCACTTAGCCCGATAATGCTGGGCATTATTCATAGTGCCCGGGCATTATGTATACTGCCCAATTTATCACTTGGTCCATAACATTTATACACGTTGAACAAAGAAGTTTTCTAATATGAAAAACAGATACTAGATTTTTTTTTATATGTATGTTTAGATGAAAGTTTATGATATATTTACTTTTTAACATAATTTATACGAAGTATACTTACGTTTTATAAATTCATAAGTCATTTATTGCAAAGTGGTACATGAGTGAATAAATAAATATTATGTACAATATCATTATAGGTCTAAATATGCGGATTTATAATTCAAAAAAATGTTTTATTTGTGTGCCACAACACCGGCCGCCATATGTGACGTCATTGCACCGTCAGACAGTTGTTAAGTTGACCACAAAATGACGGGCAATTAGTTATTGAATATTTCTTTTGCTGGATCCTTTTACCGAATCTATTTAACTGATTTCAATTCAATTAGTAACATTTTTGTAAAAGCATCCGTTGACATCACAATAATGGATAACACTACTAGTAGTTTTGGCGCGAACATTTTGCGTGAATCGATATTATTTCATATAAATACTTGTTTACTTACTAGTGAATATTTTAAAATGCGTAAAAATAGCCTCATGGCTTTGAGAAGATTATTTTGTCTTAATGTAGTTTATAGTCTTGTAAAATCTTATAATCAGACTAGACTAAATAGGAATATAATTCTGTGTATAAAAAATGGTACATATGTTTGAAACATATTTTAAGACACTATTTTCAAGCCATAATATTCTTAACTACAGTTCAGGGTTAACCGCGGTAATGTCATATTTGTGGTAGGTATAATCAACCCCTGTCTACGCGTGTCAATTGTACAAAATTTAAACAAAACTTGTCACTGACGTCACCGTCGATTGCATCTGCTTGACATCACCTTAATGTATAGGTAGGTATGTGTAATTCTCAGACATATTTTGTTTTTTGTTATTTAGTGTTCTTTGAACGTTTTCTCTGATTTGTTATGAGATTAATTATTATTTACTGACTTCGTTTTTATTCCTTTAAGTCTCCTATCGACTGAGTCAGTGATAGTTCTTGCCGATGGGAGTCTCGACTATAGTACGCGCCAAATAAACTTGCAATAAATGTCATTCAACCGTCTTGTACCAAAAAGTCCCGATAACTTACGATAGATATCGTTTTTACGATAGATAGCAAATCTAAACTTAATAACAAGGCCTCTTATGTTCATAATACCTTACCTGGCAAGGACGTGACCAACCAACCAAAAGTTTGTAATCCCTCCCTTGATGAGGCCTCCCTTAAGAACGCCTCTTACCACGATGCACTTGTTTTGATCGTGTTGTCGACACTGCCCATACATTTTTTAGTATCGTTTTGAAATATTGGGGTACATTAGTAGAAGGAGGTGAACAAACTTTATTGCAAGTTTATTCGGCGCGTACTATACAAACTAACAACCAACATCCGACTTTCATACAACTGAGTCTACTCTGGGTTAAAACCTTGTTGCTTATTATAAAAGATCGATTGTTGCGGTTGCGTCGATTAAGCGGTGACGCTCTGTCGATGACACACGAAGCGTTAATATGACGGACGGCGACGCATACGCTACGGACTAGGATAGATGGAGTGGTAGGAAAAGCAGCTGTGTTAAACGATGGGACGGTGCAGACAAGGTTTCTCAGAGTAGCTCACAGTTATATGACAGAAATATATTTACGCGTCAGAGTAATCTCATTTGTTGTGCGCTTAAATAAAGTTCTAGAGGTCTCGTGCTTCCTCGCACAGCGAAACCTTTAGGGTGTTTGGGAGTACGTTTGGCTCGTCAGATGTGTTTGGCTCTGTATTTTTTTTTTGTATCGACGCTTTCCTTAAAGAATTTAATCCTTCTATCGCGTGGGTTTTACAGACATTCAATTCACATGCAGAGACACATCCAGACTCAGAACAAGTATTGTGTAACGCTCAAATTCTTGTCCTACGCGGGGATCGAACCCGCGACACGTCGCGCAAAGTGGTAATTCGCGCGGTGACCTAAATCACTCGGCAGTCCGTGCAATCACAATTAATAAATTATTCAAAACATTTTTTGTAGAATACTAGCGACCCGCCCCGTCTTCGCACGGCTGCAATGCTTATACTATACACACAATTTACTGTAGACAAACTGTGAACGTTGTATATAAAAACAGCGGCCCGCTTCGGCTTCGTCGTAAACGCTACGTACCGCAATTTTTAAGTCTGTAACATCTTCGAAAATATTCCTTACAATCATATGCTGTACAGGGCCATATAAATCTATATTCATTCAACAATGTGTTTAAGGTATTTAATTAGATAAGGATTGATGCTTTATTGGTTAAAATCTTTTAAATTCATCAAACAAATAATTGATATTGTGCGATATCCATAAGAGATAGATATATACTGTCGCGGAAGTTTCTGTAAACGTTTTCAATGTGTACAAATAACTAGTACATTTTTTTGATGAATCTGGTAGGGTTCAGTCTGCGTGTGCAATGTAAGTGGAAAAAAATATGTAATTGACGACATCATATTAGGAACCTCAAAAATAACAGTATTAATACACGATTTAATGGAAGTTATTATACCTACATATCTTCCTTTTAAATCATTCTATCAATTAAAAAAAAACTTCATCGAAATCCGTGGCGTAGTTTTAAAGATTTAAGCGGTCGAAGGGACATGAGGACATAAAAAGCAACTTCGTTTTATACTATATAGTGATTACAATTTTAAATTCGTAATATCTTTTGAATGGATTGTCCGATTGGAAATGCTAACATTCCCATAAATGGTCCCTCCTAGTGCCACCTGGTGAGTTCCCGCGGCAACGCCTAGCTGAGAACCATCGCAGTTGAATCATGAACCCACACAAACAAAAGCTGAATACATGTACAGTGTCCATTCCGTTGTGGGTAAAAATGTCACATAAAAACAAAAATGTTCAAAGCAAGTTTTTATTATAATGAAAAAATACACACGATTCAAAAATTAAATACTAAAAATCTTATTTCGAGTCCACGACATGTGAATAAGTTATCAATTAAATAGGTAAGTAAAAAAAATCTTAATCTAAGACCATAAAAATGACATGATAAAGTGAATAGGAGAATGCTCGCAGACAGTTCACGACATAAGTTAAAACAATATCTTAATCTAGTTACACGACGATTCCTTAACTGAAAAACGACTTAAAACCTTAGTAAGCTACAAAATCTTAATCTAACTTAAGTAATAAGTTTATAAGCAAGCAAAAACTTAACCTAATGCCCTAAACCAGACCGTACTTGATAACTATGAGTTAATAAGCTTATTACTAAGAAAATCCCAACCATATGACTTGAACACAGTACGACATAACTATTTGTGAGTTACATTAACCGCGTATTATTGAAGTTCGTCCTCTAAGATATAATGCTCGGCTTAAATCTATAACATATCTTAAATAGCTTAGAACAGAAAAAGTGATTAAACCTAATCTTACAACTCTACCAAAGAAATGGTGATGGTATGGAGCGTGACCGTCAATCTCATAAGTATCTTCACTATTGATCTGTGCTTTAATGCTGGGCATGGACAAAGCTGGTATACTATGCTTCCTATGGTATGTTCTGTTGTGAACTGCCACTGAATGTAATCTCTGCGTGATAATGGATGTACATTTAGATCGAAACTTTCGTAAGTATACAGATTACGGTATGTTTAAATCTGTATAGGTGGTGTTCTGCATTGGTGTTCATAACTTTGGCAGTTCGGTCATCGTATCGATCTAAATTAAATAGATGAAAAACAGAAATAGTTTGCTGTAGTGAAGTTTGAGATTTCAAGGCACGACCATTTAAACTCATCCCATTTCTGTACAATCTTAAAACTACTGTGTTTAAAAATCCAAGGTACCCGTTTCAAAAAAAAAAAATCGCCCTCTCCTGTGTGTTACTATGGCATCACCTGAAACAAAGAAATATGTACACATTAATAAAAAGCTACGAAATGAGTTACATTCAAAGATATTACAGCCAGCATTAATAAAAGATCGCTTTGCACAGTGGCCTTTAAAGCAAGTTTTATCCATTTTTGTAAGTTATCGTAGTTATACAATGACATCCACATAACGCAGTTATTGCGAGAAAAGTAGTCATCGTCATTTAGATCTTGAGATTTCCCCATGACTTATGCAGTGGATAAGAAGTATGAAGTTATAATTAGTCAGAAAACCGTAGATTCGCATTCGTGATAAAAAAAGTAGGTACAACGTTAGCCAATAGTTCAAGAAGTCCCCTAATTCGCTCATTAACAATATCAATATTCGCCGCCAGAGCAAGAGCCACCTCATGTTAATATCATAAAACATTTAATACAAAACCCGGACTGAAACTTACAGGACTATCGCGCAAAATTGTTGGACTAGCCAGTGTCAGATCACTAGTCCTTACACGGAATAAGAACTTCTAATGACTCTATAAACAATTTGGGCAAACTACTGAACACGTCACATAAATCAAATTCACATATGCTTAAACCAGAAAATTGAAAAATAAATGTTATTGCCTACCTCCAGCCTTTCTTCTGCTTCTTCTTCTACTTCAGCACTACTTCAGCCACGGCACCACATCGCCTTTCGGCGGCGGCATTGTCTTCTCTTCCTTTGCTTTATTCGCGGCCTCGTAGCCAGCCTGGGTTTGCTTGCGCACCCAGATCCTGCTACGTACCGAGCATGTAGGGGACCTAAAAAAAAAGAAAATTTAATAAAATGCAATAAATATAAAAAAAAACATATTTTAAAATTAATCAAATCATATTCGCTATGAAAATAAAGGATTAATGCTTTCGCAAAAGTTTGTTTTTTGCAAGCAAATTATAATTTAAACAACTAAAATATGTTACACAGTTACTTATATACTTACTTTTTCTTCGGAGTAGCTGCTGCATCTGCCTTGTCCCCCATTTTCGCGGTAACTTCACCACAAATCAAATCCTTTGACTTAAAACTGCACTGTCACAGTATCGAGAAGCGTACGTTCTACACCAAATATAAGAGCAGACTGTTAGCATAGGGACGCCGCCTCAGCTTTTATCGACTCGGACCCCAGTCGGAACCCCTATGTACCAGCACCCTTCCAGACATACAAATGGCGGACCAGTCCAATTTGTAACCGAAAATCTCACCGGCAGAGAATTACTATAGAATTCTATAGCAATTCATCACAAAAGCTCCGCAGATGGACTGGACATATGGCATTCAAATTTGCAAAATAATACACCAAACGAGTTTAAATTCAATACTTATTAACTGCCCGCAGATTTATAGAGATGCAAATTTAAAAGCTCACAGTGGGAACGTATTCTTTTGTATCATTCGAGTAGTATTACTGACCCGGTGACTGAATAATGGGTATATAATAGCCCTCGCGATTTAACTCATCTCGATGATCGGACATAAATACAGCATTGATAGAAAACTCGCGAACAATTGTTCCTGTTTCTCGCAAGGGTTAGTCATTGTATAGTATTGTAATTGGGTACTGTTGAAGCCCATATGAATAGATATTAAGCGTTTGTATAGATCAAAGGCCTGTTCTTTTAATAAAGGACAGCCATGACATGATTCGTTGTTGGGAACATTTTTATCATTATTGTGAGAAGAATTTGGTCCACACGGCCCTTCAATACACCGTGTCTACAATTCTCATTTGCATAATAATATATTAAGATGAATGCGCAAAAATTTTACATTCTACCTAAAAGCGACATAAAAGAAACATCAATCTTTTGTGTTGCTTGTACAAGATTAATAAAGGGTTTACAAAAACCTCTCTTTGCATATTCCTGTTTTAGCTTAATACCAACAGAAATCTTTTTGAATATCTAAAATAAAGAAGTTGTACACAAAAGCCCTGAAAATAAATACTTTTTGGATGACTTCATCGAGTTTGTAATAACAGCGAGAACAGACCAGTGACGAGACTAGAATAATCTTGATCCTCTTGAAAATGGTCATAAATACACATGAACATTAAATTTGTAACAATTGTAGTCACCCCTCCCGGTATTAGGGGACGCATGGTTATGACGCCTTTCTTTTCATCATAGAAATTCATTGATAAGGGTAAAATGTACGAGTATATAACATAAGCACTTACTTGAACATTTTATTTTGTATGTACTGATGTACTGCATGTGAGAGGGGGACGTTGATTGTTTGCATTGAATTCGCCTGCAGGCAAAAAACGCGCCCACCCTGAAAATAAGACATTATACTTAGCAAAGAGTGTTTTATATAATATTTTTAATAGGTCATTATTTTAAGAATGTAGAGCAAGCTATCTCTACCTCTTCATTTTAATTTGAGGGTGTTAAATCTCTTTGAATGTGTCGAAACTGCAAATCGTGACACTTTTACTCTTTTTCAAAAGCCAGAGGAAACCAAATTGTCCTCGTTCTAAGACCGGCTTTGTTTTCTAACAAAAAGTAGAGTTTCTAATCCAAAATTCACAGATACTTATGGACGAGTCTGCTAGTCTAACAAACATTTGTGCAGTGAAAAAGTACAACATATTAAAAAAAAATCACGAGTATTTTGGTGGCTATTATAAATCATATTTAATCCAAGAACATAATCAAAAAGCAGATAATAAGAAAAAATAAACCGACTTCAATGTCTTAACACGTGCATAATATTGAACATGAAAACAGTCGAGGTTAACAACGCCAATCACAGTAAAAATGAGTTTCTAGTAAAAGCAGTAAAGACTAGATTCCAAATCAAGACTATGATCATGTACCCAGCGCTGTCAAATCCTAATTGAGCCATAGATTTGACCCTAGCATTGCACAATCACGCACTGTTCCATGAGCATTGTTTGGTAACACACAAAGTGGAAATAAAAACAGAAATGTACGAATACGCACTCAAAACTCGGTGTATTAAACATCAAAAAGATCTAAGAAAATCATGAACTTTACGTCGCTTTTGTGGAATACTGAAATAAGAACTTACGTCTTGAAGTCGGTTAAAACGGACGCAAATCAAAGATGGTGAGAAATATTGTTGGGATAATAATTATTGTATTTACATATTTTATTGACAGTGATTTAAACAGTGTGGTGCTGTGATTGCAGTATACCTGTGACATCCACAGCCTATCAGGGCTATCCGGTCCGGAGCCAAAATAGCGGAATTGTCCGTAGTCACCACCCCCGTACTGTATCTACATACTGATAATTCAATACTACGATCATTCGTCTAATGTTAAGGAAAATTTTAATAACTTTATTTACTCTAGATGCACGGTTTCGATTCGATCTATTACCTATATAAAGATTTGATTAACAAAAGCTTGAAGCCTTGAAGGTTAGTTTGAGACAATATTGGCTTACATAATTGATAAGAAAATCTAGTGTTTCTGCACAACAGACAAGCTTCAATGAGTATTTACGATATTCCACAACAAAAAATTCTGCCTGAATTTGACTTCAAATCACGCTAAACTGGTTTTTTACAAGTTAAGCTATAGAAGATAGATTGAAATCGGTTTATTTAAACATATTTTAATTACACAATGGTACTTTTTCACCTCATTTATCTAGTCTACAAAAGTAACGTGTATATTTTTATTTATCTTACCTGGAATCCTACGACGGAGCCTGCAAGGGGCTGCGTCGCGGGAGGATAGTTGCATGCCTTTATAGACAACACACCTCCTCCAGAAAGGCTAAGCAGCTCATCACACCATGAATTCCAGGAAACTGAAGATATGTTCTCTTCCTAAAAATTTAGACAGACAAGGTTACAAACAAGTAATCAGAAGTTTTAAGTTGAAGGGGTGGTGGAATACTACTCAAATAATTGTATTTTTGTTTTCCTTTACAATACCGTTGATAATAATAGTTGAAAATTACAAATGCTACCGTGTTATAAAGTAAAACTTCTTCCCAGTTTCAATATTGGCCGTATGTCTCAATATACGAAACACTGTGCTAACACACACAGATTTCAACAGATTCGTGACTTGATTAAAGAATATTCCGATTTAATAAATTCAGCTGATATGATTAAAAGTGACATTTAAACATCAATATTAATTTTGACATGTTTTACGACAGATACTGTTGGTAAACCAAAAAGTTTTACTTTACACTAACCAAATTACTTTACACCAAAAAGTTCATACATAATGACTTGTGACAAAAACCACAGCATATATTTATTTGGTTGAACTGGTTCAAGATTGTTTTAAAACATTCAATATTTATATTTTGGTTCTGTTGAAGGTTTAAAAATATCTTTAATCTTTACATCATCTTCATTCGATTCAAATCCTTTTGAGGTCTTACTTTTTAAAGGAAATTGTGCACTTAATACTACAGGTTTGGGCTGCATTGTGAAGCATTCTAAACTTAGTACTCAAAAGAATTTGTAGGCACGTGGACGAAATCGGTACTTATACCACTTTTGAAAAACCATCAGTTTTGACAGACAGTTGACTTGATTCATTGTGCAAATATGCACACCAGCGCCCCCATGGCAATGTCATCCACATGCCAAAAGATCCTTGTAGCTCTATTTAAACTAGATTATAATTTTACAGCTTGAAATATTTACCGTGAACAAGAGTTCGCAAGTTGATAAATTGTATACTCTGCATACAGAAGCCTCGTCGACCACAGCGAGGTAAGCCCGCGACGCGCTCACGTCGAGACATCGCACCGACGCTGGCGTCAGGAGAATCATCTTAGCACTACCTTGTCGGGGCTCGACTTGCCATATCTACAATTAAAACAACTCTAGATTATTTAAAACTAGCCACAACACACGAAATATCGGCTATAGCTGCAAAAAGACACCCCTCTGACGCTGTCGGTTCTAAAGTAGCCCTTGTGTTAATCCGGGGGTCACTTAACTCTATACCAAATTTTATCAAAACCAACATCCATACTCACAAACTTTCACGTTTATCATATTTGTAAAATTACATATCATCATCATTACAAGATCCTTAGGCCCAGCGCTGAAAACGCAGCGGAGAGCAATAGAAGACAACAATTTAATATAAACCTTACTGCCTTGACATAGAGTCAAAAAAGGAATCAAATTCGGAGTAGTTTAAGTGCGCTCTGAGCACCGCATGCCATTTATTTTTATGTTGACCGTGAAGTCCAGCGATGTGAGCTAGGCCTTATAGTATGCTAATAAACCTTCCCCTAATGTACGCCACAGAATAGAACAAAATTTGATGGAAAACAAGATACACATACGTAAAGAATACCCAAACTTAAAAAGTTAAATAAACAGTTTTAGTTTACAGATAATTTTTCTATGCGGAGATCGAATTAAGCAATCAAATCAGTCCGACTTAGTAGTTAGTAACAGTAGGTACCTACTAAGCAATTCTCCAAAATTTACAAAAGTTATTTATGGTATATTTTTGTTACTTCCATAGTAACACTCGTATCTCATTGAATCATTTCATATCTTAAACCAAATCACAAGCATTGAATTCCCATTATTATTGACCCTTTGACCATCTGTTCATTTAATATAGTAGGGTTCATGGGGTTAGTACTTGGCAACTGGTGTCCCCTTACTTTTTATGCTTTAACAAAGGATGTAGGTACACGTGTAGACTCTATATAGGACGAAAACTCGTTACAAAAGCTCTTCACAATACTGGGTTCAATAATAACAGTCATTATTTGGAATGGAGATTAATCTCATTCAGAATTATGCATTTAGCATGGGACCAGGTGGCCTATACCGTTAAACGCAGCCGGCTCGTTCCAAGGACATCAGCGCTGCAATCTGCAAGCCCTTTCACAAACCAGACGAATTCGAGGGATTAACAATTATTATTGCTTTTCAATCAGCCCCCCATCTGTCCAGTCCATATCAGATTTTTTGCGATACTCTTTTATACTAAACAAAACATGCAGACCAGTTTTTTTCTTTATAATAAAATGTGAATTTATTTTAACATTTCTTTTAGCACTATAGTGAAATGGTGGGAATGGGAAAGTGATGTGAAATGTTTCTCATACCCTGTGGATGAGAAACATTTCACATAATATCCGTTGAACAGATTTTTTTATCTTTTATCCGTTATACTTACTGGAATTTAAAATTCTTAAAGTACCACTTGCTCAATAAGATTTAACCTTGTAGATTTATAATAATATCTGACAATCATTCGAACATGATGCAAACATTTTAATCCATGCCTTACGTTCATGGTATTAGAGCTCATAATTGTACATTACGTCATTTTACCGTTGTAACCGCGAAGGGATACTATAAAAGATTATAAGAGTATTAGTTACACAGGTTCAACTCAAGTATGTGTACACAAAGGGCGACAAGTACAAAGCACAAATAGACGATTAACCTTGACCTTATTTCTTACAAATACCGTTCCTACCGGACAGCGTCAAATGGAGGGTCGTTCTATTCTATTAGTTTTATAATAGATACAATACCGCTGTTGAGTGTCGGTATAATTATGTATTTATACATCACTTACCTGTCCATTCATGAGCCCCAATAGTAAGACTTCTTCAAAGTAAAGTGTGGTAACCTTGACGTAACGTATAGGGGCCGGTACTGTCCACGACTTTGGTATCTGTCTTCCAATTACCAAAAGTTTTGTATCCTGAAAATGAAGAAAATATTTTTTGTAAGTATAATGATGAAGTATAGTGATTATTTAACATTTGACTGGCCTGTTGAGGTAGACCCTCGATATTTCAGTGGTCGCCACAGTATAGGCATTTGTTTTATGTCTGGGTGTTAATAAAAGTAATTTATCAGTTGTCTGTTTATTTAGGGTCAGTCTTGTCTACTTTGGAACGAGAGGGCCTTTGCGAATGTGATAAGTATATTATTAATTCAATATAAGAAATTATACGCGTGGAGATCAAATCTTTTCCTGATTTATTCGAAGAAGTTTTTAACATCAATGCAAGTGATATACCGATTGATATAATATATTGCATCAGATATGCAATGATTCATGAAATCATTAGAAATTAATGGGGCCAATATTCAGTAAGCTCGGCGATGCCGTTGCCAACTTGTGATTATCTAAGAACTACATCTAAAACTTGTCTAGCCAACATATTGTTGTTTAGGTGTGATAAGTGAATTATATGTATGAAAATACAATACGCTGTGTAACGCTCGCTTACAGTCGGCGGCTAAAATGCTGTCTGTAGTAAAAATCGGCCTCATGAATTCCGTAGGAGAAAGTTAGTACAAATTAGTATAAGAACTATTCTAGCAAATAAAATGATCGTATTAATTCACCTGGCATAATAATAAAGCGTCGCTAGTGGCTACAAGTAGTGAGCACTCAGTCTTTTGCGGGAGTTTCTCTCTGACTCTATAAAGCATTCCTTCGACGTCGCCTTGTTCATACACAACCACGCGCTCTGGTAGCTGGACCTGTGGGATACCAACAAAATTATTAAATACCGTCTGTTGCCGTTTATTTAAAGAATATTTTATCCCCTATTTGGCAATCTGTACTCTTTACTAATTTGCGTTGTTGTTGCATAATTATTATTGTAAAATATAAATTGTATTTCTATTTTTTAAAAGAGTAACTTATGGAGTTTCTTGCCGGTTCTTCTCCATAAGAATTACATTTTGAAACCGCGCAACTAGAGTCAGTAACGTTTTGAAAGTGCCTGAGAAGGCCTACTCGAAATAAAAACCTTTTGATTTTGATTTTGAAAAACCTTTTGATTTTGAAGGTTATACCAGCAAAAATATTACCTCTCTCTAACGCTGTCGGTTAAAAAGTAGCCTATGTATTAATCGAGGGTCAGCTAACTTCATATCAAAGTTCATCAATTGATACAGCTTCTTGAGCGTGAACGAGTAACAAACATCCTCATTCTTACAAATCTTGGCGTTTATAATACTTTCTTTTTTTTTATAATAACTTTCGTGAGAATGATTCATATTTAAGAGGTATATAACGGTTTACTCAGGCGTATTTATCGGGATAGCCCGACTAGTTTCGGACCCAACCGGAGTCCTTAATTATGAATTGACGCGGCGGCGGGGTCGCGAGTCGAAGTTCGTCTCGTCGCCGCCGCGCCAGTCTTAAATATGTTTATAATACTAGTAGGAAATAGAATCATCTTACGATTTTTAAAGTACCGTATATTATTGAACACGTGTTACAACAGTGGTAGTATTAGCCATTGTTTTTCAAGGACTTCTCCACCCTCCTAAAGACATCTGTGCGACGATGAAACCGTCCTTCCGATAATATGATCTTGATCTAATTTGTATAAATAACAACTTTACAAATTTTCGCGTCTATAATAGTAGTAGGAAATAGAATCATCTTACGTTTTTAAAGTACCGTATATTATTGAACACGTGTTACAACAGTGGGTAGTGTTAGCTATTGTTTCCCAAGGCTATACCCACCCTCCTAAATACATCAACTGTGCGATGATGAAACCGTCCTATAATAATATGATCTTGATCTAATTTGAATAAATAACGGTAACGCACGTGCGTTTGAATAGGTGGTATTCATTATTGTTTCCACATACTTAGGAGCTGTCCTATTGATGTCCATCATGACATAATGATATCACCCTTCTTAATTCTTAGCCTTGATCTAATTTACGTGAATATATATGTTCCTCGACCGATTTCGGCCACGGCGACCTCTTCACTCTCCGTTTTACAGTTCCATTTGTCGTTGATGTGCTCGTGCATGGCTCACATAGCCGATCTTATTACTAAATGTTCGCGCACAATGTGGGCAGGTCAGTACACCATTGCAAAAATTGTATGGTATGGCACAAGGTGGGCGTGCTTTTAATTCATCGCGTCTAGCATCCAGTTCGGAACAGCGTTTGTCCTCAAAGTCTTTGACTCTGGTCTTTACCAACGTCCTCCATTCTGGTCGTCGAATAGCCATTTGTTCCCATTCTGAAGGCTCAATATCGCACTTTTTCATATGGCGCTTCAGCACATCTTTATACCTGAGGAGTTGCCCGCCATGCTTACGCTTGCCCTCCTCAAGTTCAGAAAAAAAGATGCACTTTGCTGTACGCTTATTCGCCATTCGTGAATAAGGGAATTATAAAGGTAGAATGAGTTTTTTGGCTTTTGGATAAAAGTACTATAACGGTAGAATTAGTTTTGTTGCTAAGCAGAAATACAAAAGCAACAGATACAGACACGTGCAAATTACGTAAACGTTTGAAATCTTGCCTCATCCACAAGATCATTGTGAATAGGTTCGCACCTGGTACCTATGAAGGACATTATCTATTTTATTATTATATTATGTGTCGCTGTTGCCGAGTTGGTCTAATGACGGTTATAGCTGCAAAAAAATACACCCTATATAACACTCTCAGTCAAATAGTAGCCTATTTAATCCAGAGTGTTACTAAACTCCATAACTAGAGTATACAGTATTAATAGAAACAAAAGCTTATAATCCTTATCGCACAGTGTGTGATTGCGTTTACGAAATTACTTCATTTATATATTTCGTTTAAGTCTGGATGACTGACAGTACCAAACTGCTTATAGTGCTAGTATAGTGATAGTTCTAGTGTGAAAATAACAATAATATATTACCGCAAGCCGATGTTTGTATATAGCAATCTTCTGCACCCTGTCATGGCATTTGATCCTGACTTTGTTGCCTGTCGTCAAGTGTTGTATGATGACGTCAGTCATATTTTCTCTATACGCATATCTCTCGCGGTATAGGCCATGTACCGTACTGAATACTGTTTGGTAACACCATAGAGTGCCGTCTTGACATGCTACCGCCTGTAAAAAAAAACACCAATTAAAGTTATCTAACGTGAAAAACTAGCAATAAAATGACAGTAAACTATATTTATCAATATGATTATGTGCACGGCCAGTTTAAATTCACGTAATAAAAAGGTATTCTTGCAACACAAAAAACTACAGCTTGACGACAACGCTAAGTTGTTGCCAAGTGTGTTAAAATTACGTATAATTAGTGATGATGTTAGCATCATTTCCATGCAATTCTAATGAGGTAAAGCTCAAATTCTCATCAACAACTTTTACTTAGTTATAGCCTCCAAAAAAAAAAGTTTGACTAGTTTTATCCTATTCAAAGAGCCGTTCATCACAATTTCAAATCATTCTCTCTTAAAATACATTGTACAGAGCATCCAAAACAGATTTACGAGGGGAAATCAATAATCAAACATGAAACATGAGACTAACCAAATTGTTGTACGAGGGCGAGGGTGCGATAGCCCACACCCATTCTTGAGGGGTGCTTAGTATAGGGACCCCTTCGGATGTTAGCACCGCCCAGCCGCCTACGCCGCCAACCAATACCAACGCACCGAGGGTCGTCACGCACAACGCCGAAATCCCTTCAAATAACAAACCGAATTGTGAATAATTACCCCGTCGACTGTCTAATTAAAAGTAAGTAGCTGCATGAATATTAGTTTAAAACATACACTATTTTTAAACCTTGCTATAAATCAATATAAAGTTTAATAGCAATGCATCTATTGCATTAAGATTATGAAATGGATTTGAAAGATCTA
Organism: Chrysodeixis includens; assembly: GCA_941860345.1. Classification (NCBI taxonomy): domain Eukaryota; kingdom Metazoa; phylum Arthropoda; class Insecta; order Lepidoptera; family Noctuidae; genus Chrysodeixis; species Chrysodeixis includens. Next base: position 12,039,461 of record OW796090.1, read on the forward strand.
TTACTTAAAACATTCTTAAATACTTTAACTTTGAAATGTACTGGTGGTACAACAATAATGTTGAGTAAATTATAACAAAAATCATACATCTTTAATTTAATTAGTTTTTTAAGTTCAAATAACATGCGAAATAATTTACAAGTATTAACTACAATTTTACCATTTAATTATACACTTTTTGTATCAAACCCTTGCCAAACAGTTAATGCTTCATATATTTACCTATATTCCTATCTTTATATAGTTGTTGTCCTTGAACATTATAAAAAGATAGGGTATCATTCCAGTCTGTTACTACCAAAACGGATTTGGCGAAAGCAACGGCCCAGACGGCGGCTTCGCGGGTCACACGGTATGTCTCATCACCCATCTGCAATCACAAATTTGCATATAAATATAGGAAATACAAGACTTTTGTACAAGACCCCTATGCATTGATTTTCGCTTGAGATAACTTCTATGCAAGATTGACCTTCGGTCAAGATTATCTCATGAGAACGATTTCTTGATGTAACGTCTTGAATAGTATCAACGTCTTTGTACCCATATAATTATGTAGATCTCCTTGTCAGTTAATATTCACCCTTTTACTTTAGCTATATAAATAGCTTTGTGTATGTATATTGTGTCTTTGTAAGCAGTATAAGCATTTGGTCAACTTAACAAATGAGTCGTGAGAAAAAGTGACCCGTTCAATTGAATGATGTGTACTTACAGTGAATAGAGTTACTTACTTTATCTCTTATTGAAACTGCTCCCTTTACTTTAGTTATATAAATAGCTATGTGTTTGCACATTGTGTCTTTGTAAGCAAATGTTGTAAGCAGTATAAGCATATGGTCAACTTAACAAAAGAATCGTGAGAAAAAGTGACTCTTTCAAAAGTATTATGGTTATTTATTAGTGATTAGAGTTACTTACTTTATCTCTTATTGAAACTGCTCCAATAGCGAGTCCAATAGCTAAGTATTGGCCATTTGTAGACCAGGCACAACTTGTAATCCTTCCTGTCACACGGAACTTCTGAACGGCTTTTACATCCATAGACCAGAAAGCAAAGTCTGACAGCGCACATGACGCTAAATGGAATGTTGCAGGGTTGTAAGCAAGGCACTGGATTGGCTCACTATGACTGTAGAGAAAACACTTGTTTAGCTTCTTAAACATAAAACAATTTGCTATGTATACAAACAGCCAGGATTTTTTATATGATTCAAAACACCCCTATAATTTACAATTACAAACAGTATTGACAAACAATGAGTTAAGTAGATGCATCCTTAACATTTTCCAACTTACGAGTATTTCAGTATTCCTTCCATTTTTGATGTCCAGATAATAACATTTTTGTCTGCACTACCACTGGCAAACTTTTTGCCATCACCACAGTATGCCACAGCATGGACTGCACCTTTATGGGCTTGTAGTAGCTGGACAAGAGCTCCATCTCGAGGGTCATAGACCATAACCTTCTCACCAGCTCCAACCACAAGTTGACTGCCATCAGGGCTAAAGCATATTGTATGGACACTGCAAAAAGACAGAAAAGAAATTGTTTTAATATTTACATGCAAGATAGAATACTGGTAAATGCAAGTTTGTAAAGGTTAAAATGCTTAATGCCTAGTAATCTAGTTTTGTCATCATTCTCTAGGTCATTTAAAAGTTTATATCCATAGTTTCATATATCAATTAAACCTTATATTCTGTGGGATGTTACAGTTGAATGAACAATAGGAAATATCTATCCTATTTATAACAGAAATGTGAACTAACTATGTTAGCCTGTCTGGTACACCCAATTATTAATATACTAGGTCTGTGAGCACAGAAAACACCTATACTGATGCAATACCTTTAACATAATGGAATTATACAATTTAAACAACAATAAGAATGGTCCTGTCAATTTTAGTTTATTAATTAATTTCAATCTTCACAAAGTAAAACCTTTGGCCTCCTAATATTCAGTTATGACAACCACTATGCAAAGGTTCTCAATGAATATAATATCCAAACAATATTAACCATAAAGTGGACCCAATAGTACAACAAGATAAATTAACTTCATTACATTATTTCTACCCAGCTATGTGAGAATCAACTTTAAAGTTAATATATTATACCAACTGCTCAACTTTTAAGCAATAAGTATTAAATATAGATATTAAGAACAAATAGGCATTTACTATGATCATAAGTCATATTCTAAAGGTATCATGATACTGGAATAGAAAGGTGGACTGGAAACAACAAATATAATGTTACTAACTCAACTGTTATTCTGACAATAACCACAAGGTCAGTTGAATCCCTTCTATGTCTACCTTTACCACGATATTATCTCCCTGTTTTCAACACGCTAGTACGTTTATACTTCAAGAAATTAACTATGAAACATAACCTGTTTTGATGTTACACCGTCTAGTTGGAATAACTAAAAATCAATAAAATCTTGTTTTTTATCATGTAATGTGCTCAAACCATTAAGATTTTTAGCTACTTTACCTGGAAAATTCAACTTTGTCGGCTTCGTGAATTTTATTCACCCACTTTGGTACTGTTCTCATTTTCGAAGCTTTATTTCGTTATGAACAGGTATTATCAGCTTATAAGCTTCAAGTGCGTATAGATATTAGGCCAGTCATTGTCTAATTTCATACACCAATCATCAATGTTTGTTAAAAGTTGTGTTGGTTAACAACGGCGTCTCAAAAAATGTAAACAAACGGTAAATAGGGCCTCATGACTTGTGACGTTTAGTGAATGCAACCATTGTAAAAATTTTATCGAATTAATAGTTGAAAAACTTACTAAATGATGAATTTTAGTTTTCTGAAACCATTGAGACAGTCATATTTTGTATATAAATCGATAAAGGAGCTGTTAATCTGTACATATACAACTAAATTGCTTGTATGAACAATGTTTTAAGAACCCCTGCACAATAATAAAGTTTCAATGGATGGCCAACGGTTAACGTTCAAATTGTAAGTCTTATTATAAATTAACATCTTGGTTCATCATAATTGAATATTTCCTCACCGTTTAGTTTACAGACATTTATTGCTAATCACTCATTTTTTAATTTACAAAATGGAAGCCAAACAGCTATGATTTATTGTACACTACTCAATTAGATGCCGAGATTATGCCGAGCTTAACTTAGGTACCTAAGTAGTAAGTACGTACTATTTGTAATAAGAAGCTAAGTAAATGATTGCTTAAGAAGTGTCTGTTGCAACCGTTAAGTTTTGTACTACTGTGTATTCTGATTTTCGTATCGTACTTTGAAAATTTTTAAATGAAAATTAATAGATATAAATCTCAAAAACTACTATCTGTACCTGGATTGAACAAAGTTTTAGCAGTGTAGTTCCAATGGTTTCGAAATTAAGCGGCAGTGCTTATAGTTGTAGTAGCAAATAACATTTCCGCATTTTTTAACAACGAGTTACTATTTTTTTTATTTAGACGCAAATAATTTAACTGCTGGGTACATAAATAGTTAAATAATATGAAATAGTGCTATAAGTATATATCAATAAAATTTAGTAGTACTTAAGATTCACTAAAATTTAGAAGGAACTTTAAAATATCTTTAAATTATGTTTTTCAACTGATTTTAGATTATTATTTATATCTAAGAATCATCCTTCACGAGCATTTAAAATATTCACTTTGAAAAAATAAAGACTGGAAAGCGATTATTGAATGCTTTTTAACTCATTATTAGTTGTCCTTGTGATGTCCGGATATAAAGAATAGCACCACCCCATATCTTCCACTGGGTGTCGTAAAAGGCGACTAATGGACCTTAAGACCCCGTGCACTGTACCAAGCACCTTGGGTCACCCGAATGGTGGCGGGTATACAACCAACAATCGCATTCCCAAAGAGGGTTAGTGTCAGCCAGGCGGCCGACTATAAAACCATAGCCAAAACTTTAAGCAACATGTCTAGAAGACGTGTTGCGCCGACCCCAAGTGAAATAGGATAAGGGCAGGAAGATGATTAGTACTGTAATCTGCTCTGCTAATAATATATTACAGCTCATGGTTTTATTATTTAATCAGTATTATGTATCAGTGTATTGGTAAAGGTTTAAGTATAAACAATCTTAATGTCTATTCAAGATAAAAATCATATCATCCTTTAATAAAGCGGAAATTATTTTAAAGACAGTCTTTGTTACAGTACAGTTGTCTTTGTACAGCAATAAAGTATTCACAAAAATAAAACTTTCATTTCCAATTTTATTCTCTAATAATATTAACTCTTATTCTGATGTTTAAGTCTTCAGTCATATAAATGTAATTTAGCTTTAAAGCTACATGAGAATTGAAGGAACTTAATATGCAAACGAAATAAGGGATTACTAAAAATCGACTGAAATCGTTTACAAACTATTACTATTCTGATACGGTACATCACTATTTCGTGCTTAATGATTGGGACACGTCAATAAATGTTAGTTCAATTCATTCAACAAATGTAACGAAAGCTTTTGTAATATTCTGTAATATTGTACTTTTCTTCGCATTATTGGATTCAACACTGTTAATCAGAAATTGGTAAGTAAATTAATGAACGTTATTTGATCCATTAGAGTTTTCTAAGAGTACATGAAACTTGCAACAAAAAAGCAATCATTGATTCATTTAGGTGTTTGTTTTGCTCTCTACAATATTTCCTACTTTCTTTATACTTCTTATCAATTTTTAAATGATTTTTAACAAATACCAAATGTAAAGCAAATAGTAGCAAATAAAAGCAAATGGCTGAATATAATATTGATTTTTTTTACGATAGGTATGTATTCTAAAATTATATACCTAATTTTCTTGATAAAAAATTCGTAAATAAAAAAGTCTAATTTAAAAAAAAAGTGTTGTAAAACATGACTTCAAATGGTCTGTATAATTACATGTCATGCTTTATTAATTACATAATTAATGTATAATTATCAATTGGATAAGATAACATTTATGTATTTGTTTGTAGGTAAGATGAAGCTGTTCCCAAGTTTTTTATGCCTGTTGGTGATACTTCACTGTTCATATGCTCCACCTGTGACACCAGATAAGTCAAATGAACAGGACAGTGAAGTCAAGGATGACTTGGTAATTATTTTTGTTTTTATCCTTTTTGTTTAAGTACTTTCAGATAGTGCTAAATGTCACATGTGGTTACTCCACAGAGTATATATGTGAGACAAGCACACAGTTTATAAATAAATGTAGTTTGCCTTGATATACTTAAGCTTTAGTACTTACTAGAACCATGAGAAAGTGTAATGCATTCTGGCTTAAACTTGATTGTTGCCAGTATCTTAAAGTCATGTACAATTTTTTGATGCCTTGTGTTTGTTGTATACTTGTTGAGTTTTAACAATATTAATTTGATAATCATTTTACACACATTTTTAATTAATAGAGTAAATTTCTCTTCAGTAGTTTTAATTTCAAAAATATGTTTTAGAAAATAAGAAAAAAGTAATAGAATAACAATGTTATTTGCCATTGTTACAAATCAAGTTAACATATTTAATGTGTGTTATATGATATTTATTTATAATGTTTATCAATATTTATTTATTATATTAATTCTAGCTTTTTAATCAGAATGCCCTTGGAACTGCTGCTTTTCAATAATAATAATAAATAAATATCTTGGGACAATAATGAATCCCCCTTAAGCTTTAAAATAATTGTAAAGTAACATCCTCATTTAATACTATCTTTATATTCAAGATTAAATTTACATGGGCCTTAAAAAAATCAAAAGAGACCCTAAAAGTATTTTATTTAACTACCAGTAACGAATACTACAATTTAATAGTGTAGTTAAATCTATTAAAATATGTTTTGATTAGTAATAACAATAAACATGCTTACTACAATAGGCATACAATTGGCTGTTACTTTATATGCAGAGGAAACATTAGATCTCTAATCTTAATTCACTATCTTAGCCTTGCTGTACTATAATAGTCAAAATTGAAACAGTTAAATTGCTTGTAAGTAAATAGATCGATAGAATATTCTTTATTGCACACCATATGTTCTTTATGAACACCAGACAACAGTTGCATGTAATACCTGTGCTACTTCAAAAGCAGTACATGCTTTACATACTGAGTTTCTAAGATGTTGATGGACAGCGAAAGAAAATAATGTCAAATTCATATGAGAAACAGGCTGAAGATATGTTAACAAATGTAAAAGTAATGAATATTGTATTATTATACCATTAAATACAGCAAAGTACAAAAGATTTCTCTTAGTAACACCATAGAGTATGACATTGATTCTCTTTTGTCTCCTTCTGGGAAGTATGCAGCAATTGTTATGATAATGTGAGCCAAACAATACTTGGTACTTTTCACTCTGAAGACAATAATTAATGACATCAATATTCTGTATCTATCACAATAGTATATATTCATAAATACTTAAAACATACAGAAATCTGTTTGCTGTGCTATTTTGTTTCGGCTTAGCGATATTTAACTAAAAATGTATGTTTGCACATTTGCCAAGCAATATCTTAATATTCTACATCTGCTACATTAATGATGCTGTAATGCTTATGCGCTATTTGCACTATGAATATTTAAATACTTACATGTGATGCATGGCTAATGAGACAATATGAGGTGTTCATAACTTCATTGATGACTGATATACATAATTATAACATACAAAATTATGATGAGTAAGAAAAGTCAAAGTCATGGATCCAAATGTTGATCAGTCACAAATCTTACAGTGAGAGATTAAGCTGGTGATAAATCAAGTAATATCATCTGTAATCAATCTATTATCTATATAACATAACTTACTATAGTTGTTTTTGTTTTTATTTATCTTGTCTCACTGGCTGTGTTTTAACTGCTATGGTCTATCCTTCTGACTGCTATAAAGCCTAGTAATAAGACTAAGCTACTAACAATCCACTATCAATTACTAAATTAGACAAATGATGTCATTATAGTTCTACAACTTTCTACCAATTTCTAGGCTAAAGCTAATGTGAAAGTTGTGAAAGCAATATTTCCTGTATCTTTTTATTTATCTGTTCTTTGTAATTAAACTATGTTTAAGATAGTTTTTGGTTTTATAGGTGAACTAATCTAATAATATGTTTCTTTGTCCATAGGAGGAGTATATGGAGTACCACAGATACTTGAAGGAAGTGGTACAAGCTTTGGAAAGCGATCCAGATTTCAGGGAACGCTTAGAAAAAGCTGATGAGGAGGATGTTAGAGTAAGTCTTAGTATTAATTATAATCATTACCAGACAACAGTTGTATGTAATACCTGTGCCACTTCAATAGCATAACATACTTTATGTACAGTTTTTCTAAAATGTTGACTGACAGCGAAGAATAATGTCAAATTCCTAATAGTAATCCAAAATACCTACTCTGCAATTGATCAAGTATGATTAATGCCTGTTTTAACTCTATCAAGGTGGACAGATTTTATGAGAGTTTGTTTCTTTCTATATATTCATTGTTTTAGCTTACCTTACGGAATCGATAAACTGCAATTATAACTGTGAGAAATGCAGGCTGGTCATAGCTAGTCATTTAGTGTTTACTTATTCAAATGTAATGCCGTGCTTCAACCCACATTAAGGCATTAGTTGATAATTGTCTGCCAGTTGTAATATAGCTAATGATAGCTAATCATAGGTCAATGCGATGTGCATACTGTTTGGCCTATCCGTTACCAAGGCAATACTTTAAATATTTACAAGTTGACTCAATATTGACTCTATTTTAGAAACATAAAATGATGCAGGTTTAATTTAAATATATCCAATTGATTTAACACTAATACACTAGATTTTTATAACTGATTCCAAATATACACTCTTCTCACTAATTTCTCATATTACATTTTCTTTTGCTGATCATTAAAAAATAAGGACTAAGAAAAGGTTTTACCCATTGTTTGATAACACTATTTCTTTTTATCTACAGTCAGGTAAAATAGCAGAACAATTGGACTTTGTCAATCACAACGTACGCACAAAATTAGATGAAATTAAACGACGAGAATTGGACAGACTCCGCCACTTGGCTACGAAGGTAAATAAAAAGCAGTTTTATATGACATACTGTATCTGACATGCTATATAAATGCGTGTTCGAATGTGTATACTCATGTTATTTACATTTTAGCAATTTGAAATAACAAACAATCTTGAACATACTGGAAAGGTAGCAACAAATGAACATTTAGATCACAACAACCCTCACACGTTTGAGATTGAAGATTTGAAGAAGCTTATTCAGAAGACAACTTCTGATTTAGAGGCCGCTGATAAGAAACGTAAAGAAGAATTCAAGGTTAGTGTATTGTAGTAATTTTAAGGCCTTTATATTTCTATATCCCATTATGTTTGCAGTAGTCAAAGCGTGAATGTTTTGGGCTAATCTTAGAAAAATTGCGTCATTGTTCGTGTAATCTGATGCCATTGCCAAATATTTTTGTCTGCGTGTTAATTACAAACTATTTTAAAATGTATAATTGTTTATTCATAACTGTATGCTCAGGATAAGAGGTCACGCCCTTTGCAGTTACATCATTTACCTTGACGAGTCACTCGTGTTTAAACAGTTTATACGTGACTATCCTTGTATTGTACTAGCGTTTTATAATGAGGTAGCCGTAACCCTCTGTCCAACTGCCCAATAATAACATATTTTATTATTATTTGTTTTACTTTCCCAATATTGTGTGACTGTATTTATTTTGATTTCTTATGACGGCATAAAAGTTTTATGGTTGTTTCGCAATATCAACGAAATGGATTTTCAGGAATATGAAATGCAAAAGAAATTCGATGAACATCAGAAAGTAGAGAGTATGGATGAGACTCAGAAGAAAGAATATATGGACAAGGTTAAGAAGGAAGAAGAAGCTATCAAGCACCACGAGCCGGTAAGACGTTAGATACAAACGCTTTAATCAGTTCGTAACACTATTGCGCAAGTATATAGATACGTCAATTATGTACGTGTCTCAAGGAAAATTAAACGTACTGACGATAGTAAATTCCCTTACACGTCAGATGTTGTTGAAATAATTTCAAAACAACATCTCGAATTATGACTAATTCGTGATAAGACTTAACTTCCGTGCAGTTTCAACTTTCAATTAAATCTTGTTTTTACGATGCATTATTATGATTCAAAAATTAGTTTTTGACAAATGACCTTGATACAATACAGCTTCACCATCCCGGTTCTAAACAACAACTGGAAGAAGTATGGGAGAAACAGGATCATATGGAACAACAACAATTTGACCCTAAAGCATTCTTCATGATGCATGGTGAGTGATGGCTTACAACATTACGTATTAATCGGCAATTATTTGTAACAGTTACATCACCCCGTGACAAAGGATCAGTTATTAGAGATCTGGAAAAACGCCGACAAAATGGATTCAAAAGATTTCAACCCAAAGGTGTTTTTCATGATGCATGGTAAGATCCATAGCGTGCAGGCGAAGTAATACTAGATCACGAATTAGTAAGTAGGACTTAATAGGTAGGTACTCGAATAAAGAAATCGACGAGTAAACAAAGGTTTAATACGCACGCTAATTTGGATTTTACTTTACCTGCATGTAAAGTTGTCTAGTATCTAACAATTAGTGTTTTGCTTTGTAGCATGATGATTGAGCATGTAGTTCGGTCAGTTTTAAGATCGAATCGTTTTACTCGAACACGTAGATTTTCAATTGACTTAATCACAAATTGTTTTGAGTCATACCAGGGGAGGGGGGGTCCCTTGAGACATCTATTCATCACATTGCATTGTTTTTTTGTTGTTCTATTGTTTGGGCGCCAAATCAATCGACATTCATAAAAGAAAGAATATCATTGAGTGTATTTTTTTTTAAATTAGAAATTCATTTTGTTAGCACTGTCTTTTCTCTTTAGTTTGGTATTTTTATTTAGTGTAGATAAAATTTCAGTAAATTGAATGAACACTATACAAATTTCTATTCAAATTGGAACAATCTTAATAGCTTGAAAGGTATAATATAATACCTACCTATGTATTTTTATATTATCGACAGTAGCAAATCGCGCTTATCGCAAGCTGATTTCATGTTGCTGAGTGTTTTATTTAATAAAATCTCTGCCTTACCAATCAATTGTAAAGATATGAAAACTTCTTTTTATGCATATTGCATGACTGTTGTATTTACTTAAAAGCTTCGAGTAATTAGAAACTGTCATGCTATACTTTTTTTTTAATTAGACGTTGATGGCAACGGCGTTTGGGATGCTGATGAAGTTAAAGCCTTGTTTATCAAGGAGTTAGACAAGTTGTATGGCCCGGGGGGTCCCAACAAGGACTTGCACGAGCGCGCTGAGGAGATGGAGAGGATGCGCGAGCACGTGTTCAAGGAGAACGACCGCAACCGCGACGGCTTGATCGACTTCAACGAATTCATGACTGAGACTCAGAAGGCTGAGTTTAATCAGGATGATGGTATAAATGAATACTTTTTGAATCTATCGTTAAGTAAATGTCTAGAAAAATATTTAACTATTCCCCTTTTTGTGTAACTTTCGTAAGACGCATTCATTAACAGGATTTGTCAAGGTTTACTCTTATTTTAGTCTAGTCAGGCGATACCGAGAAACACGCGTAAACCAACTGTCGTAAAAATCATAAAAACAGGGCTTGTCGTAGAAACTTGCCTTTTCAAATTATTTTATTCTAGTATCACAATCAATTATGCATAACTTTCTTATACAGGTTGGAAGACTATCGAAGAGAATCAGATATACACTCAGAATGAGTACGAGGAGTATGAAAAGAGGCGACTGGATGAGCTCAGATACCTGCAGCAACGTGGTTTGGTAAGTATTACCTAAGTCTTTATGTAACCAATTCAAGCATGAACTGTTGTCCCACGATCAGTACCCGTCAAGTGATAATTTTACGTCGTTCGAATCGATAATCCTTTTTGCCGAGTTGAGTGATTTGTCGCTTTAAGGGCTTGTGAAAATTAATTTGGCTGGACGAGCTAGGGTTGGAGTATATTTATTTGTAAAAACATGTGTATCATTACATAAAAATACAAGATGAAAAAAAGTGAGTGAAAACTAGAGTTCAGCATGATTTGCTGTAATAAAGCATGAAGTAGCGTAAAAAATAATCGACAATAAAATTGCTACAAACAGAGTTAAAGATTATGACTACACGTTTTTTAGGAATTAAATTCTTAACATGTTTTCCTATGTATGTATTATTATACAAAAATAAATATGAAGTAATCAAATTAACACTGACTAACTAATATAACACTTATAATCAACAGAATTAAAAAATATTCAACTATACATTTAGTAATGAAACTCTATCTATGCCTACGGAATGACAGGGGGGTGGACGCCATTTTCAAAACGCACAACACGTTGTAGATTGTCTATTGTCTACCGTCCCCATCTTGACGGGTCATTTACATTAGGTTAGGTGTCAGCACTAGCGTGCACTCGCCGAAACCGACGCGACGGTGACGCAAACTCAGGAAAAGTTAAAAAATGCCATTTTAATAAAACCTGCATGAAACTAATCAAATGTTTTGGCAGCAGCGCAAACGTAGCATTATTCAATACCAATTAAAATTCTTTTTTGTTTTCAATGCCTTCGCACAATACTTAAGTAATTTATTCTCAGGACCATTAATAAACGTTATTATACAAAATACTTCTTAAAATCGCAGTCTAATTAAATAGACTAAATGATTTTGTGCAATTATTTTCCTTACAAGCAAATAACATGTTAATGCGTAATACTTTACATGCTAACACGAATATATCGCCGTGCAGGTTACGCTTTAAGGCTAATTTAGTCGAACCGAGTGTATAATATAGTGCTAGTTGTAATACATTACGGAGTAACACTGTTCTGGTATAAAAAGCGATATATCATTGCGGGCAATGTATCGCAACTCGTACGGTTTTCCTCGCCTCGTCCTAAGTTCACCTTGTATAGCCAGTTCAATAACCTAGTGCATCGAAGGACATTGGTGAAAATGTACTGCTACTTGAAATTATGTAGCACTGTTTGAGTTTATATTAGTGTAATTCAGTCCAATGTATTGCGCCGATAGACGTAAGCGGAATTAAGTATCGTATAAGTCTGTTTAGTCAGTATAGGATAAATTAATTACTATATCATTTGTACCTAGTAAGTTGAGAGTTCATGCTTGGTCCTTACATATGAATTACAAGGTGAACCCGTGGTTTCACTCGCTTTTTCTTTGGTAGTAGTGTGATATGTTAAGACCTAGAAACTTCATCGATATACAGCATCGGACCAAAAGTTTCTAAAACTACCGCTTTTAACTAAACAAATAATAACATTTGGTTTATAATAATGAACTGATTGCTATCTTTATTCTTCCTTAGGTTGATGCTCTTGGCCAGCCGGTTCCTGGAGCCCAACACCAAATCCACCAGGCGCTGCTGCAGTACCGCACGTACATGCATCAACAGGCTTACCAACATCAGGGTCAACAATTCCAAGGACAGCAGCAACATTACCCGCCTGGACAGGCACCGCAAGGTCAAGTACCTCATGGACAACCCCCTGTGTATCAGCAACCTCAGCAATTCCAACAAGGCCAACCCAATACCAGGGTCAAGTCCCACAATACCAGGGCCAGGTCCCCCAGGGCCAGGTCCCGCAGGGCCAGTACCAACAACCATCTCAAGCTCAGTATCAGGGCAACAGCCTCCTCAGCGCAGTTCCAAGGGCAGCAACCCCCGCAAGGACAATTCCAAGGACAGCAAACCGCCTCAAGGTCAATACCAACAACAGCCTCCCCAGGGTCAATACCAGCAGCAGCAGCCTCCACAGGTTCAGTTCCAGCAGCAACAGCAGCAGCCTTCTCAAGGTCAACAAGCTCCCCAAGAACAATACCAGGGTCAGCAGCAGTACCAGGGGCAAGCGCCCCAAGCTCAGCCCGTAGGTCAGGCGCCAGCTCAGAATAATGTGAACCAGGGCCAAGCACCGCCTGTCCAACAGGCACAGCCCACTCCTGGCCAGGCGCCCGGCCCAGCCAGCGGCCCAGCCAGCTCAAGGACAAGCGCCACAAGTACAACAGACGCAACATTAAACAAATAAGGACTGTGCTCTTATGAATTTCCTAACAATTTCTTCATGCGATCTGTCAACATGGATGTGAAATTGTGACTCTATTTGTGACTATGCTATACGTTTTTAAATAATGACTATGATTAGTAATTATTGTTATAATAATGAGTGCCAAATTCGTCACACGCTTTTATATATATTTTCTTCTCAAAATGCTCGTTTTTTGATTATTTATAGCCATTCTGACATAGGCAGAATAATGTAAATTAGATAATTAAGTAGTTAATTAAATGACATTGCAAACAGTTTTCAACTATTATTTTTGTGATTATACAGTCAAAACAGAATTAGGTGATTTTTAAGTTTTTGTTTTTCATACAAATACATACACAAGGGTACAATTTATTCATTACATGCAAACTTGTATTTGAAGACTGATAAATCAGTTCTAAGAGAATGATTTCTTAATTTGCATTGTAGCACTGGACGTAATAAACTTAGACCTTAAACTTAACTAAAATGTAATTCTGACAAGTTAAAAAATAATATATTTCATTCAAACCGTAAACAATTTAAATTATTTTGGCTTCAATAATTCCTATGTTACCAAAATGGTCAAGGATGTACTCCCAAACACAGCAATAATTCTTAATTCATTTTATTGAAAAAATCGACAACTACGCGACTGCATTTTTGCTTTGCATTTGTCGGCAAACTTATGAAGATTAAGTTGTCGATACGACGATATAACAATATTTTTATACACTATTCCTAATTATCCCTGGATGGTTACCTTTAACGGAGTTCATGCAAAACCTGTAGGCAATGTTGGTGGCGACGTGCGATAAGACAAACTATATAAATATAGTTTTGTTGGACTTTTTCTATTTTCAACATGTAACTTGTGCCTTTTTAAATAAATAAATAATAAATAATAATAAATAAAGCTATTAAGAAATAAATATAAAGTTTTTACTCAAGAATGGATAGATTCTGTTAGATGTCGTAATGTCCTTATACATCTTTTTAACGGAATTTTCTGACCAAGTTATCCTATCCTAAGTGAAAAAGGCATGTGAGTGTTAATAACAGACTTGAAATATTTCTCATATTGCTTAAGGTAAATAATTATATTATCCATGACAGAAAAAATAAAGAATTCCGAGAACTAAAACTTGTATAGAGTAGCGACACCTAGTGCACTCAATCTTAGCTAGCCGAAGTTCACGTAGCGCCCATCTGTTGAACGGTGGGTCTGCTTTAGGGTAGGTAGTACTGTGATAACATGGAAGGGTCGGGATGAAGCTGAGGTTGAATGCATAAGGTGACGCTACTCTATACTACATTAACTTTTTTTTTCACTTCGTGCTAAGATTACAGTAGATACTAATATAGGTGCCTTAATATATTACCTAGATTAAGGTCTAAAATCTGTCAAGAGCATAGAAATGGTTTCAAATATTACTGGTTATAATTATTTATTTCAAAGATTTCACTTGTTTCCCACACACCTTCCACTATGTGCATTCCTGTCTCGCTTTTCAGATAAACATACAGTGCGCAGGTAAACCTACTACTTGTTTTTTTTCGTAGTTCTTGTTCGACGCTTCGCCGTTGTTGTCGAAGGTCCGTAGCCCCGCACCGCGGGACGTCGATCCACTGAAAAGTGCGATATTATTAGTTTTATTCAATAAAAGTTCACATCGTAAGTATAATGAGTAGAAATGAAACTAACGATTCCGATGAAAACAACAGAGACCGGAGCTGCCTAATACCGGACGCCAAATATAGTTCTTTGTCCAAAAACATATAACGCGTGATATAACGTATATACCTTGTAAAATATAGCTTGATACCTGTGACGTTTGTCAGAATGACATCACATGGGGGGGGGGGGACTGGGATGGGGGCGTCTTTTGTATTTTATCGATATCTATGTCGTAATGATTCTTATTAAAAAAATACGTCGTTACGACATTGAAATAAAGAATGAAGAAAGAATTAAAGATGGAAGATTAAGTCATAATAAGATGAAAATAAATATTTTCTTTAAAATAATTCCCCACTATCGATTTATTTTGCCATTTTTTATTATTATATTATAATTTTTCATACTACAATTTTATCGATATTCGACTGTCAGTTAGTTACACGTCACTTCAATATTGCATTTATAGAGTAGGTAAGCTAACAACCAAAGAATATTTTAAGAAAAATTAAATATTATTTATATTACTCTTTTTTTTGCTGGTATCTTTATAATTACATGAATGTTTTAAAAAATGCGTTTTATTTCTATACACAAACGTCGTATTTATGTTTAAAAAAAATGAACTTTAAAAAAAAAACATGTAGTGAAACTGTCTTCAAAACACACTCGGTAATGTCACAGGTATCAAGCTATATTTTACAAGGTATAGTAAAACATTTAGTCGATCTATTTGTTTAAAACGTAAAATATTTTTTGCTATTGCATGATAATAACTTGTGTAATTTTTTAAGACCGAAGGTCCTTTAATTATTAGATATCTACTAAATAGATATACCTTGTGTTAGTAAATATACGAATCTAACGACACCTATCAAGCTAAAATCCATCGAGTCGTTCAGGCTATAGAGTAAGCAATATTCGAATTTGGTGCCAAAAATCCGCTATTGTTTTTTATTTTTTTGCTGTACCCAGTGTCACTATCACCCCATCACAGTCAATACGAATCTAACGACACCTCTCAAGCCATAATCCATCAAGCCGTTTAGGCTACAGAACAGTATAGTTCTTATAGTTTTGGAAAAAAGTGGCTGTGACAGACACGGACGGACGGACAGACAGACATGACGAATCTATACGAGTTCCGTTTTTGCCATTTGGCTACGAAACCCTAAAAAGTAGGTACGCCCATTATGATATTAAGAAATTTAAGCCCTCCTAATATGTGCAATGGAACAAGACTTTTGATAAAAGAATTGCAAACCAATGTGATTGTAGCGACCATCATCACCGGCCCGGCGCGGCGCGGCGGCTGGACAGCTCGCTTACATTTCGCGGATCCAGTTGATACCGACAGATTTGCCTATTTCCATTAAAAGATTACAGTTTCCCGTCAAGGTATCGTTTGCCCTTACAATAAATAAATACCAGGGTCAAACTTTTTTAATGGTAGGCATCGATCTCAGAAAAGAGTGCTTTTCTCATGGCCAATTATATGTTGCCCTTTCTCGAGTAGGATCTCCTGAAAACCAATATGTTTTAATGCCATCTACAAATACTACTGCGAACATAGTGTATAGTGAAGAATTAAGGTAAAGAGTCGTTAAAATTAAAAATCTATACATATAATAAAATTGTAACAAGCTATGTCTGTACATTAAAGATATTAAAGAAAAACTTAGATGGGGGATCTTCATACAACTAATAGAAGCCAAAAGTATGAAAAAAAAAATTTTTGTCTGTCTGTCTGTTTGTTGTCCGCTTTTCACTCAAAAACTACTGGACGGATTTTGATGAAACTTTTTTTATTATGTAGCTATTAGTCCTCGCTAACATTTAAGCTATCTTTTTTTTGGAATTTTGCTCTTAAAGGGGGTAAACAGGGGCGGGTAAGATTGTATGAAACTCCGTCAGTTTTGAAGCTAATTCGATTAAAATTAATATTTGGCTATTTAGTTAGAAGTTAAGAATGACGCAATAAGGATTTTTGAAAATTCTGCCTTAACGGGGGTAAAAAAGGGGGAGGTACGTTTCTATGAAACTCCGACTGTTTTGAAGCTAAGTCGATGAAAATTAAAGCTGTTTACGTGAGTACTAAGTTTTTCTGCCCATCGTTTTGTGACGGTTACCTGTTTAAAGAACTGTTGTCATAAAATTGTTAAGCTATCCGTAAACATATGTCCGGGATAAACCCAAAAAAATAATGTAGAGATTTCATTTTCATTACATTTCAGATTTTCAGAATATATTGACTACAGGTCGTGACAACATAAATTCTACATATTATTGCGCTATTTGATATGGAGGGTGAGCAATCACGAATTTTATGACAATTACCGGCTAATCGAAAAAACTACTTAATATACAAAAGTACATTGTTCAAATTTTGCATGAAGATTAAGGACAGGTCTAGATAACATATAGGCTATTTATTATCAGGTTATTAACCATGGGGTCTTAGCAATAAACCTTTATTTTTAAAGAACACGTAACTGGTGTAACTGACAATGTCACCATAGCGACCAAAATACTGTTGCTATGGTTTTATGTTTTGACATTAATATTAACATGCTATTTGGCTTACAATATAGAAATTAAAATAGCGGGCTCAGGGAAGTACGAGCTTCGTGTTTTTTCACTCTAAGTTCAAATTTCATTTCGACACACCTTTTTAAAATTTATTTTTTAATAATTTTTGAGTACGAATCGAATCTCAGTCAAGCATAACATTTTTTTCTTCTATCGTTTTTGGTACTACAAAAGTATTGTAAGAAGCGCTTGGATTTTTTTACCATACCTAAAATTGATCTTTAAAACACTTTTATATGGTATCTACCTACTTACTGTTTAAGCTAGGACAGCCTTATCCAATTCAGGAGGAGCTGTGGATATGAAGTAAAAGAAAACCAACTACACTGAAACAAAAAATAGTGTGGACGGTAAATGATTTACTATACCTACTTAAATAACTGCTTAGCTGTTGACTGCAATTTTGGGTGTGTGTGACGCGTGGCTGTAAAGATTTGATAGTCTCATACACTACCACAATTGTGCACCAATTGCGATGGTATAGGGTAGTTGCATAGGTAAAGTATTATAAAGATAGGCTGTTATTATTAATATTTGTTTAATATTGCGTACGAAAATGCGCCGCACGCGTACTCCCGCGATTGTTTTGTATGTGTGCGTAACATTAACCTTCTTCAGGCTCAGTTGGGTCAGCTCAAACTACTAGAATTAGAAACTTGGAACTTTAATAACCATGTAAGTAAGCACTAATTCATGATTAAAAAAAAAAAACTACTGTCAAGGGTAGAAAGAAAACGAAATAGAAGATGAATGGGGAGCAGCGCCTGCTGTTCTCCGCACCACAGCGCACAGTGCAAACGTGTCGAATAATATCTGGCTGTTTAAGACCAACCCCGCTCAATAAGTTCTCCTCCTGGTTGTCTTAAATCGGGTAGACTTAAGAGCTAAAAGAGCTTCTTCCGATATACACTGACTACTATTGCAACTCTAACTCGAGCTCGGTGCAAGATCTGGGCAGATCGACAACTACCACCTACTACTTATGTCCTACCTCAGTTCGGAAAGCATTCAACCGTCTCAGAACCCAAATAGGTAGGTAAACAAAATTTGACAAATTTGTGTATACAGACCCCTCCCACATCCAGTGAGAATGCGACATCTTCGTAACGACGATGTCACACCGCCTAGAGTGGCCAAAGTGTCCGCGGTTAGTTAGTGCGCCGTCACCAAGTACTGCGAAGAAGTGATGACGCTCAAGGAAAAGTGGAAAGAGCACGGCAGGCTTATCCATGTTCGATGAGCAAGGGATAGAAGAAGGGCCTTATTTGCCCTCCTCCAACCACCATAAATAACTTACGCCAGTAGACTCAGGGCAGTCTACTGCACTGGATAAAAGCAAAGACGAAATGCGTGGTGCTTCCACGCGCCTCTTAATAAGGGCTGGCAAAAGCTGGCTCCACGTTAACGAAGAAGCTCCCGTTAAAAAGAGCTTTCCTGTCGGGGCTTGCGGTAGATTGCGAAAGCGTTCCCGTGGCCCCCGACAATAGGATACGGTGAAGCACTCCGGCGGTTTAGCCAGTAAGAGTCCAGTACACTTCTTTGCCATCGCCCGTTTTCAAGTCCTTCAATCCAAATTGTCAAATCAGTGCAAGATAGTGGCCACAGCAAAAAACTAGCAGTGTTAACTAACAGTCAAATATGTTTGTAAGACTAGAGGTTAGGATTAGGAAGTTAAGAAATTAGGTACTTTGGAACGGAACAGGATTAGGGAGCTGGCATTAAACATTATTTAGCTTTACTTTTTGTACAGCACTACACAATATCTTGAATACCACGCAGACGAAGTCGCGGGCAGCAGCTAGTTAGAAATAAAAAATAAAAAAGAGTTTACTTGTAACACGAATAAAAAACCTATAATAACAAAATATTTTTTTTTTGGAGAGTTTAAAAAATAAATATCCACCCGTGCGAAGACGGGGGCGGGTCGCTAGTAATTAAATGAAATATTGTTTTTTTTGTATGCCCTAACACGGACCACCATGTTCTTCTCCTGAGTGACGCCATATGCACCATCATAAAGTTGTCAAATTGACCGTTAAGTGACGGGCAATAAGTTATTGTTTTTTTTTAGCTGGAACCTTTTACCCAACCTAATTAGCTGATTTTAATTCAATTAGTAACATTTTTGTTAAAGCATGCGTTGACATAAATAAATAATGGATAACTAATAGTTTTGGCGCGAACATTTCTATTTTTATTGCATGAATCGATATAATTTTATAAATATACTTGTTTACCAACTATTTTAAGATAGGTACGTAAAAATAGTTAAGAATAGCCTCTTGGTAATTAGGTTTGTTAAATGCAGATTAATTTGTCTGAATTTAGTTTAAATTCTTGTAAAATCTTTTAATCGGTTTAGACTAAATTGCAACATAGTTCTGTAAAAAAAAAACATGTTTTTGGTACATGTTTAAGAAGATTTTAAGACACTATTTTCAAGCTATAATATTCTTACTAGAGTTCAGTTTTCACCACAGTGGTGTTATGTTTGTGGCCTGATATACCTACCCCTGTCCACGCTGAGTTCCAATAACACAATATTATAAAAACTAAACTTGTCACTGAAGTAGATATGTGCATATTTGACAAACTTTTAAATTTTATGTTATTTTAAGGAAAGATTTAAACGTTTTCTCTGTTTTGATATTTTTTTTAGATTATTTTTTATTCTCTGACTTCGTTTTTATTCTTTAAGTCTCCTGTCGACTGAGTCAGTGATAGTTCTTGCCAATGGTAGTCTCCACTACAAACTATCAGCACACAACCAACTTCCATATTACAACCACTACTATAGAATTCTATAGTAATTCTCTGCCGGGTGAGATGTGTCGGTTTACAAATTGGACTGGTCCGCCATTTGTATGTCTTCCAGACATGGTGCTGGTACATAGGGGTTCCGACTGGGTAGAAAAGCTCAGGCGGCGTCACTATGCTAACAGTCTGCTCTTATATTTTGGTACAGAACGTACGCTACTCATTATTGTGACAGTGCAGTTATAAGTAAACGTATTTGATTTGTTGTGAAGTTACCGCGAAAATGGTGGACAAGCAAGATGCAGGAGCTACCTCCGAAGAAAAAGTAAGTATAAGTAACTTTGTGACATATTTTAGTTGTTTAAATTATAATTTGCTTGCAGAAAAGAAACTTTTTGCGAAAGCATTAGGTAATCCTTTATTTTCATTTGATTTGCAATTGCAATTTAAATTTCTCCTTTGCGACGTTTTTTAATCGTAAGCAATTGAATATCTCATTTAATTTAAAGTAACACTCCAGCTGCAGGTCGTAGTGATAGCAATGTTTGTGATTTTTTATATTTGATTGAATTTTATTATTTTTTTATTTTTTTTGTTAGGGTACCGAAATGCTCGGTACGTACCAGGGTCTGGGTGCGCAAGCAAACCCAGGCTGGCTACGAGGCCGCGAATGAAGCAAAGGAAGAGAAGACAATGCCGCCGCCGAAAGGCGATGTGGTGCCGTGGCTGATGTTTGATCCTCCCAAGCCGAAGGACGAGCAGGAGTACACTGAAGTAGAAGAAAGGCTGGAGGTAGGCAATAACTATTATTTTTCAGTTTTCCCTTTTTAGCATACCTATGTGAATTTGATTTATGTTACGTGTTCAGTAGTTTGCCCGAATTGCAGTCATTAGAAATTCTTATTCCGTGTAAGTACTAGTGATCTGACACTGGCTATTCAAACAATATTCCGCGATAGTCCTGTGAGTTTCAGACCAGGTCTTTTATAAAATGTTTCATGGTATTTGTTAACGTGGTGGACTATTGGCTAACGTTGTACTGTTTTATCACGAATGCGAATCTACTTTTTAACTTCTACTTGTAACTTCATACTTCTTATCCACTGCATAAGTCATGGGGAAATCTCAAGATCTAAATGATGACGACTACTTTTCTCGCAATAACTGCGTTATGTGGATGTCATTGTATAACTACGATAACTTACAAAAATGTATAAAACTTGCTTTAAAGGCCACTGTGCAAAGCGATCTTTTATTAATGCTGGCTGTATATCTTTGAATGTAACTCATTTCGTAGCTTTTTATTAATGTGTACATATTTCTTTGTTTCAGGTGATGCCATAGTAACACACAGGAGATGGCGTTTTTTTTTTTTTTTTTGCAACGGGTACATTGAATTTTTAAACACTTTGTCATTAGTTTTAAGATTGTGCAGAAATGGGATGAGTTTAAATGGTCGTGCCTTGAAATCTCATACCTCACCAAATCAAACTATTTCTGTCTCTTATTTAAAGCACAGATCAATAGTGAGATACTTATGAGATTGACGGTCACGCTCCATACCATCACCATTTCTTTGGTAGTTTGTAAGATTAGGTTTAATCACTTTTCTATTCTAAGCTATTTAAGATATGTTATAGATTTAAGATTAGCATATATCTAAGGGGACGGACCTAGTAAATAATAAGTGGATAATGTAACTCACAAATAGTTATGTCTTACTGTCTGGTTCAGGGCATTAGGTTAAGTTTTTGCTTGCTTGTAAACTTATTACTTAAGTTAGACTAAGAGTTTGTAACTTAATGGATTATTCTAAACGTGTGCGTCGTCGTGTAACTAGATTAAGATATCATTTGAATTCTTATGTCGTGAACTGTCTGCGAACGTTCTCCTATCCACTTTATGGTCTTAGATTAAGATTTTCAACTTACCTATTTAATTGGTTTATTGATAACTTATTCACATGTCGTGAACTAGAATTAAGATAATGTGTGCTTATTATTTGATAGTGCTTCAATTGATTTTCATTTATAATGTTTGAATCGTGTGTGTTTTTTTTTCATTTTATGAGATAAGTGAATTAGCATGTAATTTAAATTTGATTAAATAAAGAGTGCTGCTTTGAACATTTTTGTTTTAATGTCATTTTTACCCACAACGGAATGGACACTGTACATGTATTCAGCTTTTGTTTGTGTGGGTTCATGATTCAACTGTGATGGTTCTTAGCTGGGTGTTGCCGCGGGAACTCACCAGGTGGCACTAGGAGGGACCATTTATGGGAATGTTAGCATTTATCTTTGACACTCAGAATTCCATATTTTTTGCTGAAACAAGTCTGTTATTCAATTGGGATTGTTCTTAGTTACGTATTCATATACAAGTCGTACTAACAGATTTTCCAATATGACAAACAGACACTCCAATTTAATTTGTAGGTATGTATGTATGTGTAGATGAAAGTCTATGATATATTTAATTTTTAATATAAATTATGCGAATGGGACACTTACATTTCATAAATATGCGGTTGATAATATATAACACGGAATGCCCTATTCTTCGCCTGAGTGACGTCATTGCACCATCATAAAGTTTGAGTGTATTGTATTATAACTTGCTTAGTCCGTGCGTAGTTTTACCGCCTTTCGGCGGTACATCTGAAGGGATTCCACCAACTTAGACCAGCTTGGTGATAACTGGCTTCCCTCGAGGCGAAGTTGTACCCCTACACCCTAAAACGCCCTCAACATTTGAAAAGTCGGTGAAGACTCAGGACAAGAAGACAAAACTCAAGACCTTGGACTTGGTAGTCCTACGGCCTTAAGACTAAGCTATTACAGCTTCAACTACTATTATTGCTCTACTAACTACGTTAGTATTTTATATTTATTTGTTGAAGTTACATTGAAAACTTACAGCTGTACTTCATTACGAATAACATAAAAAATATTCAACTAAGAGACAATTACAAGTTTTCACATATATCCTTATTGTATTAAGATGAGGAAAGTTTTTCGCATTATAGTATCTATGTAAGAACTTGTAATAAAATCTTTTTGGATATAGTAGGTATTTGTATCTGGCTGGTTTTGGTATACTTGAAAGTTAAAATTTTAAAGAACATAATTCCAAATTCTAATTTTATTAGAGAGAAAAAGATTTTATTACAAGTTCGTACTTACTATAGTGCAAAAAGACTTTTTCCCCGACCTATTATTTAAAAATAAGTATATTGAATAAGTATGTTCTGTACAACAATTGGTAGATTTAAATATATCTGGGGACGTCGGGGAGCCGAGGTGTTGGATCCGATTGCCCGTTCGTCACCTCGTCGGCATGGGAATTCATGGTGGGCGTTAATCGTCAGGAAACGTTGGAAATAATAATACTATGGTTGTGAACAGTTTCCTACTTTATTGTTACACGTTCGTAAACTAAAGAAAACAATTACGGATTAAATTAAAATAGAGCCAATGGGTTTGCGACCGACCATCACACACAACGGCTGTCAGACAAGAGCCGAGAAGATTCCATGACGTTCGCCCGTCATGACAGGTCGCAACTCCATTCGGTGTTACCCGCTCTTAATGAAAATAATAGTTAATAAAAATAACAGCATCGTCTTAAAAAAACGAGCTTCAAAAAGAACATTAACAATTAATCGCAACACATTAACTAATTATCGTTATCTCATAACGTCTCGCGCCGTTACGGCCGTCCTGCATCTTCACACGTCCTCGGGGTGAATGGTTTATCTCATCACTCATCTGTGGACAATCATAAAAGAACTCAAGTAAGCCACTTAGCGTTCGGTCATTCTGACCGCTTTAAATCAAACACCTCAATATCACAAAGAGCGATCACAGTTATCGGATAACACAAAACAATTACCAGATTGCTACACAGGCTAGTACTATACAGGCTAGCGCCACACAGGCTAGTGCCACACAGGCTCGTCCCACACAGGCTAGTGCCACACAGGGCTAGTGCCACACAGGCTAAACGCCACACAGGCCTAGTGCCCACACAGGCTAGAGCCACACAGGCTGGTGCACACAGGCCATTGCCACACAGGCTATTGCCACACAGGCTAGTGCCTCACATAGTTAATACTAGCAAGGGCCATTAAAATAAGTAAAGTAAAAGTAAAATCTAACTGCATAACTCACCAGCGCCGTTATCGGCACATTCTGACTCCACACTATTAGTAGGTGCTTCCAAACCTACATTCAACTCTAATGGAACGTAACACTCTGGCATAGGTCGTATGCGATCATGTGCATACTTATACGTCCGATTTGAGTTCAAGGCTTTAAGTAAATACCTGTCGCCATCAAGCACCTCAGCCACCTGATAAGGCCCCTTAAATTTGGGTTCTAGCTTTGTTTTATTGCGCTCATGATTTTCTAACAACACAAAGTCACCTACTAGAAAATTTTTCACTCTTGCTTTATTTTTGTCGAATCTAACTTTTTCTAGAGAGGCATTTGTCTCTATTTCCTGCACCGCGCGCTCTCTAAGCAAATCTAAGTCTAAATTTGTCTCATCCGTATCTAACGTCATGAGTTGTAACGGTCTAGCAACTTTACCTATGAATAGCTCAAGTGGACTTGCTTTAGTTGTCCTGCTCATAGTACAATTAATAGCCAACTGTACTTCTGGTAATGCGGCTTGCCATGATTTATGGTTGCTTGCTTCTACTGCAGTGAGCATATTTTTTAGTGTGGACATCACGCGTTCTACCTGACCGTTTGCGCGACTAGAACCGGTAGCGATAAGATGTAGGCCAATATTATGTGCAGCACAAAAGTCTCTAAATTCTTTCCCAGCAAAACATCTACCTTGGTCGGCAATAACACGCGTAGGAGGGCCAAATAATGACACACTCGACTGCAACGCCTTAATAGCGCTATTCGCATCAATGTTCGTAGCATGATGCAGAAGAACATATTTAGTAAAAGCATCTATTGACACAAACACGTACTCTTTACAGTCCCGCTTACCGCTTAACTTTCCAGTTGCATCCATATGAACGGTATGCCAAGGTGTCTTTACTTTTGGTATTGGGTGTAATTCTGCTTGAACTTTCCCAGAATGGGATTTGGACACTCTACATGTGATGCAATTTTCGACAAATTTCCTGACGTATTTATTCATGTTAGGAAACCAATAATGACAATACGTTTTCTCTAACGTTTTCTCCCAACCTAAATGCATTATACTTTCATGAACATGATTTATAATTGACCACTGAAACGCTTTTGGAACTATGGGCAGCCAAATACTTCTGCTATTACGCTCTATCTTTCTATGCAGAACCCCTCGTCTAATTTCGTAAGTCTTAGCAAGATCAAGATCAAGCTCATTATGCTGAAGTTTAGCTATTATGGAATTTATTTCACTATCCTTTTCCTGCTCAGCCTGTAACCACGTGTCGGAAATTTCTGTGAAATTGACCCGCTTTTGCTCTACTTTTGAAACCGATCGTTGAACACTAGCTAAGGGTAAGGGATTGCGTGATAGGAAATCAACGTGCTCCATATTTTTACCTTGACGGTGTTCAATTTCGAACTCAAAACTTTGTAGAAAGCACCACCATCTATGCACTCGCGCAGTAAGATCTACTTTTGACTTAGACGCTTTGACTGCATTGCAGTCTGTCACTACCGTAAATTTTTGCCCGTACAAATAATGACGAAAATGTTTTACAGCATTAACTACTGCGAGTGTTTCTAACTCGTAAGAGTGATACCTGGACTCAGCGCTAGAGGTTCGACGGCTGTAGTATTTAATCACGTGCAGTTTACTTCCAATTTTCTGCATTAATATAGCACCATAACCTTCAGCGCTGGCGTCAGTATGCAACTCTATCTGCTTAGTAGGATCAAAAATAGTTAAAACTGGTGTATCTGTCAATGTGTTAATAATTTCCTGTCTGATAACTTCAAGTGATGGAGTCCAGCTAACTTTACCTTTACCGGATGTAAGTCGGTAAAGGGGGGCAGTTTTCTGTGAGAAACCTTGAATAAACTGTCTAAAGTAAGAAGCCAACCCTATGAATTGTCGTAACTGTGTTACCGTTTCAGGCGGTGGAAGCTCCGCCAGAGCTCTGATTTTGCGTGGATTTGGTCTTATTTTACCAGCAGACACGTGGTATCCTAGGAATTCAATCATCTCAGTTTTCAGAAAAGCACACTTATTAAGGTTCAATGAAAAACCGGCATTTGTCAAAGCTCCCAAAACTTGACTTAACCGATCTAAGCCTTCTGCAATTGAGACTGACGGAATTACGACGTCATCGATGTATACTACTGCAAATGACTCCGTTAAGGGTCCGAGGGCCTTGTTTATGGCACGTTGGTACACCGAAGGGGCATTTCGAAGACCAAACGGCATAGTCAAATATTCGAACTGCCCGTCCGGCGTTACAAAGGCTGTACGCTCTATGGACTCTTCTTGAACTGGAATCTGATGAAAACCGCAAGCCATATCAAGTGACGTAAAGTAGTTCGCCCCCTACCAAACGTCCTATCTGGTCAGAAATGAGTGGCAATGGGTAACGGTCGGGTACTGTATTGCAATTCAATTCTCGGTAATCGACGCAAAGACGATCAGTTCCGTCCTTCTTTTTAACCAGCAATATTGGCGACGCAAAGGGTGAACAACTTTCCCGAATAATAGAAGCTTCTAGAAGCTCCTTGATTTTAGTACGCACTACCTCTCTCTCTTCAGGGCTTAAACGATAGGGCCGCCGTTGTACTGTGCGATTTGGATCAGCTAATCGAATCTCTAATTGCCCTGTTGTTACCCTACCCGTTGGCGTGCCTTCCACAAAATAATCCCAACTATCTTCAAGCAATGAAATTAATTGACGTTTATATTCAGTGGGAACATCAGTATTGATTTTAGAAAAATTACTAATTTTGGTGCCTACATCACAAGCTAAAACTGTTCTAGTCTTCCTCAAAGCAAGTTGGCTCTCACAAACTTCAACTGAAAATCCCATTGATAGCAAGTCCCTTCCAATCATAATCGAATCAGAGATACAATAGTCTGGCACGACATGTAATAATAATTGCATTGAGTATCCCTGTATAGTTACAGTTGTCAATATTTGAACATTGCACTTAACGTTTGATTGGCCTATGCCTATAAATGTCACTAAAGTGTAATGACGCTTGCCTGGGAGCCTATTTGCTAAACTTTCTTTGACTAGAGAGCACTGGGAGCCGGAATCAAAACAAAATGAAAATTTCTCACCGGATTCAATAAGTAGGTGATCAGTGGCTGGCTTCATAGTGCAGGTATTCACCCGGTGTTCTACATAATCGCTGCTAATCTTGGTCTCCTTTTTCGGGCAGCGAGTGGCGATGTGACCTGATTCGTTGCAGTAGTAGCACGTAGGCGACGATGTTTTGATTGGTACAATGATGTCCTGGGTATCTTGATATTTTTTGGTCGCTGAAAACTGAGGTTTAATATTAGTACTGGTAATACGCAAGCCCTTGGAGAGGCACTCGTTTGCCATGTGACCTGTTTTGCCACAATTGTAACATTTTTTTGGTTCATATCGGGGTTTCTTAGCGTACTTTTCGTACTTATTGGACTTTTCTGTCATCGGAGATCCTCTTTTTCGATAGGTACGCGCCATTAGTTCTTGCTGCAATTTCACTCTCGTATCAATTTTTTCAGTGTATGCTAGTCTTTGCAGCCGCGGTTCTATTTTCACTGCGTGAGCCATGGTTACAGCAATCGCAATTTGTTCGGTCGATAAAAAATGCCATTGGTTCATAAGGGTATTCAGGAACCGAGTAGCGTAAGCTGACATAGACTCTCCGTCGTTTGGGTTTTCATTAAAAAGTCTACACAATAAGGCAGCTGGAGTCTCCACGTAGTCAAACCGGGTAAGAAATAATTTTTTTAACTGAGGCCAAGTTATACCAGTAGAACTAATTTGAGTCAACCATGAAGCTGCTGCGCCCTTGAGTGCTTTGCTCATGACCATAATCAGAGCACCACTGGATAACTGCTTTTCTTGCAAGCATAAGTCTATAGTATTGCACCATGACCTGGCATCAGCGTCACCAGAATCAGGGTTGAATTCGGGAAATGCTAGCTTTGTATCAACCGTGTTCGTATCCTTTATAGCATTAACTAATTCCATCATGCTACGTTGTTGAATTTCAAACAACGTTTTCCAACGGTCAGATTCACTATTCAGGTTAGTAACAATGCTCTGACCTGTTTCACGTTCCTGAAAAGTCTGCGGTAATCCCACTTCTGATCTGGGGACGTCGGGGAGCCGAGGTGTTGGATCCGATTGCCCGTTCGTCACCTCGTCGGCATGGGAATTCATGGTGGGCGTTAATCGTCAGGAAACGTTGGAAATAATAATACTATGGTGTGAACAGTTTCCTACTTTATTGTTACACGTTCGTAAACTAAAGAAACAATTACGGATTAAATTAAAATAGAGCCAATGGGTTTGCGACCGACCATCACACACAACGGCTGTCAGACAAGAGCCGAGAAGATTCCATGACGTTCGCCCGTCATGACAGTCGCAACTCCATTCGGTGTTACCCGCTCTTAATGAAAATAATAGTTAATAAAAATAACAGCATCGTCTTAAAAAACGAGCTTCAAAAAGAACATTAACAATTAATCGCAACACATTAACTAATTATCGTTATCTCATAACGTCTCGCGCCGTTATATATATAACTTTATAAATAGAAACAACAAGAAATCGCTAATATATGGGGTAATTAAGATACCATGACTGCCGAGTGTCCAATGATAAAGAACACTTTCCTTATGCAACCTGTATACCTATAGAAACAAAATAAAACACACTGATTAATCGCGAAATCTTAGTAACTATAACACCTAGAAACTTTAAATTTAGCAGGTAGGTTCCTTATAAAATTTAGACATCCGCTAGAAACGAATTTTACGAAATCCTACCAAGGTTATAAAACAAGAGTTAGTAGTTTAAATGAAAATCAGGTTTTGGAAATTTGTAATCAATACCCCATTGGAATTAAAACCGGGTCCCCCCGGTTTTTTCATACAATCTACTCCCGTAGATTGTATGAAGGTTCAATGTGATTACAGTATTTATGCCAGAAGGATTTAAATGGTATGTGCGTAATCACTATACGCAGTATAAAACAAAGTCGCATTCTTTGTCCTTATGTCCCTTCGACTGCTTAAAGCAGCAAACAGATTATACGGCCCTTTTTTAGTAATAGATATATTGATTCAAGAGGAAGGTTTATATATTATGTATAATAACATCCTTTAAATAGTGGAAAAATACTGTTTATTTTGAGGTTTCTAATGTGATGTCGTTAATTATCATTTTTTTCCCGCTTACATTGTAAACGCAAGCTGAACCCTACGAGATTTATCATAATAATGTACTAATTATTTGTACACATTGAAAAGGTCTACAGAAAACTCCACGATGGTACCTATATGTATATCTCTTATAGATGTCGGAGAATGAATAATTATTTATTTTTCGAGTGGCAAAGAGGCTGAATATCGTTAGCTTCCTGACCTTCATGTTGATGTTTTGACGGTGACAGTTTAAAAAGAAGTTTATTTGTATGTCAGTTCAATCTGTCAGTAGTGTGAATGTCGATGGAGTTGGCTCTCTTGCTCCGGAGACTTCACCGGCGCCGGGTGTGCGCACTGACTGAGAAATATTTAGATGGCGGACGGAAATTATCAACACGTGGATTCTAATCCGTTTGAATCTGCGACAGCAGCGGTGGGATTACCCCAAGGGGCATCCTACGAGCCTACTGCGATGCCAGCTACAGAAGGATATTTTACGTCCTAATCTTCAGCGTAAAAAAATGTGGCGGATTTAGCTTGGGTAACCGAAGAAAGTCAACCATGTGCCTCCACACCGGAAGCATGGGCGACATTCTTCCAAAATATGTTAGCGGGTTTTCAGTGTGAAGCTGTGATAGCTTAGTGGCAAGACCGTAGGACTGCTAAGTCAGAGGTCTTGAGTTCGATCCCCACGGCGCGCACCAACTTTTCGAATGTTGTGTGCGTTTTAGAAACAAAATATCACAGCTTCCGTGTTTCGGAAGGCACGTAAAAATGTGGGTCCTGCGCCTGATCTCTCTCCGGTCGTGTCGGATTACCGTCCCATCGGGTTATGAGAGTAAAGGAATAGAGAGTGCACCTGTGTTTGCGCACACGCTTGTGCACTATAATATTATGTCCCGCGTAGCTGGCTGGTGTCATAGTAACACTGGCCGCCGTGGCCGAAATCGGTCCGGACCGCTACTACAATACTACTACAACAAGCGGGTTTTCAGAATTCTGACCTACAACCTTCCACGAGTACTGGTTTACGTAGAATACTGAAAGCGAGTGAAATATTCCTACCACCATTTGATCCAGACGAGTGTCAGTTTACCTACTGCGGTGCGTACGTATCCTTTATGTAAAAGTTGCAAAGAATTACAGGAGCGGTTTCACGGCAGTTTATAGCAACAAAAAGGTTTCACGACCTTTCTGTGACATGGCGGAGTACAAGAGCGATCTAGCAGCAACGTACCTACGTCGAGTATTTTACGAACAAGTTGGCGCTGGTAGATCGACAGGAAACTGGCTGGAACGAGCCCAACCAGATTTAAGTTGTCATTTCTGGTATTACGGATACTCAGGTATGGTCAGAGTTGCTTAAAATACCCAAGATGACGTTTGTAAATTTTTGAAAATGCCTTTTGGTCTCTCAAATGTACCTTCTGTTAACTAAAGAGCAATAAATAATGCTCTCAAAGGGCTAAAAGACAAAATTGCTGATGATGTTTTGGTTATTTCAAAATAAACCTTTTAGAATTTGGAGCGCGTGTTATCGGCTCTGTCAATGGCAGGTTTTACATTTTATTGGAAAAAGTGCACTTTCCTTAAATCTTCAGTAGAATATATGGGCTATGTCATTAGTGTCAATTCTATAAAACCAAATCCTAACAAAATAAAAGCTTTGGCTAACTCTCCTTTGCCTACATGCGTAAAAGAACTACGGCAATTTAATGGTCTTGCTGGGTATTTCAGAAAATTTGTACCTAACTTCTCATCTATCATGGCACCCTTGTACGCACTTACTAAAAATGATGATAATGGGTATGGACCGCCGAGCATACATTGGCTCATTCTGCTGTGGTTGGATATGTGACTTCTGCACCCGTGTTGACTATCTTTGACTTTAGTAAACCAATCGAACTCCACACCGACGTGAGTTCGATTGGATATAGTGCGGTGTTATTTCAAAAGGATGATGTACAACTGAAAATTATTTCAGTCAGCGACCAACCGATGCGGAAAGCCGATATCACAGCTACGAGCTATAGACTCTAGCCGTTTTTTAAGCCCTGAAGTAATATCGTCATTTTAAAGTCATCACAGACTGTGATGCCTTGAAGGCATCGCGTCATAAACGTGAATTGTTACCCTGCGTTCACCGATGGTGGGCGTATATGCAATCTTTTGATTTCGAAATAAAATATCGAAAGGGTGAATGGATTCCACACTAGATTATTTTAGAAAGAACCTAGTCAATAGTATACTGGTAAATGTTTCTCATTTAAACAATTATTGGTTGCAGGCCGAGCAGAGGTTATATCTCGAAATAAAGCGCATTACTAACCATTGAAAGCGAATTGATTGATGCTGGAGTTGGAGCGCCGTATACTTGTAAAGATAATTCACTTTTTTAAAAACTTACAGATGAATGGTGGGGCTTTTAGTGGAACAATAGTTCCCGGTAATTACAGATACTTAATTCAAGGATTTCATGTCGAACTGAAACGCTTGGGCTGGGATAAGACCTTGTCAAAAGTAGGGGGACCATTTCTGGTTTCCTGATATGAGCTCATCTGTTAAAGCCTGCGTAGACCATTGTTTACCATGCAAAGTAAATAAAAGCCTTTCTGGTAAAACACTATTCATGTTGACACTGGTGGTAAGATGATCGGCGGGAGGATGACAAAGAAGTGTATCATGGTTATTATGGGCGCTTTTGCGAAATTTTGTCATTTGGGTGCAGTTGACTTCAGCCTATGAGGCCTTTGGAGGTTTCTTTCACATTTTTGGTGCAGCCAAACGAATGGTCAATGGATTTCATGAGGTTGCCAGTAGTGTATTGCGGGCCAATGGCCAGGTAGAGCGAATGATATCAGTGCTGATCAATTGTTTTACCATTGCTGAAAATCACGAGAACAAATCTTGGAAGTCAATTATTATTGGTGAGGTTAAAGAGGATCGGTAAAACGCCACTTTAGTTGTTGATCGGCTGCAATAAAAGTTCCCCAAGATTTAATTTCCTAACTTCTGATCTTGACGCGAATTTTAGTCGTAAGGGACTTCGTAAATATCCAGTTGGATGTTTACGAAGTCTTTCATGACAGATGATAGACTAGATAGTTTGCTACGCCTGTCTGAATGTTTAGATGGTACAAAGAATAATGCTTGAGTTTAATATTGTAATATAGTCGAAGTTGTTTTTATTGGTGCGTGCAAATTAGCATCGATTGAAGTGTTATAAGAATTACGAATTATTTTACTATTGTAGGTAATAGGAAGATCATTTTTGTTTTTAAAATGATTGTGTATACAACCGAAACCAACAAATGGATTGTAATGTATGGAAATTTGATATTACACTGTGACTGAAAGCTCCTACGCTTTGACTGAGAATTTGACTGAAAGCTCCTACGCTTTGTCTGAAAATTTGACTGAAAGTTCCTACGCTTTGTCTGAAAGCTCTTACGCTTTGGCTGAAGGTATGACTGAAAGCTTTTACGCTTTGTTCGATAATTTGGAAAAAAGCTGATATGCTTTGTCCGAAACAAGATGAAAGCTTTTACGCTTTGGTTTAAAGTTGCTATGCTTAGCCTGAAAATTAGTACGCTTTGTCTACGACATAGATTGAAAGCTTGCTACTTGATCCAGTGTGACTGCTGGAAGCTTCTACGCTTCGTAAGTTTGCTAAGCTAAGGTGTTATTAAGGTCCTAATGTTGAAAGCTTCCTCGCTTTGCGGGGTAATCAGAATAACTTGAGTATCCGAGACAGACCTGTCGTATCTATGATATCAACGGGCAACGCGAGAGCGCGTTGATTCGCAGAATGGCCGTGTCGGAGGAGAATGAATAATTATTTATTTTTCGAGTGGCAAAGATGCTGAATATCGGTTAGCTTCCTGACCTTCATGTTGATGTTTTGACGGTGACAGTTTAAAAAGAAGTTTATTTGTATGTCAGTTCAATCTGCCAGTAGTGTGAATGTCGATGGAGCTGGCTCTCTTGCTCCGGAGACTTCACCGGCGCCGGGTGTGCGCACTGACTGAGAAATATTTAGATGGCGGACGGAAATTATCAACACGTGGATTCTAATCCGTTTGAATCTGCGACATAGATATCCCAAAATATATATTTTTTGTCATTTCTTTTTTCGACATGAGTAATTTTTGAACCGATTTTAACCAATACTGTATTAATCCTTATCCAATTAAATAGCTTAAATACATTGTTGATGTAGATTGTAGATCTATATTACATCACAAGATTTAAATTAATATTTTCGGCGATATAACAGATTCAAAAATTGGGGTACGTCGCCTTTGCGGCGAAACCGGAGTAGGCCGCATTGTTTTTATATATAACGTTCACAGTTTTTCTATAATAGGTATATTTAGTATTAGCATTGTATGGTAGTGCAACGTAGCGTTGCCATTCCCCATCGACTTAGCCGCTGGAGATATACACCGCCATCGACTTAGTCTCTGGAGCGCGCGTTAGTGGCGACGCCTGTATTCGGTGGCGGCGCCACTAGCGCGCGCTCCAGCGGCTAAGTCCGTGGAGATATACACCGCCATCGACTTAGTCTCTGGAAAGCGCGCTAGTGGCGCCGCCTATATTCGATGGCGGCGCCACTAGCGCGCGCTCCAGCGGCTAAGTCCGTGGAGATATACACCGCCATCGACTTAGTCTCTGGAAAGCGCGCTATTGGCGCCGCCTATATTCGATGGCGGCGCCACTAGCGTGCGCTCCAGCGGCTAAGTCCGTGGAGATATACACCGCCATCGACTTAGTCTCTGGAAAGCGCGCTAGTGGCGCCGCCTATATTCGATGGCGGTGCCACTAGCGCGCGCTCCAGCAGCTAAGTCCGTGGAGATATATATTATATTCTCTATATTCGGTGGAGGCGAGTGTATAATAATTAAAGCTTGTCGCGAGGTTTACGTACCTATCAATATTCTTTTACATCATAATAATTTGAGGTAAATCGAGTGACAAGCTTGAAGCTTTTATTATTCCATACAAATTGTGTATAATGAGGTGTTGTTAGTATAATTCAAAAGGAAATTTTTATTTTATTTGTTTTAGAGCGTTTAAATAAAAGAAAGGTAATTTAAAAACTAAAAAACTCGGCTGCGTTTATGGAATCTTTGTAATATGGAAATGAAAAACCCTTTGAACAAGAAAGTACATCGTACCAGATTGCACATAACTTAAGTATCGCGAAAGTTGCCAAAAAAAAAATTACATTACATTATAGTCTTTAGGCGTTCTTTTAGGCCTATAGACAGACAGCGGAGGCTTAGTAATGGGGTTCCGTTTTATAGGGTTCCATTAGATAGGTTAAAACCGGTGCCAGTCTGATCCGCGACAGAGGTTTCCGTACAAATAAGATGAAGAAATACAAATCTGTTTAAAATATGATAATGGACTTAATATGCAACAAAAAAATAACGGATTTCGCATCTTTTACTTTATCTGTGCTATAACTAACGTAGAGGTATCAAGGTAAAATTTGAATCATACACTTAGAACTACTACTAACTCTACGGCTCCATGAAGTTGAGCAATTGAAAATTCCTAAATTTTCGTAAAAAATATACGGATATACATACATACACTCGCAACATAAGGGAATCAAAAAATTAAAAAGAGTACTTCCTGTTGACTCAGAACAATGAAATTTGACAAGTAACATTTATTTGAAACAAATACATCGCAAAAATCACAAAACCGAAAATCTTAGAATAAAGTGCACGAGAAAACCCCTAAAATGCGAGTTCCATTCAATTTTTCCGGTTTTTTTTATTTATGGTACCTATTTAGTTTTTAAATTTGCTTAATAAGTTAAATTACTTTATTTGATAATGTCAATTATTATTAAATTAAACGAAATAAGTATTACAATCTTATAGTAAAAACAATAAGTAGATATCATTTTAAACAAGCAGATTTAAACATTATTTTAGATTTTACATGTAATAGATGTGCAGATAATAAGCTTTGGAGAATAAACTATGTTTTATAACTCAAATTTAAAACAGTAAGGTTTTAGCTATTAACGAAGATAATACAAACAAGCCATTACAGAGTTTTAATGAGCGAACGATGAGAAGTAAGTTTTATTTAGTTTGCAAGATTTCGTTATAGACAGACAGGCGAGGTGCATTTCATGTATATGTGTATTTTTGCTAATAACTGCAAAAACATCATCCATTTGATGCAGACGATAGCTGTGTTAATCCAGGGAAATTATTTTAATAGCTAACTCCAAACCAATTTGCCTGGCCTGTTGGTCTAGTGGTTAGTAACCCTTGTCTGATAAATATTTGTGTGATCAGCACGATCATTGGTTGAACTGTATCTGGGTGTAATTTAATCTGTTATTTAGAAGTATAAAAGTTTATCAGTAGTCTAATATTCATAATACAAACTTTGCTTAGTTAGAGATTAGATGGCGCTGTGTGAAAAAAAAACATAATCCAGTCATTTGATTGTCACACCATATCGATCATTCTGACAAACTTTTACGTTTATAACATTAGTAGGATATTGGCTACTCATTTACCTTTAAGAGTTAATTACCTTTAGTTTTCCTAGCTGTTGCCCGTGACTTCGCTCGCGCATATGTCGGTTATAGCTGCAAAAACATTACCTCCCTCTAATGCAGTCGGTGAAAAAATAGCTTATGTGTTAATTCAGGAAGTCAGCTAACTCCATACCAAATTTCAACAAAATTAATCGAGTCGATTTAGCGTGAAAGAGTAAAACACACCCATCCATACTTACAAATCGCGTTTCTAATATTAGTAGGAAGATGATGAGTAGTTATTCATTTACCTGTAGAATTTCAATCCCTTTACTTATGAAACGAGGTCACGCCGTATTGCGTAGTTAAGAGACAAATATTTGATAGGGTCCTGGGTCCTTGAATTTGGATTTGAGGGGAATTATAAGGGGTCCTTGAATTTAACCCTTCCCCTAATATTAAACTATGATTACTCCGTCTTAATATGACATCATTTAGGTCAGTAAGGAAGTCGATGAACAAAGAAATTTACAAACTGACCTCAAATTGGCGTTAGTTCAGTCAGTTTTTAAAAAGACATCCGCTGTTATAGTTCTTTTGTATAATACCAGCGACCTCGGACCAGCCCCAGCTTCGCACGTATGAGATACTGATGTATTATACATATAAATATTCCTTTCGAATCAATTTATCTTTTAAAAAACCGCTCCAAAATCCGTTACGTAGCTTTAAAGACTTATGCGAATAGACAGACAGACGGACAGAAAGCGACAGCGACTTCGTTTTATACGATGTAGTGTATTATTGCCTTTATGCTATCAATGCTAAGAATATACAAATGCTTAATTACAAAAGTAGTAAATCTGTCAGTGTTAAAGTAAATTCGTATCGTTACTGATTTTACTTAGATTGCCTGAAACCTACTAAAAATTTCTTATGTTTTCGTATTCACTGTTTACCTATATGGACTTATAGTTTCGGTTAACCAAGACTTCATAATGACTATTAGCGTATCTTAATATTAAAATTTAGTTAAGTTGTCTTGGTGGCCTTGTGGTTATATGTGTGGGTCTGTATGCACGAGTTACAAGTTCGATCCCCAGCACAGGCAAGTACCAATGTGACTTTTTCAAATTATATCATGTACTTTCTTAATTATTCTAAGACGCTACTGACAAACCTAGGTTCCAAATATTGGAATCAGAAATCGCCAATCCGCAGAGAGCTAGCGTGGTGATCAATGCTCAAATCTTCCCTATAGGGGAAGAGGCCTGTGCCCAGCAGTGGGACGTATATTTAATATTAAATTTAAGGCGCCATTGAGTATAAGAATTATTTGTCTATGTAAACCCTCTTGATACAAGGATTTAATTCTTTAGCGCAGGAGTCGTATATAAAAAATGAAATGTTTTGAAAACAATGATCAATAGGCGTCACCATAAGATTAGTGTAAGTAATCAAATGATTTTTGCTACCAGTCTGCAAACCTTCGTAGAGGAACTTTTTTGCATAGATTATGGAAATAAGACTTACCTTATAATAAAAATGCGTTTTTCTAACTAATTGTGGCAAATTGTAATTAAACAGTCGTAAAAAGAGGTTCAATAGCCCACAATATAATTACTGCAATTAATAGCAAGCAAGATGGTGACAGCTGCATTGACAAGAATAAAATAATTTCTTAAGTTAAAGATTTAATTTATATTTATCTGTTCAGGCAGTCAGTCAGGCAGTTCAAGTGTGAGGTCACTTTCGAAAATAACGAATGTGTAACTTTGATCCACTATAAGTATGGAGTGAAAGAATGAATAAATAATAAGTAAGTAATTATTTAAGTTGGGTGCTTACATGTATACCCATATGGATTATTGATAAATGCGCCCGACACATGACAAACCTCTGTGTTTGTCTGTCGCGGGAATCAAACCCGCGACGACATACGGCGTGCAAAGCAGGGTCACTACCAAACCAGTACCGGTTAATAATCAAGAAATTGTCGGTCGGATTCGGATATTTTACTTAGCCACACGTCAGTAAATGAGACATTTCCTTAACTAACTTAAGAAAAAAATGAAATAAATAACCTTACAAAAATAAATGGAATCCCACCCAAAACATAAATGTAAAAGGCTGCCAAGTTCGATAATATGAGAATGCTTCTCCTATAAAAGAACTGAGATCTGAATAAGTACCCAAGTTCTATACACATACCTCAGTTAAAAATAGTTACAGGAATGCACACTTGGCAAGTTTATAATTATATAATTTTTAGTATTTCATTTTCTAAAGAAAATTATATACTTGACTCATTGCGTTTAGTAGGTTTATAACAAGCTGTGTGAAAACTGTAAAAAGAGGTTCAACAACCCACAATATAGTTACCTACTGCAGTTAATAGCAAGCAAGATGGTGAAAAGTGCAACAATAAAATAATTTTCTAAGTTAAAGATTTAATTTATACCTATTTATCAGTTCAGGCAAAGAGATTGTTAAACATTTTCGCTACTGATGTCGAATTTAAATCAAAATTTCCGCTTAATAAAGGGATTCATTAATTTTTTTCAAACTTGTGATCAAATAAACTTTTCTAGTTATCCAACAGACCTATTGCATAAGCTTGTAAAAAATAATTGTGGCCCAACAAAGCATGTAATCGTATTTAATTAACAGGAACCACGCAAATGACCAGTCGTTCTATAAATATCTAATTGTTCCATGCAACTATGATTGGTAATAACATCTCAAGGGCACATACTGGGTACAGTGGGGACCAATATGAATAATTGTCAAAGGTCTGCAGTTTCTTTTCTAGGTCTGTCCTACCGTAAGATTTTCGTTAACCCTCATGCAAATAAAAATAATTCACCTTAATTTTTGGCTTTGAAGCTTTTGCATATAATATAAGTCTCACTTTCTGTTAGATACTGAAAAAAGTGTTTAATTATACTGTGTTAGCTATTTAGGCAAGTTTTTGGGTTAGTACAAAGTTTGTAAAACTTTTTCTGAAACTTTTTACCCGAAGTTTTCCATTGGTAATGGAACTTTTAGTAATAAATATTTTTTTTATGATAAGTTTTAAACTCTATCTAATAGTAAAGGCACAGCTAGTACTTTGTTTATCAAATTGAGTTTCGTCTGTATGTACTATAGGATGTAGCTTTATTATCGGAGGGCACTAACGACGGCCAGACAGAGGGGAAGAGATGTGGTGGGGTCTCCCGGGCGGCGGCTGCGCGCGCCGGCCAAGCTTTCCATATTATTGATTAATAATTCTTCTCGGTGCGACTTAGAAGCAAGACGTATCGTGTGTGCACTCCCGTGTTCCTGCATTTCTCAGTAAATTCATCAAGAAATCCACCGACATGTCGAAGAAAGTGGGGCCGGAGGAGAATTTCTGGCTGCCGTTCCAGCTGGATATAATTAAGCGGGTGAAGCGTCATCCAATAATCTACATCAAGGACATCATGATGACCCCCAACCAATACCGGGCTGCTGTGTCCACGGCTTGGGATAGGATCGCTCGCGAAGTGCGTGTGCCGCGTAAGTAACGTTTACTTATTATCTGTCGTTTATTTGTTTACTTTGTCACGCATGCGATTATTTTTTGTTTTGTTTTCTTTAGCCGGTTGTTTTTGTTTTTGTTTTTGTGTATGTGTTGGATAGGGTTTCGATTCCCAGTCGGCTATCTGTTTGATATATTTCTCTAGCTATTGTTTACTGTGCGATTTGTGACTGTTCTAATTTTAATATTTTAGTGCGATGTGGTTTTATCACCGAGCAATTCGTACTTACATCGATTCCCAAGCGATTAAAAGTTGGATAGCGTTGCAAGTTCTATATAATATTATGCTCAAGCAATTGTAAATGTGGCATCGCGCATCGAAATCTTATTTCACTGAATACTTAGTTATATGCATAGCAAGTCTCAGCTATAGGCAATTGTATTGTGGCTACAACAATGCTCGCAACTGAATTATAAATAGCGAATTACTGAGCTACATATAATTTATTTTTGAATAGTTAGTATAGCGTATTTTAATCATAATTTGCAAACATGTTAATCTTTAGTATGTAGTTAAAGGATCTCTTGCGAAAGAAAAATAACGTACCGTGTGACAATGCTAAAAGCAACTTAATACAATCAAGTTTTCTCTATCTTTACAGCGAAGATCTGCAAGCAGGAGTGGTGGACTATCAAGCTGCGCTATGCCAAGCTGAACAACATGATCCGCTACAGGAAGGTATCGGAGGAGGTGATCAAGCAGCACCCGAAGACAAGCAAATATCTGGATGGCTGCCTCGAGTTCATGGACGGGTACATCTACGAGATCACTGACGACCAGATCCCACCGTGCATCCACAAGCGCTTCAACCGCATGTTCGGTGTGACATCCAAGGAGGTGGTGACCAAGGAGATGGTCCAGGCTTTGCTCAAGAATCGTATGCAGGCGGAGGAGAGCAAGGACGAGCTCGGCAAGATCCACGTACAGAATCTGATGAACATCGTGGAGAACGCTGTGGAGCGCTCTCTGCGCGAGATGTCGCTGGCTGACAAGTCCAACGTGCCCGAGACCCCGGAGTCACGAGCTTCGGGTAATAACCTTACCTTGTAATTAGGTTAGGTTAGGTAACCATTCAATTGTTTGTTATTACTATAACATGTAACTTTTCTTTACTAACAGACCTCTCACGTTACAGTTCGTGCTATGGAAAGCAGGCCTTAAGCGACTGCTCATATTTGGATGGATGGCGAGTGAAGATGCTATGAGATGGATGATGGCAATCGAGCGAAATTGGATGTTTTGGCGGCGGCGGGTCGAAATTAACAAACCTAGAGCTTATAACTCATTTAAAAATGGGATGGCGCTAAAGTTGGATAACAACGGAATTTGGAATGAAGAGGAAGCAAAAAGAAGGAAAGATTAGACTGAAAATGAACGACATTTCAATTTTAAAATTTAACAATATCAAAAAGTCTATGTACTTTTTGTTAGTTTTAGCTGTGTTTTAATCAAAAATACTATTCTGGTAAATGTGTGTACTATATCCATGATTGTAGTTCTTACTTAACTGATTAAATGACTTCTCTCGCATATCCGTTGTCTTTTGTTGAATACACATTCTTGCGACATCCTTAAGCATCAAATCACTATACATTATTGCGAATGCATACACAACACACTTGTAAAATTTCCGCAACAATGCTTTCAATATCACTTGACAAATTATCTTATTGAAACACATCACTCCAAATTGACATAACAATTACACTAGGCCACTGCGTGTTGGGGTGTCTGTCCCCACGTAAATACCTAAATTATGGGCCTATTCTTATTTTATCCAGTATTAGAGATACTGGATAAATTATATATTACAGTAAATTGAAAGATAATTCAGACTAACACTAATTTAAAACATAGTCACAAGTAAAAATGAATTAATTACAAATTACAATAACACAACCTGCCTTAAGTATTACAAATTCTAATACCTACACACTCAATACAAGCACAGCATAAGCAGCTCTCAATAATGAGTTAGCTTTTTTATTTTCACCTACAAATAAAAGAAGTATATTTTACAAAAATGAAATAATATGATCATAAACTAAAACACGCTGAAAGTCCAAATCAATGCGCATTATTAACTGCGAAATGTTATGCAATTGCAGCTTGTATTAAGAGCGTAAACGAACGTTACAGACAAAGCGATTGCCGTAGCCAATACCCAAGCTTATTGAAATTAATTGGCATCATCTCAATAAGAAGTCAGCGCTGTCTATAAAGAGGTTGGTGCGCGTGTCAATCTCCTTACAGAAATCACGTCGGTTTCAACTAATAAGCCATGACCACCTACGCCCCCTATTATTTATTTATTTGTTTATGGGCCTCCAACAAAGGTTATACTCATCAAATTCTTAAAATCAAGTACAGGGGTATGCGCCCTGTGTACTCCTTTAACTATAGGAGAAAATTGCAAAAAAAATGTGAACAATACAACAGTTTTAAGTTTTGAAAATTATACGAAGTAAAATGAAATAGAAGCAATCATAATGTAAAAATAAGAATAAACAAAAGTAGACATATTTAAGAAGTTATCTGACTATATTAATTATAAAGACTATTGTAGAAGAAGCAAGGAGATTCACTCACAGCATAGACACTAGTAGACATAGACATATGCACTTTGTACAGCTACAAGAATTTTATGAGTTAGCTTTAGGCCTAAAGCAGCGTCCCGCCGTCGCTGCCGTCGCCGTCCGCCGCCGCCGCAGCGCCTACACGTTTCAATAAATAAGTATATTTCAAATTTCAGACGGCATAGTCTACAAAATACGGGGTACAATGTTACAAGATTAATACTAAATTTATTGAACACTATCTGTTCCTTCGACGACCGCGTTGATGATTGTTATTTGAATTGTAAACATCTTTATGACGGCAATGATTTTATACATTATCTGCCCCCAAAGTAAATCCATAAGATTTTGCGCTTAAATGAACGCTTATAATAAAAGGTTATTTCTGTTTAAAAGAATACGAATTATTTGTTTATTAATATAATAATATAGTATAATATTCCACGACTTTTACACAACGCTATCTAGTCTCAAACTAAGCAGAGCTTGTTTTATTAGTACTAGACAACTGAAAACCATACTCATATATTTTATATTTTTCTCATATTATATTGACTTAAGATATTCGCCGATTGTTCATGTAGCTCATTTGAACCAATTACACTTCTAGCTTTTAGCAGCATATCATAACCTGATTAAAATTAAATTGAGGTGCTTGTTTAGAGGCAAATAATATAGCACTGTTAAACTGTGCTAGACTATCATAACACGCATGAAAACCAGAGCTTTTAGATAACCTGAAAACTGTAAATAATTAACCATATCTGTAAGTCGCTTGGGCTTCTTATGTACTTCTTCTACAACTCATTGGTTTTCACTAGCCCTAACACGACAAGAATAGAATTTGACTGATATAATTGAATAGAAGCAAAGAAAAACTACACTTTTCGGCAATCATAGCACTATTACAGTAATAACCGTGGCTTAATATGTAAACTATTTATAGAAGCCTTAAGAATATAAATCTTGATAGAAATTACAATCTGTCTGACTACCTACGCAGAGCCAACAGCCTTTCAATGTCAAAGAGTTATATTTCAAGTAAGCCCTTTAGGTACTTTTAAAACGTTAAATACAAATTATTATTGATACATTTTTAAACATTCTCTGCTTGAGACATCTACCCCTTGATTCAATAAGTGGTGTATGTTTCAGAGAAAAAAGTCATAATTTTCAAAGAAAAAAGCTTTAGTTAGTAATTTAAAAAACAAATTATCTAGCGTTGATGATGATTAATACACTATTTGTATCCTAGCGCTTATTTTAAAAATATCTACTGAAAGTAATAGGTATTGCTTGTTAAACAGAAAAAAAAATTCTCATATTTTCATAATTATTCATAATTTCTCAACTTC
Organism: Chrysodeixis includens; assembly: GCA_941860345.1. Lineage (NCBI taxonomy): Eukaryota > Metazoa > Arthropoda > Insecta > Lepidoptera > Noctuidae > Chrysodeixis > Chrysodeixis includens. The sequence goes on from OW796090.1 coordinate 12,083,000, forward strand.
GTATTTTTAAAACACTATTTTTACGTACTAAGCACCCTGTACTGAGTGTTAATGGACTTTCAAGATAAACATAACTTTTAGAATACATTTTTGTGTTAAAAAAATTATGTAATAACGTAACAGTTAGTGTCTGCAATAAGCATACAATTCTATCTATTTATTGCTTGGCGTCGGGAGCACGGTTCTTTGTTATTACCCGTGGCGTTTAAAAGGTTAAGTATAATTTCATAAATTCGCTATCCATTTTTATATGAGAAAATCCTTTTACAGTTTCGGAGCTTTTTCAGCATATATAACATATTTTTTATGTACATTTGTCTTATAAAAAGGCTTTTTATTTATTAATCCTCTCTATAATCCTGTCTAATGAAAGACTTGAAAAATTAGGTTTTCTCAAACTTGAAATCATGAAATCTTCTATAATACCTACTTCTGGTAAAAATAAATAAACAGTAAAATATTTCATAGTTTTTTAAAATCTAAATCTAAAATGGTATTACAGTGGTCAACAAAATTTAAAACATTTTTACTTAAAGTGACATTACAACTGTCCTTTCATAATGATTTCTTACATTATTTTTTGGTTAGACATAAATACTTATGGTAAGTTTTTATATGAAACAATAGCCAAATAAGCTACATATCTGTTTGCGCATTCCTTTACAACTCATTTAAAACAATTAAATTACACTTCAATCGTTCAGTTGCTTATTATATTTTGTGTAATAAAATTAGATTGATTTATTTACTAGCAAAAAAGAATTAAATAATTATTCAATCTTAGTACATGTCTTTCAAGCTAAAGCTTTTTAGAAACGTTTAGTTTGAAGTAACTGTATTACAGTATTAGTCATAACTTTTAAAGTAATACGTAAACTTAGTTAGACGAGCCTTTTAGTACCAATCTTAGAGGTAAGTTTATTGTAGGTAGAAAGAGCCGCTTAATGTATTACCAACCATTAGTGATTTTATAAATTTGAAATTCTGTAAGATACCTGCTCTTCACGACTTCGCCCGCGTGATATAGCAGTTATAGCTGCGAAAACATTGACTCCTTCTGATGCACTCAGTTAAAAACTGGCCCATGTGTGAAACCAAGGTGTCAACTAACTCCATACCAAATATCATCAAATTTGAGCGTTCCGTTGGCGTGTGAAAGAGTAACAATCACTCATCCATCTTCCATGCATACTTACAATCTTTTGCCTTTATAATATTGTTCCAGTGAACGTAGACTTTTTCTTGCATGTCTATGATAAATTAATTCAATACAGACAATTGAAAGTGACAATCTGTCTTATTACCATTGCAGGGGCAAAACTGCTTAAACCATTGCCTTGACTAGATGATATAATTATCCTTGTTATGAGATACTTCAGATTAGATGGCGTTTATAAGCCCCTTGAGACGTCTGCGTGAGCGGATAAGTCGTGTACGTTAGTGAGAAGAACTTGTTACAGATTTAACCTTTTGCACGCCAATGACAACTATAGTTGCTCAACGATCTCGTGCCTGAGACGCCACGACAACAAAAGTTGTCTCAACTTCGTATTTTTAAAACACTATTTTTACGTACTAAGCACCCTGTACTGAGTGTTAATGGACTTTCAAGATAAACATAACTTTTAGAATACATTTTGTGTTAAAAAAATTATGTAATAACGTAACAGTTAGTGTCTGAAATAAGCATACAATTCTATCTATTTATTGCTTGGCGTCGGGAGCACGGTTCTTTGTTATTACCCGTGGCGTTCAAAAGGTTAAGTATAATTTCATAAATTCGCTATCCATTTTTATATGAGAAAATCCTTTTACAGTTTCCGAGCTTTTCCAGCATATTTCACATATTTTTTATGTATATTTGTCTGCATATAAAAAGGCTTTTTATGTTGCATATAATCCACTCTATAATCCTGTCTAATGAAAGACTTGAAAAATTTGGTTTTCTCAAAACTTGAAATCATGAAATCTTCTATAATACCTACTTCCGTTAAAAATAAATAAACAGTAAAATATGTCATAGTTTTTCAAAATCTGAATTATAAATGGTATTACAGTGGTCAACAAAACTTAAAACATTTTTACTTAAAGTGACATTACAACTGTCCTTTGAGACAAATCAAATAACATAAGACTCCCCAACCCCAATACGACGAGGTAAACACAGACGGTATTAACTCCCCTAATCAAAACAACATCAAAAGGTAAGTATCTACCGTGAGCGTCTGGTAAATTTACGCGAGCAAATATAACGTATAACGTCGAGTATAAATCACAGACGACATAGGAAATGTCCAATAAGTCAGACACGTGGGACCCTATCTCCCTATCTCGTTCATCTCTGCACCCTTGTTAGGTCCCTATATAACCTATGCAGCCTACCTATGCATCTCGAAATAGCGGATCAATCAATAAAGCGACCCCCGCCCTTGTGGAGGTAATGAGCGTCTCTTTGAATGTTGCTGTTTCATATCATAACTCATTTTTTCACCCCCACCTGTGTAGGAAGGAAGAAAACCACCCATGATGCCATTTAAATAAAACCTTCTTACGATTTTTAGACGTGGATTTGAATAATTGTTTGTATTCTTGTCATCTGATGTTTCAATCATTGTTAGCTTTGGAAAGTAATTAATTAAATGAAATAAAGGAATACCTGCTCTAAGATTGTTTTCTTAATATATTACACCTCAATAATACCTAACATGCCTAGGTTCTTGAACTAATCTAAGACATGTTTTGAGATTGCTTTGGGATGGGCTCTTTCGGCAAACTTTAGAACTTTTCACGGGGCTGGAAAAGTTTGTTTACATCCTCCTTGGATACTGATATCATTGTATTGTATAAGAAAGATCATAAAACAGTTAATAATAAAAAAAAAATGTACAGAAGGTAGGGCAACAAGTGTGTATGAAAGCATTTTTATTACAGTTTTCATTGTACTTTGAGGATACTGAAACACGTGGCTTTGTTTTGCAACTTGTAAGATTGAAAGCAAAAGATGAATGTTGAAATGAAAGATACATTGTCAGTTATAGAAAGGTCTTCGAGTATGATTTGTCTTACATTGTATTTGTACGTGAAAATCAGGGACACACAAACTTTGTTGCAAGTGCATTTACATATTCTTACATCCCAATACCATTTCAACTCAGAAACATGTCTGAAAGAGATCTTCAAAACGCGATAACTCCGCCAATAACGTGTGAAGGAAATATCAGAATCTATGCAAATTAGTATCGATCAGTATCTTCATAAGAGATAAGTACTTCTTACAATGTGTTGCTTTAATTTGAATAAATCAAGGTAAAAAGGGACGGCAATATTTCAATTGAAATCTATAGCATCTGCGCAATAAACGTTGCAGATAGACGCATAAAGGGATGAGGGGTCAATGCAGACCCCCTTCCCGTTTCTGGTGTTGTGACATACACATGGACACAAAATTAACAACTACATCGACATAAATTTCCTTTATATTCACTCACTGACAAGGGTAAGTAATGTTGCCAGTTTAGAACGACGATCTCCCGAATTTTTCCCAAATAAATGTGGGGAGAGATCTTTCTAGAACAAATCTGAGTTAAAGCTTTTGAATCTGAACTTTATGACGTTGTTACAAAGCTCAGTTCTCCTTGAACGATTTGTTGCTTTAGTCGGTAAAAGTACCGACTTCGTCCGTAGCAACAAGCGGTCGTAGGTACCATAATATTTCCATATATCCTGAAAACAGTTTTAAGAAGAATGTATTAGTGGGATCAATCATTTCGTAGATATGTAAGAATATCTTATAGCTCTTGGGTAGTAGAATTGACAATGATGGGATATATAATAAATAAGTAAATAAACATTTTACACAACGCCATCTAGTCTCAAACTAAGCTAGATCTAACTACACCTAAACATAAAACTAATGATCGTATTCATCACACAAACATTTGTCCTGGCTGTGGATCGAACCTACAATATCTGGTATAGCAGTCAAGGTTACTAACCACTACACAACAAGGCGAGTGACATATGTTAAACAAATTTTAATGAGGAAAAATTGTCCAATAATATACTTAGTTTAATCACTTTTATGAAGTAACTGGGCAAAGCATATAACTTTGTTTTTTAAAAAACTGTTATATTTTTAAATAGTTACGTTCTACAACATCGCAGTTACTGTGAAACAGTTGACTTTATAACCAACTTCAAACAGGCAGAGGTTTCTAAATTTATCCGTATATAAGCTTTTTATGTTGACTTTCAACATACTACATTTATAGCAATATAATATGTCGGAACAAACGTCGAAAGGCACCCTATTTTACAAAACCTGTCCAACGATCCTCATTGTAAGTGTATTAAAGAAAGAAGTCCGTTAATAATCTTCCAGTTGGTTCGGACAAAGCACGATCGTTTTAGGTGTCGCTTTTCTGTCTGTTAGGTCCCGGTAACTCGAAAAAAAAATACTAAGTAGTCTGTTACAACTATACATTTTTGATCCTTCCATTCACATGCTGAGCTAACGACAATTTTGTATGGTGACCTGTTTTTAAGTTACTGGTTTGTTTGTTTTGTTTCTTTCCTTTTCATGGTTACAATCATTATAATAATATGACTGAAAACCTTATGATTTATCACGCAGTACTATTTACCTTCTTCAGAATCGTGAAAATGTATTTAAAATGCTTTCCTTTATCAGTTTTAAGGCGGAAAATGTAAAGTTTAATAGATACAGCTCAATAAAGGATAATCATAACTGTCTCAATTTGTAACTTAATGAATATTCAAGGGCTTTTATTAATATTGATAATTTTTAAAAGCCTTTATGAAAAAAAAATGCAACACTAAAGTAAAACAAAACAATAGTGTTTTGTTATAAAACTGAACCGTTTACGAAAAAATAATGTCGATACTAAGTAAAATAAGTACATTCTGTACCCCGATTTCCCTGAAAAACGAAAAATTTTCCAATATTCAGAGGGGGTGGTCGTAACCGGGTAACACATGCGCCGCGCACGTCCCCTAGCTAACAGCGCAGCTTCGCACTTTCATACAGCCATAGTCGCCCGAACTGGAGAGTACTCTCTGCGCGTTTGCAGCTTCTTAACTTTCAAGTGTTTCTATAACCCGTCAAAGTGCCTCCGACAAAATACAAGATGTGTTCCACGCACAGAAGTGCGTACTGGTTGCCGAATCAGATACTGCTGATAAAGTCTGTAGAACAACTCCCTATACTATATACGCCGACGTATGAGCCGCCCTGCGAGGCAGACCTGAATGCAGCCTGGAGCTATGTCTCGCTCGAGACTGCCTTGCCGCGTAAGTACCATCTTATTTATCTAATATCACTTGCAATTTGAATCCTTGTATGTATTATTTGTCATTGGCTGTATCGATCGCGGCTGTTTAAAGAATATCTGCGCGCGCGCGATTTCAGGGTTTCAGGGACGATGTTTATAGATGTTTTGTTTACCTATATGGTGCCTAAAAATGATAAATCTTAGATTGGTACAATCTAGATTATTGTTTTGTTATTATTAAAAGCTCAAACGTACTTTCCTGGCGTTTGCAAAGCACTGCTAATGCGCTAGCGCTGGCATTTGACGAATCTTTAGTTAATTTTGATTCCTAGGCTTTAAATAAATTTATTGATTGAGCCACACCTACTTCGCGGAAGGGCGAAGAATGAGGTCAACCTTACAGGCGGGTAATAGTAACAAATATTTAATGCATCCCCTGCAATTACTAGATAGACCAGCTTTTAAACTTAAGAATAGCTTAAAAATACAATATTTCATGAAATAGGGAATGAAATAGCATATAAATAAATATATATACGCCTTGCCGCCATATGCAAATTCGATGCAATTTGCATATGGCGTCGCGTCCCCAAAATATAACAAGTCGGATAGTGTATAGTAAGCTTGGAAGGTTATCTTTTGCGTAATTTTATGCAGTTAAATCATTTTTCTGGTACATTATCAGTCTTATTATAGACATATTATTGTCATTGTTTTGATCTATCGAATTCTAGATCTGTCCGCGCATATTTCTTTAGAGAAAACTACGTGCGCAATCCGAGCGCGCGAGGGGAGGCGGGAGGGAGTAGTTTCCATCCCCCGTTTACCCCGATGCACCTGAATAAAATATTGAACGCATACAATGACACAGTTTCGATAGTGGGCGTCCAGGTCGCCTTCAAAACATATTGATCTACAATCGAATCCACCTCCAGCCTTAATTATAATACATGGCGCCTGGGAATTTAATAAGAGCAATCATTATTTCTACCTTTGTTGTCTAGAATAATATGGAGGTGAAACTATTGATTTGCGACGCCTGTATTTACTTATTAACGAGAAACGCCCACTTCTATTTATAACTACAGATACCTCTCGCATTTATACTACCTTTTATCGACATCTTTATATACTTACCTGACTCGCGTAACATCAAATGTTACTGGATTAGTACCTATTCAAGATGGTTTATTAAGACCTATTCAACATTATAATTAAGCACTTACCACAACTACTTACAATAAATATATTTCTTTGATATAAAATCAATCAATACGAAGGCGTAGGTATTATTAACATCAATCAGTCTGGGAGACAAAACATGTCTGTAGCGCCTTTCGTTCGCGTCTTTATCTCAGCAGGATAGCGTCTATTATCATTATCAACTTATATCAAATTTCTCCCTTATTGTCCCTAACATGGAGACATGTCTGAGTAGTCTATTTTGGGACAGTGGTGACAACTTAACAACAAATTATTATCAATACACAATTGCGGTATTTTTGCGGATTTATAAGTGAAATGATGTTGCAAAAACAACATTAACACATTTTATATCTTTACTTTCAGAGAGCCTGTGCAAGCTGCGTTGGTCGATCATCCGTTGGAGCTACCTAAAGATACACCAGCTCATGCGCGACCACCGCGTGCCGCGCTGCACCCTGGAGAGCCACCCGCAGACCAGGAAGTATCTCGATGGAAATTTAAATTTCTTGTATCCACTACTTGACGATTTCACCGATGAGGACATTGCTTCCCACGTCCACCGTCGCTTTGACAAGATCTTTGACGTGAAGAATCAAGCTTCGATGGAGATGGTAGATCTCTGGCTGAGGACCCGCGAGAAACCGCGCCTTTGTAATGAGCATTGCAAAGGTTGGAACGAAAACGACGTGTCCTGCCTGTACGACCAGGTGAAGGAGATGAGCCTAACGTACCAGAAGGTGGACGACGAGATCCCGTCTACCTCCGGAGGCTGCCCCATGAAGGGGAATGATGACATCATGTGCATCAGCAGCGACTCCGAGGAAGAGTAGCTGCTCTGGCACTCCGAGCCAGTGGACGGCGTAACCGCCCAGTTGGACACACCATATATATCTGTCCAACGAAGACTATATAAAAAACGCATACCTACTGTATTCAACATCAGCGTTATTTTAGTCCTGTCCACTTTACTATTAATACTATTCTTATATTCATATTTTATGTGTGTTGTTGAGGTCGAGCGACCGATAGTCTGACATCTATGAGAACCAAAATTTTAGCGTTGCATATTATATAACGCTCAACTTATATATTTTCTAAATGTCTTTAAAAAAAAATGAAGATCAAAATTGATGTTAAAAACAAAATTATACTGGGATTTTATTCGTACTTACAAATACATCAAAATGTATTGAAACGCTCAGTATCTAATATCATTAAAGTATAAAAATGCCCGTATGTAGGTACCTTCTAATCTAGTTCTCAACTTTAGCATTTTAAAACGTATAATTGATGTGTAGTTTACAATCCTGTGAAATCTAATCATGTGGTCGATGTCTAATGCATAAACTTGAAAATAGTCAGCAATTGGCCATTTTTTTTATCGAAATTGGAAGAATTGAAAGGAAAAGGAAAGGCACAGGAAACCGTTAATTTCCATGCATAATAGATACCTACCTTATTCAACATAATTATTCAATTATTTGCGTTAGCACAAAAATCGGTTTCGCAAAACTATTTCTTATAAATTTTATACGAGTTAATTTTATGAAAAGATATATTATTTTTGCCAACAAGTAAAACATAGGTCTAGAGTTTGTTTAAAAATTTACATTATATATTTATATTCCTTTGCGCTTTGATAACTATATTTTGCAAGATGAAGTTAAACTTTCATCTTAATTTATATTCTTTATATTTTTGGATGATTTCTGATAGGTATACAATATGTATAAGAAATTAATTTTATATGAAAGTGATATACTTAGTATTAAGATCCTATTATAATATGATTATAATATTAGGTAACCTGTGTAATAATAGAGGCGGTTTGGTCATCAAAACAAATCGTAGCCTACTATATACATCGGTGATTTTGACAGGGTTTACGTAAACATGGGTAAGAAGAGAAAATTTTGATAAAAAAAAAACAATTCTTTGAGGACTCCTTAGGGCTCTCGGTATATCTTCATTCTCATATATATTCCAACTGTAGTGAACATTTGTCTTATGATTTCTCCATTTTTCCAACTTCAACCATTGTAACATTGATAACTGTGTGTTTGTATCTTACGAGTACTATTTCCTTGAAATGCTGAATACCTGTTTGTGGATACCTGATAAAACTGTAACTACCTTGGAAAATAAATAAAGTATTCATTAACCTAGTATATCGAGTTTATTGCTACGGGAACGTTTGGCGGAGGCTGCTGTTTGACGAACCACACCTACTGAAACATACACAACAAAAGAGCAACTTTTATTTAAAACATTGTCACTCTTTGAAGCCAAAAAATAACTGGCAAAACAAAATGTTAAAATACCCAAAAACTGGTTGTAATAAGTACCTCACTTGCGCCGTAACTCTGAGCTCCAGTCTGATATAAATTTTATAATCAATTACCTAACTGGGAATAATACCTTTGAGGAAAAACGCGAGGAAAAGTGGTTATGTAAGTAAAGCCACGTGAGTTTAACTGAAATAACTTTTATTGCGACGTCGGCGTAAGATATTTTATAAAAGTCAGGTGAAGCCGTCAAAGGCTTCTTATTCTTCAGTTATCCTTATTTCCCTTTAAACTGACTGCGGTTGTTAAAACGCCAAAATTACCACATTTTGCTTGAAAGATATGGGGACTTTAAAATTACATGCATTGAACATATGTAGATACCGCAAAGATATGTAGAATCGAAGAAGCAAGCAAGTGAGTAAAGCAAGGTTTTTGAAGCTTAGTTTAATTAGTGGTAGGGATTGGATTGTTTTAAGGTACAGGAATAGTTCAAATTTAATAAGAGCTTTTGCATTTGGTCCACTCAGCTTCACAAATCCGTTGACCTATAATAGAGTATTATCTTACTCTTTTAATATTTCTTAGTTCTGGCTGCGAGGCATTTGAGGTATAGTACAATAATTAATTTAACAAAAAAAAGTAAAATCCGACTTGAACAACAACGGGTCTAACACACTTAAGCTGCTGTGAGCCGTTGAGGAGTTCCCTCGATTGTCTCTCGGCTCCATCATCAGATCTTCTCCAGACTTTTATTAAATTGTAATGTTTTAAAAGTCCTAATGAAATATCTGTCCGATTACCATAGCACAAGCTCTGCTTAGCTTCGGATCAGAAGGCCGTGTGTGGATATTGTCCCAAGATATTTATTATTTATTTATCTTACAAACGCACTAGTACTACCTACAAATTTGTGAAGTTCTCCTCGATTTCCCTGGTCTTCCATCATCAGACCCTGACTTCCTCATCATGGGACCTTGGAGCTATCTACTTTCCAACAAAAAATATTATCAAAATCGATTCATAAACGACGCAGTTATCTGCGAACAAACATAAAAAAAGAAAAAAGTGCCTATATACGGTCGAATTGAGAAACCTCCTCCTTTTTGAAGTCGGTTAAAAAGGGTAAGAAACCTGACAAAGACATTACTATAGTGAAGGAAGAGTTTAACCTAACCATGAAGTAATGTCCACCAAATGTTACTAAACTAAAATAGCAAGTATTTTAGTTTCAGTAATCTTGAGGTCAAGAAATTTAAATAAAATTCGATATTTAAGAAATGCTTTTAATTACTGATCAATTACAATCTTTAAAATACAAATGGATAAAACTAAACTTACTAAACTCCAGTTTTCTCTATTGGCAAGTATTTTAGGTACGCAGATAATTTACCTGGATTTGAACAGATGGCGTTAGCAATACTGTAACCGAGATTCAAGTTATTCTAGACTGTTACCGAGTCTAACATAAAGAAAGGCTTGGAAATATTATAACCAACACAATTCAGAAGTTTGTACGAAAGTAATATAACAAAACAAAAAATTGTTGCGTACTTTCTGAACCTGAAAAAAACTTTGTTTTTCCTTATACTGAGCCCTTTAGAAATGAGTTCCAATTCTTATTTTAGGAACAATTGAATGGAAAGGAAAATTACACGAATAAAGTAATTGTTGATGTATAAACTGAAGTTTGGACTTTGAGGAGCTTCGCTTTTTTAGCTGAAAATAGGTACGGAATTGGGTGAACGACCTTTCAAGCACTTTAAGGCTTGATTATTGTAACTGTTAAATAACTTTTATGCAAAGGAAAACGGTTCCAGAAAATGTAAAAATATATTTTCTTACTTGTTTATATGTATTTACTTCTGACCTGTTCGAGTTATTTTGTTCTTTGACTCTTACGCAATGTTATCCAATGTTGATGGAAAATTGTGATTCCCCTTTAAATCCTGGTAATCTTTGTATAATAGGTATAGAAGATTATTTGGCTTGTAGGTCTAGTAGTTAGTAGCCCTGACTGCTATAGCAGAGGGGTAGTTTCAATTCTCACCCGGGAAAAATAATTTGTGTGATGAGCACGTTAATTGGTTCTGTGTCTGAGTGTCATCATCATCATCAGCCCGTTGCAGTCCACTGCAACTGTGTAGGGTGTAATAAAATTTATCTATAATAGGTATGTAAGAATTTAGAAGCATCTAAGTACCTATGTTTATCAGTTTTCTAGCATTCATAACACACGCTCTGCTTAGTTTGCTAGGTGGCGACTAGATGACGTTATGTGAAAGTCGTGGACATAATGTAAACAAAAAAATATTTGTCAAACAGTTTACAAAAACTGACTTAAAATAATATAATTAGTGAAGTAGTAAGCTAGCAACAATTGAAAAATATGATAATTCATTTGATTAGCAACAATAATATTATGTCTAAAATAAACAAAGATAAAAGCCCTCAAAACATACTTATTACAGTCTTATCTACGGATAAATAATTATTACGAAACTTACAAGGCGTGATCAACATAATTAGTTTAATTATTCTTTTAATATTATCTTTCACTAATAAATAATTGAGTATTGAGTACTAGGGTTACTATTTATTTTTTGATATGTACTTCCCCGTATTCTGTAATAATAACAACGAAATCATTTTCCTTGTTTGCTTGTTAAAAAAATTGATGATGTAATCTCAAATCGAGACTCGAGTATTTGAGTCACTCTTTTGCCTGGTCTTTGTATGCTTGGCATGAGTCGTACCTTGTCAAACGATAAATATTCACTACGAAATAAACTTTAAACTCAGTTCTGTTACTTGAAATTGAAACGAGACGCGGCTGTTCTCAGTAATGCGCTGTCTCGCTTTCACAAAGGCGATAGTGTTAAAGAGTTGATAACGCAGGCATTTGTGCATGTTTAGTCACTGCTGATACACATACTTCTGTACCTATGTTTGATTACAAGAACAATGAAATAGTTAGAATATTGTGAGGTAATGTCGCTCGACAGTGGGAGTCACAAAGGCTTATAAAAAGTCGTCTTTGCATTATATTTTAATGACGTTACGAGATAGTTATGTCTGGTCTGTTGGTCTAGTGTTTAGTGGCCCTGACTGCTACACCAGAGGTCGTGAGTTCGATTCTCACCCAGGACAAATGTTTATGTGAGCACGATCAATTGTTTTATGTCTGGGTGTAATTTCTCTATAATTATGTATGTATTTAGAAGTATATAAGTATGTCTATCAGTTGTCTAGTACTCATAATACAAGCTCTGCTTAGTTTGAGACTGGATGCAGCTATTGTGTAAAAAAAAAATACGTTGGTTGGGAATTAGAATAAAGTTCTTAAATCTTTTATGTTTGCCATTTATCTAACGTTATTACTTCCTAACCATGAAACTTTAGACACTTCAAAAGGTTGCTTATACTGATTTAGGCTTAATTATTATAGTGACACAACCGATCTTTGCACGGGTGCAATCCTCACGTACGGGTATTGTACCGAAAAACGTTGCTTTTGAAGCAATAAGCATATTAATAAAACGCATTAAAATAGATACATTGAAAAGTTTAAAAGATCTAAGCATACGTATAAAATAAATAATAGACAGCGGGAAGCAACATTGTTTTATACTATGTAGGGAAGTACAGGCAAAAACAAAAGATAAAAATATGTGTTTTCAACTTAATAACATTGCCTCCTCCGACCTTATAGAAACAGAATCAATTAGTTATTCTGTTCACAAGTAAGCATAAATCGTGGAATGTTCGCTGAGATACATTAACATTTCAAGGTTACGTGACCTTAAAAGAGAATAAACTGTTTACATGGCCTTGTTTCAAATCAAGGTTACGCCACAAAAAAATAATCAGCTTGCAATAAGTGTCTAGGTTATAAATGTAACTTATTTCACTTAGTATTTCGCATATTACATGATTAATTTTTAAAGTTTTTCTCAGAGTTTACGAACTTGCTGACAAACGGTGAAAGAGGATACCTAAATCCCAAACATTGAAATCTGTAATCGCCAATCTGCAGTGAGCTAGCTCAGTGATCAATGCTTAAACCTTCCCTGTATGGGAAGCGGCCTGTGCTCAGCAGTGGGACGAATATAGGCTGGCTTATTATTATTATTTATTCATAAATAGTCTTACTTCGAGAAGTTTTGATATTAAGCTAGGTATATTTTTGGACGTGCGAAAAACGATCTCTGTTTTCCTTAACGAATATACTTGGTTAGCTCGTTTAATTAGCAAATAGATTGAGAACCACTAATTTAATTTAAGTGTTTTGACATTTTGTATTTTATTAGCTTAGGTGATAAAGTTATTATTAAGGAAAATATAGCACATAAATTCAAAAAGATTAATATTACAGCTTATTTATTATATTGTATTTATTACTTTATATGTTGTTAATTGAGTTACTAATAGTTTTAATGATGACAATGTGTTTGTTTTCTCATTTGATTATAATATTACTTTGCGTGGTATTGAGTAATCGTTAAAACTAACGTAGAATTCTAGGTAAAGTTTATGACTCCTATGTACTTATTAATTTACTGTTTTTGCAGTAACGTTTTATATAAGTTGATAGTACGTGTTAATTAGACCGCCTTTGTTCGAGTATTGCTGATTGACAGATTTTTTTATGGTATGTTTAAAGGTTTCGGTGGAATAAATATAAACTAAAAAAAATATGCACAAAATAATGTTCAATTCAATTCCATTTAGATGTAGGTATTTCATTTTATTTTTCGTTTTAGTTAAGTGTGTGTTAACTGTTCACCTAAATTTTTTATAACTCAAACGACAAGTTTAATTGAATTTTAACTGAATTACTGAGGCGTCGGTTAACCTATAATTGGCGGCTGCGTATGCCGTATAGCTTCATACTCATGATTACTCAGAATCTGTTGGTAAGCCATATTAAGGAAAGAAATTAATAGATACTTAGTTTATTCTGTAAATACCTTGCCTAGTCCTAAACTTGTCTTATCCAGAGCAAACCACCTCATAACAAAGTTGATTAAGATCATCTTACATCTACAATGGACGAGGAAGGATAAGTTTACATTAAATTACTCCTTGTATTGGTATCTATTACTAATATTTATGTTAGAGCGACAGGAATCTACCATGACTTCTTCAAGAAAAGCTACTGCAGTTGTGAAAGCGAGATAGCACCACACAGGGCGTAGTGTTGACTCTCTCTTTCATAAATGGAGTTCTTACTTTAGATGACAGGGCTTGCAATGTTTTGACTAAAGATTCCATCTCTCATATGTGTTTTTCTGTTTATATTTCACATTCTCAGTACTGTGGAAATGTTTTATGAGATAATCATAGTTTTCATTATGTACCATTACTCATTGTCTGAAGAGAAACTAAAGGTAAGGCGACATTATTTTAAATTGCTGCAATGATTTCTCGCTATCCACTTTCTATTAAACAATTCAATTAATATTTCATTGAATAAATAATTTCAAATTTGTCATCGCATCATCTATCACCGACTACCACAAATTATATTTTATAATCCTATTCAATAGCTGAGAGTTTTGTGACACTTTCGTGTTTATGAAGCATTGCTGATTGATGGATCTAAGTTGCGATGATTTTTGACGCGTAAAATAAGAAATTCATATATTTTTACTAAATTTCTAAAGTTCTTATATCACATTTCATACTAATAAAACTTGTGGCATAATCCTTTGTTGACCACCTCGCTTTTGAATAATAACCCCCCTTAATCACTTTTCGAGGCCATGTTTACTTAATAGACCCCTGAACCCTACTAGGGTTATTGTTTACATATTTTTGGTCACTCTGATTAAACGGCTACACGGAGGTCAGCTTAAAAAGGTGTACGTACACATCTAAATTAAAGGGATTATTTACTTGAGAGCTGATTGAAATTCAACAAACATGACCGTGAAAGTTTCAGTGTTTAGAGAGCTTAGGATACTCGTAAAGCTTCTCGCACACGAGATACCAGTATCCGAGATTCGACGAATTTGCAGCAACGTGTAAAGACGATCTCGTGGCACGTGGTTTAGATGACATTAACATGAGAGCGAGGGGTTGTTGTGCATATTCGCAACAAGAATCAAGTCAAGTGTCTGTCATAAGTGATAGTTTTTCATATAAGATGGTATAGATTCCGATTTCAGCCAAACTCTGAAAGATCCCTTTAGCACTATTATAGCTGTCATTCTGTCTTTGTTAATGTCAAGTGAGATGATGATACAAATAGATATTTTAGAACACTACTAGTCTTAGCGTCGGCGACTACAGCCATGGAAACTCAAAGAGAAACGAATATAAAGAAATAGTGGATGGTGGTAGGTAGGAAGTATGCGTCCTTGGCAGACTGAGTTGCATCAATGAAGACTTGTATTGCCTCGTGTATGAGGCGTCTTATTTATCGGCTGAACGACTTTGAACCATTAGTAATTACATAAAAGATGTTTTTATGTTCCTGTAATTAGACACCTGATCCTATTTCTAATAACAAGAGGCCTTTGTTTAAGACTACTGTTCTCAATTTACGTAACAATTAGCGTATTTTAGAACTATAAATATAATTTGCAAAACAAACATTGTAATTAAGTGAATGAGTTGTCCGAATAAATATAGCAATCTTGTTTTTGAATCAGAATGACGGGTGTGTAAGCTGCGTCTGTACTCTTTTATTGTTCAGCATCTGTACCTAAAGTAAAAACTGGTATTAGTATAATAAAAGCTTCCCTTCAACATGTTATTATCCAGTCCTTTGATAGTGGCCTCAATTTTGCTCTGTTGACCATTCCCCTTTAAGCTTCGATTTAATGCTACGCATATTATAAACGAGTACAATAAACACGTTTTTTTGACAATATAATATACCCCCTAAGTTACAGTGTACGGTCAGCGTCAAAAGTTGATTAGTATATTTAGATTTTTAACGAACTGTACACAATCGAATTCAATGAATTACTGTTGTGCTATTAGGTAACAAAATAGGCTTGACACTTGGTATAGTTAGAATATACTAAGCACCAGTTCCTAAATCATCTTCCTGCCCTTATCCCATTTTACTTGGGGTCGACGCAATACGTTTTTTCTTCCATTCTCCCCTATCAGACGTCATACTATCATTTACTCCTTTTTCATTCGTATGTCTTATACAATCCATCCTCTATTCTTTGGCCTTTCCCTTCCTCTCCATCCATCAACATTCATACTCATCACTCTCTTAGTCACATGACTCTCCTCCCACATCACATGCCTATACCAAGACAGCTTTTCATTTTTTCCGTTACCGGTGCTACTTTAAAACTTCCTCTTATAAACTCATTCTGTATTTTATCCATTCTTGTCACTCCACACATCCATCTTAACATCCTCATCTTAGCTACCAGCAATCGTTTCTCATCCATCTTTTTTACAGCCCAGCATTCCGATCCATACAATACGACAGTAAGCACCAATCCCTACATGTCTTAAAAAATAATGACAGTTTGTGCTACAAATAGGTTTGTGCTTCTGATGCTGACTGTACCGTGGACTAAATGGACGCGATGTCAGATTAATCATGTTTTCTTTGATGTGAACGGACACCGCTGGTATTATAGGCACAAGGTAATAAGACCGTGAACATCTGCGTGTAACAGCATAATGCTACATGTTACTATGATTTTGAGCTCTTTTTATTTTAACAATGATGATTAAGTAACAGACTGCTGAATGATTAAGTAATTTATTTGCTTCTACTTTTGTTTTGTAATTAGCGTCCCAGAAAACCTAGTTGGAATTTGTTTTCACACACTTTGTTTGGGGTTTGATTTTGTTTGGGAAGCCATGTGAACTTCGATGCGTCTTCACACTATACCACTGGATTTATGTGTTTAATTGAAAACATATTTTTGGGTTGAGTAGCCCAATTATTGAGGGGGCTATAGCTATCATAATGTAATGCCACTTTAAGACCATTAGAAGTTTGAGGAATAACTGTGACGTCGCGGGATTTCATTAATACTTTAATTAAATAAAAAAATAACTGAAAACTGACTATCCTAGTAATATTATAAACGAGAAAGGTTATAATATGGATGGATAGAATACACGTTTGTTACACTTTCACGCTCAAACGGCTGGACCAATTTAGGAGACATTTAGAATGGAGTTAGCTGACACCTTGAAGTCACATTTCGGCTTTTTAACAAACTCTATCAGAATGGTGTAATTGTTTGCAGCTATAACCGTCATTTGCGACGTCGAAATTGCGGGCAACAGATAGATAGGTAGAAACTTCGTTAAGAACTAAAAAACAGTGATAGTGCACACGTAACATTTACTAATAACGTCATCATTTATCAGGTTGTTTTTCTTGCGGAAGATGCACAAGGTTTCACCCGCAGTTTTGGTATCACTGACAGCTTT
The DNA here is from genome assembly GCA_941860345.1 of Chrysodeixis includens. NCBI lineage: Eukaryota > Metazoa > Arthropoda > Insecta > Lepidoptera > Noctuidae > Chrysodeixis > Chrysodeixis includens. Next base: position 12,100,203 of record OW796090.1, read on the forward strand.
ATTTATTTTCAGCAACAAAAGTGTTACACAATAATTACCTAGCTATCAACAAATAAAAAACAAATTCCAAATAAGGTGAGTAATTATTCATTAACACACACACACAATTTACAAACAGAAAACAAATGATATATAAAAACGATAGATACAAAGATACTGTTTAATTCTTAAGAAATTTTTGCCAGCAGATCTGCGACAGGAGAAAACAAGAAGAAATATAGACACAGTGTGTAAGAACTAATATAGTGTAACAATGAGAGAAATAGATAAGAAGAGAAGAAAGAAAACGTGTAACAATAGATAAAAAAGAAAATTTCCGTAGTTGCGAAGATGTAAGCTGTATTCCTAGAAACTTAAAAATACTTTACAATAACAGTATGAGTGTGATTTAAATTGAAACCAGTCTAGTTAGGTAATGCTTACTGTGTAACGTGCGTCATGTTTATTTAGTCCACTTAGCTCGGCCGTGTTGAAAAACAATGTCCGCGTAGGTGTTACGAGGTATACTATACCTAAGTATGATGAATAAGCTGAAACATAAGAGGAGGTGGAAGTGGCATTTGTGTTAAGAGGACGTTGCTATTAGGAGATGGCGATCAACTCTCAGTTTTAACATCTAGTTGACGCTGCTTGATGCTTTATTGGGTGGTATTTTTACGGTTACAGATAAATGATGTGGTTGTCTGTTTGAATCCGGTTCAGTATTTCCTGAAGTTCCTTCCTTTTTTTTTGGTATTCCTACCTACTCTGGTTTGGAAGACTTCACGGACTATCCGCCGTAAGGGGTTGATGTCGGCGTGCTGGAATCTTACCGGCTAAAACCACTAGAGCGTCCTCATCTGCCTATGGCTAGTGGCACAAAATTCACTACCGACAAAGTCACAAACTCAGTCTTTACTTTTCTTTATGATAATTGTAAGTATAGAAAATTAATGTCAGGTTTAAAACCAGTTCTATTTACCAAGATACGTTTTTGCATATCAAGACGTAACTGGGGGGCCTATTTTATATTTTTTAAAGTCAACAAAAAGCGACGAGAATCAGCCGAAACTCATTTATTTTTCTTTTTCAATTTATTTATTTTTATTTATTTATTTATTTATGCTAAAACGGTTTACAAAACCAATTACATTAACATAGAGAACATAAAATCAGTAGAAACAAAATGTAAAAACATATAAACTTCAAAAAAAAAAAAAAAAGAAACAAAACAAAGATTACATAAAAGGTTATACACAAAAGAAGTTAGACACAAAAAAGTTAAACACAAAAAAGACATAAATGAACAACATATAAAATAAGGTGACGTCATTAAACAATATTGCTTTCGCAGAAGCTGAGACAAACACATAAGCTTTTTTAAGTCATCTGCAAAGATATCGCAGCTCGTGTGGGCTTCCATGAGGTTGTTTAGCGCAGTCAGAACGCGCGGAAGGGGAGACGTGGCGCGGGCTACAGTCCGACTTGCCGGCACGGCTAGTAGACGGTGTTTACGACCGCGGAGATATTTGTTGGGGACGTAAAGACGAATTAGCTCATTGTTGAGATCAGGGGAATCGGTAATCCCTCTACATATTTTGAGCATGACACTCAGCTGGTTGTATGCTCGCCTTGTTTGTAACGTATTAAATCCTAAATGACCTACGAGAAACTTCGTGGGATATAAATATGGGTAATACCCGAAACGGAATTTATAAAGAAACCTTAGAAATGCCTTCTGAACTTTCTCTAGTAATAGTTCATAAGCAGCCTCGTGCGGGTTCCAAACGCAAGAGCTTGCTTCTAATTTGCTTCGGACTAGCGAACTGTATAAAAGTTGTATGACATGCATGTTATGGAAATCTCGAGCGTTTCTTAGTACAAACCCAAGTCGCTTATACGATTCTTTAGCCACAGTAGAGATGTGTTCGCGAAATGTCAACTTCTGGTCGAATATGACACCCAAGTCTTTTATGATGGTCGATCTAGAAATAACAGTACCATTTATTTTGTAGTCGAAATTTATTGGATGACGCACTCGTCCAAAAGTCATGACAAAGCATTTTTCAGGATTGAACGTCATCTTATTGGTAACGCCCCAATCGTGAATGGCATTTATGTCTTCCTGAATGTTCTCGCAGTCCGAAATTGTGCTGACACTAGCGTAGAGTTTTAAGTCATCTGCATAGAGAAGACATTTCACATGTTTGAGTACTGAGGGTAAGTCATTTATCATCAGCAGGAATAATAGTGGTCCAAGGATAGAGCCCTGACTCACGCCGGAACGAGTATGGTAGGCACACGAATCATAAATTCCTAATCGTACAAATTGCTGACGATCCCGAAGATAGTCAGCCAGTAATCGTAGCAAGTTAGGACAAAAACCTATGGCAGAGAGCTTTAAAAGTAGGATATCATTATTTACCCTGTCAAAAGCCTTTTGGAAATCAAAGTACAATACATCTACCTGTTTTCTTTCATCTAATTGTACAGAAATAAATTCAGTTAAGGTGAGAAGATTAGTGTCTACGGATCTCATGCGCCTAAATCCGTGCTGGGCATTACTTAGATACTTTTCTACCTGGGTGTATATTAGCTTGTGAAGGACATTTTCAAATACTTTGGCTGGGGAAGATAATATTGCAATAGGTCTGTATTCTTCAACATTTAGCTTGTTCGAGGTTTTAGGTATAGGTGTAACTCGAGAGACTTTCCATTGAACGGGATATAATCCACTGTTTAACGAGAGGTTGAATATGTGACACAAAGGAGAAACAAATGAATGTTTTAAATATTTAAGAAGCTGAGCTGGTATGCAGTCGGGCCCTACAGAATTACTTGCTTTTAATTTATTTATTCCATTTAATACATCCTCGCAGGTAAACTGGAAAATGTTGACGTAGTTGCTGTTCAGAGTAACATCGTCATTGGCACTACTCTCGGAATTTAATTGAGGTTTGTCCGTCAGAAAGACACTTGCGAAAAACTGAGCAAAAGCCTCAGCTGCAGCTACACCCTTGAAACTTTCGCCACGGAAGTTAACTTGGGGTTCGAACCCACCTTTAGATCGTAAGCTTGATATATGTTGCCAGAACTGGCGTGGATTAAATTTTATATTATTTTCAACATGTTGTATATATGAGCGATAAGCTTCGGTAACTCGACTCTTTAATGAATTTCTTAAAATAGAATAGGTTATGTAATCATTTTGGCATTTCGAGCGTTTCCAATTTGTATGTAGTGTAATTTTGTGTTTGGTGTCTTTAATTATGTCACGTGTGAACCATATAGGGTATCGTCTACTTATGGTCTTTGAGCGACGCTTTTTTGGCATACAACTGTCGAAAATGTCGTAAATAATACTATAAAAGGTACTTACAGCATCAGAAACGGTACTGGCTTGCAATACACGGGACCAGGAAATATCTGCTAGTAACACATAGAGCTTCTCATAGTCGCATTTGTTGAAGTTCCAATCTCTTAGAGGATTTATATTACTTGGTTCTATCACGTCAGAACAATGAGCCAATTCCGTCCCTACTTCAATTTCTAGCGGAGGGTGATACGCATCAGGTTGAACAATACCATCCGTTCTAGTAACAGATACCTCATGGGAGCCCTCCCGAACCAGTACTACATCCAACATACCACCAAAACAATTTTGTATAACATTTTTTTCGACTAGCGAGCAGAATGACAGAAAGTAACAGTAGTAATTTGTGACATTTATTGAAGCACTTCTTAGATTAAGATCACCCAATATAATTATGCAGCCCTTAAAATTATTCAAGAAACTTTCAGTTTTGCAAAACCAGTTCATATATTCCGCGTCACTAGCGCTGGGTTTGATGTAAACGACACACACGAGAACAGAACGACCATGCCGTGTGAAGGAGGCCCAGAGATCTTCGCCACAGTCGGTTTCGTACTCCCTTCTCCTGTGTAACACCAGAGGGGTCCGGGCTGCCAATAAAACTCCACCACATGGCGTGCCTCTGTCACGGCGCAAGACATCAATATTTGGCTGCGCTGGTTCTGGAAAAAAGGAAGTACCCTAACACTGAAGTGGCATAGAGAGAACTTCCATTTGCTAGTCTTAGTTCTATGTCCATAAGTATAAACGCATATTATGTTGTTATGTAGTAGTTAGTATACAATCTAACAGGATAAATTTTGTGGTCGTTTTTCTTAGCAATTCGATATTAAGATATAAACGCAATAAACATGTCAAAATAAATTGGAATTGAATCTGATGTTTTATTTGTAGGATTATAATTTACATTTATATTTAGTTCTATAAAATACTTTTTCATTATATATCTTAAATTAAAGATTATGACAGGCATTTTTTTCCTTTTAATTAAAGTAAGTCGTAGTGTTGATATAATATGTACAATTTTATTGATTACAGCATTTTGGGTGTTATAGCAAGTAGACAAGATTGTCCCTTTATGTGGAAATTAGTACAGCGTACTAAGTCCCTGGTTACTATTGTATATTAACTTGTCAAGTAAATTTTATTGTATGGGTCTCAGTTATCTGTTTTCACGACTTGACTCCAAGGCAAGAAACCCGGTCCTTTTTATAGGCGTACACGGGGACACAGGTCCAACGTGCAGAGGCCTTGTTGAGAATTTTAACCTAAAATGTAATGGGACAACTAAGACTTCTGTATCAAGTTTGTTATATACCCTCTTAATCTATATCAATTAATGGAATAATACAGGGCAGAACAAAAGAAATGTTAAACGAACTTTAATATCTGTTTAACTTTATTGATACCTACTTACACGCTATGGATCTTATTCATTACTAGTTTACTTAAATTACGATGTTTAGAAATCTTCGCTGCTTGGATATTTTAAAGGGGTCTTATATCTAAATACTTGATACGTAAAGGCATTCAAGCGTATAATACTTTTAACACTTCTTATAAAGAAAAAAAAAACAACAATGACGGACATACTGCTTGAGGCATTCTCTACCAGTCAAACACAAAGTGGTGCAGAGAAACAATAAGTATGTGTGTAATGGCCACCAAACGCTACTTTACCTCTAAAACTAACGGAGACACTAAAAAAGTTAAGTGTGACTTAAATTTGAATGGCTTTTTTTAAACGTTCTTTATAGCTATTAGACAAGTATCCATCTGTAATCGCCTCAAGACTATTTTATTAACCCCCCGAGGCAAAGCAAAATACATTTTTAGAACTTGCGTAAGATATTCATATTAATAAATAACACAATACTAGTTGAACCGGCTCTAATAAGATCATTTTGGGACTTAACATCAACAAGTTTTACATAGGTGTGCCGAGGCTTGCATTTAGCGAGTACCGAATCGTTTTATATTTTTTATGTAGGTAAGATGACATCACTTGGGTCATAGACTAAGTATAAGTATTGTGCCTACTTACGTAAAATAAGCTGTTTAATGTTGTAAAAAGAAGTACATTGTGTAGAGTGGATAGTGGATTTGAATTAAATTAAAATGTTAATAAAACTGGTAATAAATTCATCCCCATATAAAAAAAAAGTATAATTTTCGCAATTATTTCTTGAATTTATTTTAAAAAGGGTTGTGGTCATTTTAATATTACGCCATTTGATGATTTTGTTATTAATATAGTCTTCTTGTTCTTAATTGTGAAAAAAATATTTCTGAGTATTATTGGTTTCATTGAAAGTATCAATCTCACGCAAACAAATAAACACAAACTATATAATTCTAGGAACAATCATAGATAAAGTCACGATCACGAATACATTAAACACATAATACGGAGAGGTTGTTTATCTTTCCTCGGGCAGGGGTTAAGACCAAAACAAGAGATACGATTCGGTGAAACCCTTCAATGACCATCAGGCCATTTTAATCTTTGACCCCTGCTTATAGCATCTTGTGAGCGGGCCGGCGTTCGCAACTCATTCGCCACACACACTCGGTGGTGATCAGTCATTTAGCATAGTTTTATTTATTAATCATGAAGTTGCTGATCGCGTTCGCCGGTCTCCTGGCTGCGGCGTATGCTGTCGCCCCATCCACCAGCAAGGTCGTCTGCTACTATGACAGCAAGAGCTATGTCCGAGACTGTAAGTGTTGTTTGCTAAGCGATTTATTTCCAGCGAATTTTATTTTTTTAAGGCGGTGTCTTGAAAACTTTTTTGCACATTTTTTTCGATATTCAATTATTTTTTAACGAACGATTTTGGCATACTTTTAAAGTAACGTTAACAATTTAAACAGACCACAACATAAATACAGTAGAACACTTTCGCGATTTGTAAACCGAATAAAAATCACTTCTAGCTGCAAGCATAGCAAATTATATTAGTTACACCCTTCAAACGTTTATCCACGCTTTTTGCTGTTAATTTTTAAAAGGCAACAACTATATAATTTTAAATTAGCTCGTTATTTTAATGCTTAGACACGTATGTAATGCAGATAAAGAAAGTTAAAAGGCTATCTGTGTTACGTAAAATTATAATTGTTTATTACATAAAATTGATAAGAATAATTATGTTTACAAAGTATTTCACTCTCATTTTGTTTATGTAATACCTACCTACTAATTCCTATCATACACTTTTATATATCGTCAATGAATTTATAAAACTTTATTCTCATATATGAATGAATTTAAAACATTTTTTGCCATCATTGTTTACTGCGGATGCAATTATCTCGTTAAGGCCATTCTATATAGCCGTGGGTAAGATGTGATCAGATATAATGGTAGAAGGAAATAAGGAATAGCATTATTAAATACAAAATGTAAGCGAACGTTTTAACGAACTCAGTATTAGACCTTGTGGCGATCATTAAACAAAAAATATCTGTCGGTGACAAACGACAATCGAAATGCAGTAGAATTTTCTAGTAGCTTAATACTTATGTCCAAACTACCTACGTCATATTTTAGATAGCTAAATAGTTCTTAACACTTTGCCAGGCTTTGTTAAAGCTATACAATGGAAGCGTATCTTCAAACAAATGATAAAATACATACATAATACAAATATTTGTCCCAAGCTAGACGAATTTAGAGCACGTCTTTCTTTTGTTTTAAATGTCAACGGAAATTTTGCTACTGCCGTCGAGAATTTTTCGCGATTTACATTGTATTGATAAATAAATAGCAAAAATACGAGTATGTACTTGCATTGACATTAATGTTTGTCCGAGCACATTAGGTCTACACAATACCTTCATATTATTATACTCAGATACCTATCCTTAGAACCATGATCTAGTTTTAATACCACAGACCTTTGTAGGCAGGTCTATATTATTCTAATAGACAGGAAAATAAATAATCATTTTATTAGCGGTTTCCTTTGATTATATTATTACACGAGTATTTAATTTTTTAAGTAAGATGACGTGAGATCAAATAGATGCAGGTTGTTCTTGAGTGAGACCCTGACCTCGCTTCATCTTGTTTAGAGGAAAATAAACGCTTCGACTAACGAATATTGATAGATTATTTAAAGAGGATTTATTTTTGTATTACTAGCTTAAACTTGTATTTTTTTAATAGGTAATACCGATAATCCATTTTTACAAGGAAAAACAACTTTTTTATCCATTTTAACATCATAAAAAAAAAATTGTGAGTTTATTTAGAACTGATCTTACCGATTTTTTTAATAGGTTTAATCAATATTTTGGTGTTACATGTAGACATTGTAGATTATAATATTCCAAAACCGCTCAGTATATTCATCACTCATGTAGGCATGATTCAGCCAGTTTTTTTTTTTATTAAAAATATTTACATAATTTATAAATACTAAGTAATAGGTAATTTAAATTTCCTTAAATAGAATTCTAGGTAGGTATAATAAGACGAGTTATCATCAAAATATTAAAATTTATCCTTATTTACGTTGCCTCATGTAACAAGCAGACAATTAGGCTTGGCAAACATCTTAGTCACTATTATTTTCCTTAATTAATTAACTAGATAACGTTCTACGTAATGTTTTGAACTTATATCTGTCTATATACACTTATTGGCTTGCGGTCTAACCACAAATAGTGTATAAATAAGTCGCTATGACGAGTACCAGAGCTTGTAACTAGGTACCTATGTACTCCCCTACTGGGCATACTTTTGTAATATGGTAGACATTTGCTTTACATCTGTCCCTTTCCACTAGGTACATATTTGACACTTAGCTTTGGCCAGTCTCCAATCCAACGACCACTGCTTAAATCACAGCTGACTAAACCTTTCTTAGGAAAATTATTTTCCGTTTTTATTAAGTGAGAGTTTTTCGGTGTAGAAAAGGGAAAAAAATAATCGTCATTGATCAATATTTTGAAGCAACAAAAATTTTACTTTTTTAAATAAATGATTGCTTAAAATAAAACAAATAAAAAGGACTTGATTTCATATAGAAATTTCCTTTCACTGTCCAGTGTCCAGTTCTAAAATACGACTGGGGTCAAGCCAAGTCGGGTCAGTTAAAACTATTTATATACTCGTAGATTGCAAAAATAAACTCACGAAAGTCAAATCATATTTCAACTTGTACGATGCTTGTGCGTCATAAAAATCAGTGACAATTTACCGAGGTGTTTTTGATTTCCGAAGCGGTACGACGTATGAATCGTTCAATCAATCATGCATTCACTCTTCAGCTATTGTTGTGTAACAAACATGTTGACGAACGCAGACTATTCGTGATGCTCCGGTTCGAGTACGTTTTGGAATCAGTTGGTATAAAAAATAATGCTTAAATAAAGTCTAGAGATTAAGGATAAGTATTGTAAAAAAGAGGTCGAATATGAGCAATGTTTGTAGTGTTTCTGTGTCTATAAACAACAGACTATGTTCAAGAAACCTTTATTTCATTCTCAAAAAAGCGTTCAGTTTAAGCAATTTATATAAATAAATATATTCTTAAATCTTATTCTAAGTTAGTAATTATTTAATCATGATAACATTTTACTTAAAATTACATTAATAAGCTTTTAAGTTATTAGGCTCTAGCATTTAGATGGTAATTTAGAAAACATTTCTATTCTAATATTCCCTATTACGTTTAATAGGGATCGGGGCCTTTAGCTAAAGGGTAGAAGCATTAGTCCGTTAAACCTATTCAATATTTGGCTTTCGAGTGGAACCATAAGTTGTAACACTCTTTTAGAAAATAATAAATTTCAACATTTGAAATGCAAATCAGAATTGCACAGTGTTCGAAAATAATTCTGAAAAAGGCAATGGTTTTGAAACAGCCCGCATAGGTAATAAATATCATTTTAGATTTACTACTTAAGTAAATTTTATATTTTAGACGACGAACGGGTCTTAGGCGCGATTTAACCAATCGATATTTATTTTCTTTTCTTTTCGAGTTGCACCGACCGAAACGTCGGGAGAAAAGAAATATCGAATAAGACTCGTTTGTCGTCTAAAATGTGTGTACAAGTCGCAAAAGTTTAAAAACAGTAAAGTTAATTTTATCATTGATTGTGTGACCTTCTGTTGTGAAATAAGGCTGTAGGCAGCTAAATAATAAAGAAGATGTGGGTGATATTGCCAGAGTCCTGACAAACAACTGAATTATTTATTGTGGTGACAATACGATGTGAAAGGAGTTCGTTTAATATTAGACTCGGTTCACGATGTCTTTATTACAACTCTAGCTTTTCCCGGGATGTTTATAACAGCTGCTAAACATTAAGATTCTTGTTCGCAGTCGGGTAAAAAGCAACCTATGTGTTAGTCTAGAGTATCACCTTACTCTATACCTAAAGCTTATACATATTGGTTAAACCGTTCAAGCGTGGAAGAGTACCACACATTCATCCATATTTAGGAACTTTCTGTTTATAATATAAGTATGATATTAAGGCGAATTTAAGTAATTATTGCGATATAATTCCAGTTTATGGAAAGAAACAGCATTAATTAAAGAAATCTATTTATTATAATTATCTATTTCAAAATCATATTTGATCTTCCCACAAAATACTTGATAAGCTGATTTTCTGTGTAGGAAGCCCACTTTTAATTTTTCAGAATAACCTAATTGGTTTTATTAATTTCTACAGAAGCCTTATGTTAAATAGGTATAGGTAGGGTAGACTTAAACATTATCGTAAAGTATTTCTTTTAAACGTATCTATTAGATTTTTCTTATGCTTATGTGTCTTTACTTTAACTCTAAATAGAAATATTCCAAGACTTTCAGTCAATTCCAGCTACTCTCAAACTAACCATCATCTTCCTGCCCTTACCCCATTTCACTTGGGGTCGGCGCAACACGAACATAAAAACATTTTATCTACAAACATAATACATGGAAATCGAACCCATACTCTGGTATAGCAGTCAGGGCCACTAACCACTAAACCAACAGGTCAGAATATGAATGTGAAATGAAGCTATGGTTCCAGCGCGCGTATACGACTGAAGTATTGTTATTCTTTCCCTATTGTTCTTTCATGACTAAGTTATTCGTAACGGGTCGTTCACCTATGTATTTCCTTAGAAACGTTCACGTTGGTACTCTTAAGTATGCTAATTGTTTTTATTAGCTTTTTCTAAAAATTATAAACTCCAAATCTCCATTCATGTGATATAGTACTACCAGCTAATATTATAAACGCGTAAATAAGTATGGGCACGCTCAAAAGCCTGGATCAATATTGATAAAATTTTGTATAGAGTTAACTGACACCCTTGATTAACACAAAGGCTACATTTTAACCGAGTGTGTCTTAAGGAAATAATGTTTTCACAGCTATAACTGACGTTCACGGAGCATTCACTGGCAATAGCTAGTTACATTATGCCTTTGGTTTACTTTGGTCTATTGCCATACAAATAAAACTTGAAAAAAATATTTTTTTATTTTTAAACAATTGAATTGTTGATGCGTTGTTGACCAGACAGACTTTGTTTATCTGGGTCATATGACTCACATGCAAGTTATAATCACTTCATTATTATGGACAGGTTACGTCGCTTTATTAAGATTCTGTGCTTGTAAAATATTTAGACGATACACGTTTTGTATACTTACCCAAAAAAAAGACTTCAGAAATACATGTTTTAAAGTATTTCCTATTGCCCGCGACTTCACAGACGCAAATGGCGGTTAAAGCTGCAAAAACCGTACCCTCTTTCGAGGCAGTCGGTTAAACCGTAGTCTGTCTTTACGATGTCAGTTCATGCTTTTTCTATCGTTTTCATATTAGAGAAACTGATTCCATCGAATCTTTACTAATTAAAGATTAAAACTAGTATGGATAAGGTATCAGACAGGCTTACCAAATCTGTATGCTAGTAGTTGGACTTTTCTTAATATATTTTTTATTCAAAAATAATATTTATTACATCCTTGATTAAAAAATCGTCAGGTCAATAATCCGATAGCCACTTGGATACAACGACGATAACATCCAACAACACACGAGCCATCAACTTCGAAGATATTAAATAATTGCTAAGCTAGTAACAGTCGAGATAAAACTCACCACACGGTACGTGTTGACCCCGGACTCGAGTCAACAAAGGTCATAAGATAACAACTTCGACAAACATGTCGTTGATACGTTTGTCGTTCTAGAATAATTCGGTAACAAATAGACAAACATCTGAGGCAGTGAGAGATGATACGAGGATGATGGGCGTATAGTTAGAAATATAACTTGTTTAACTGTTGATACTGTAGGCATATTTTTGTTGCAGTCCATACGATCGTTTCGATTTGACGTTTAACTAGTGGTGGTTTAAACTGTAGAATTTTTTAGAAACTACTGCAACTGTTGATATGATTTGCTGCTCCGTAAGACGATCTTATCGAAATACTCAAGTGTATGGAAATGACATTGTTTTTTGTAATTTTACTTGTAACTTCGATACATTAAACATTCTTTGTCAGTACGCGTAAAAATGTTTTTTCTTTTTTTAAGTTGGCTTTGTGCTAGTAACAAAAAAGTAATATAACTACAAGCAATAATGAAATAATGCAACGCTCCAAATTTTAGTATTCTAAATATTTCGAAAAATATTGATACTTTATAAATCTGATTTGTTCACTTGAGTTTCTGACGATACGTCACTGTGAGATCTGATCTAGAGATCTGATCATAATTGGTTTCTTGACCGTTGCCAATGTTGTGTATTTTTTCTCGATTTAGTATTGCTGTTTATCGATTTGCATAAAATAATTTGCATTCTTATTGACCTTATGAATAAAACGTGCGTTGTTTATTTTTTGTTATGGTGAGATCAGAGCGTAGGTTGAAATTTGCAGGTAGCATTAATAATATTTCTAATTATTTTTTTGCGGTTTAATACAATATCTACTAAAAGAACATCGTTCGCTTAGTATTGAATGCATGAGTACTGTATATAAAAAGGTTATCTGATTTGAGCTCTAAATAGCTAATTATCCATCAACTGATATAACTAAATTACAATAGTGGAAAAAGTAATTAATGAAAAATAAACTTTAGATTGAAAAAGGAAATCATAAGTTCTACCAATTAACAAGAGTTACAAGCTCATCGGTTTATTTTAAATCCCACTTTTGTTATTACGACATTGCAGAAGGATTATGATTTTATACACGTTAAAATGGAATTATTTTAAACGAACTTGCTGCGTATGAATTCCATTAGTAAAATTAAAATACATCACAATTTCAACTCTTATGCTGAAAGCCAATACATTTGTATTTAAACCTCTTTCGTTAATGTTATTGGTTATTATTTTATACTAACAGACCTTTACCCACCTTATTGAGTGATACTTATTTGGTTTGGTAGCATTATGAAACTGATTGATTGTTCTCAAACTCGCTAATTATAAACGTCTGATTAGAAGATCCCTTCATCTAAATATCTTGCTCTGCCCAGGGTCCTTAGTTATGACAATAGTGTTTTATTCTCCACCTAATGTACATTATGGAATGTAATTAAAGATATGAATATGAATATTAAAACTTATGTACTTACATGAGCAGGATAAGGGCATGGGAATGATGATGATGATGAGCAATATATAATACTGGACTTATCCCTTAGGCATTATTTACCAGTCAACCTTAAGATGATGCTAAGATAAAGGTGACAAAAAGTGACTTTGAAAACAAGAAGTAGATAAAAAAAGCTTAATTCGATCGAATTGAGATACCTCCTTTTTGAAGTCCGTTAAAAATAGTGGCATACCCAGTGATTAGCTTCTACGAACTACGTCACAAACTTTACCTGTTTATAATATTAGTTTAGAATTTCGATTAAGATACATCAACAGGTTTACTAAAGTCGATGGCCTCAAATATTTGCTCTCATTATACATTCATGATTACGGTTGGCAACACGTCGTGAGGCGAAACAGGCATTAGCTATGATCAATTGACAACCGGTACATTTGTAAACTGTCGGTAGTTATCATTACTCGGAAATGGATTTAAATTTACAGATCTAATATTTATTCACACACACTTCAGGAAGATGTAAAATTTTAAAGATTATCCTGTGTATTTATGTTGACTTGCTTGTTGGTCTAGTGGTTAGTGGCCCTGTCTGCTATATTGGTCGTGGGTTTGATTCCCACTTAAGATAAATGTTTGTGTGATGAACTTGACATTTTTTTCTGTCTGGGTATAATTTATGAATAAAATGCATGAATTCAGAAATATATAAGTTTGTTTTACACACACAAGTTTTTTTAGTATGCTGAATTTGAGACTAGATGGCGTTATGTGAGTATTGAGAACAAAAAATGTTCATGTTGCCTTGTAGGATTTACTATAGGAAGTACTTATACGTGTACCTACATCACTATTTGTTCATACTCATAGCTAACAAGATGGTAATTGAGTCCACGCAGGTCTGCCTCCTTGAAAGCGAAATATGAGTCAATAAGGAAAGTATCATTTTATGTAATATTCTTCAGTCACTCTCGGCATACTTGTAGGGTTGCCTGCTTTGAACACGGTTGAAAAGGCTGCCATGTTATCAGTCTACAGAGATTAATTTAACAGGGTATTGATGGAATAATTTAATTACCTTGCGGTGAATATGGATTTTGAGGGCTGTGTTTAACACCAGAATATTACAATTATGAGTCGTGGTATCTCACTGTGGGGCCTGCCTTCCGAATTTCCATTTATTCCTTTGGCTAATTTCAGCAAAATGGAATCTAGTCCATCCAGCTATCTTGCTCTGGGCCCATCATTAAGTAGTTCTAGTAAAACTTACATACAGGTGCTTCGTATTATGTGATTTTTATGCTTCCAAGCCGAGGTGTTAACCCTAAAAGTCAGTGTTGATCACGTCATTACAGTCGGTACCTACGAGACGTTAAGTGGTTAATGTAACGGAAACAATAAGATGGAGTGTACTTTAAGTATACAATGGATATGAATATGTACGGAGTGATGAAACGCCTACGTGTAATTTTCTGCGACCTAGGTTTGTCCTTAATAAAGACCTTAACCGGCTCAAATTTGGTAATGACCCCTGGAAATTGATGTTATTTTAAACGTTATTATCACACATGTAAGTGTGATTCTGTTCTGACTGTGTTCACAAGTCAAAAGTTCCGAGAAATGACAAAGAATTAAAATAAATAGCTATTAGGTATCTATCTACATATGGCAATGAACCTCTATTTATTTTTTCTCATAATACAGACAAGAGGGCATTTTTCAAAAAAGTTGTCCGTTACGGAACCGGAAAATTACCGGAATTTCAAAATCATTTTGTTTATTTTTATTTATTTTTAGTTAGCTTAATAAATAAACTTTTAGAAAACACCAATTTAAAAAAAAAATACGAACAGTTAAGTAAGAAAATGAGTTTGTATGGAGCACTCTGGACAAAAGTAGTTCCAATTAGTAACTTTTAAAATACATATTTTTAAATAAAAGCCAGTGTGTTATGAATTTTATTTTAATTTATATTAAACTTGTAACTGAAAACTTTTATTACAATAGCAAACGAACACTATTGTAAGCAAATCTCCACAATTATTAATGAAAATACTTCCACTAGATAACAATTATTTCACAATGTCCTCAAAACATTCTCTATTATAAAAAAGATACAAGGTATAAAAACCAACTGGTTAAAAAAAACAGATAAAACGTATTTCAATAAACAATATTTAGTTGTTACATTAATAATTATCTTATAAAATTAGCACGAAAAATAACTTTTTCTTAACTTACTCAGACTTCGACAAATTACTTACAGGAAATCTTAGTTACTAACAGGAACATAAAGTTGCGGTTACAATAATTAACATTTATATGAAATTAAAAACCACTTCTAAAATGATTATAATCAGTCATAATTCAAATCACAGATATCAACATTTTTAACAGGTAATATAGGCAATATTTTCCTTTCTTTTTAACCGGCTTCAAAAAGGAGGAGGTTTCTAAATTCGACCGTATAGTATATGCTTTTTTTATGTTTGTTCGCGGATAACTTCGTCGTTTATGAAATGATTTTGATATTTTTTTTTTTTTGTAAAATAAACATTGCACTGTATTTGTGCGAAATAAATTGCGCATATTGTAAATCTTTTTAGTCTACTAGGAACTCGGCTTTATAATTCCAGTTAGTAACATTTTTTCCGGCTATATGTAACGTTACTAACGTGACGTTACGAAAACACTTTTTATGACATCACATGTCAATATTCCATATAAAACCACTAAAACTTATGATTCTAATAAACTTCAGTTATTCTCAAATATTTGGTGCAAACCGTCAAACAAAATTCATGTTATAATAATAATTACTTACCTATCAAAATCACTGTACTAATCGGAAAACATTTTTGTACAACACTGCTTTGAAAACTAAGTAACGGTGATAATTCAAACTTAGAGGTCTACAACGGAGACAATCAAACGATGTCAACAAGCTGTCAGGGTCAAAGAACGATTACCACATCAAAAAGTATCAAATATACTATTTTTTCGACTAATAACTTGACTAAAATCGTCGTTACTTACTGGGAATTCCGGTATACTCAAAATCCGTGGACAAAATTAAAATTGAATTATTTGTTTATTTTGATATGAAAAGTAGATAAAAACATTAATAAATGTAATTTTCATCATGTTTTACTATAAATCAAGTGATTTTTATCATGAGTATGATAAGAATATTTGGTATTATAACATCTTAAAGTCAGTAAGGTATGCATGGGACACCGTGAAATTGGGGTATATGTAATTACATTTTTAGTTTTTTATTAAAGTTATGATTTTATTTTGTACCATGTTTCAATTTTAAGTTTATCGTAGTAAAATTAGCTATTGATTGCCACATAAAATATGACATTCCGATAAATAGTTCTTAAATTAGAGCATTTATAAGTCAGTGGACATTACAAAATGGCAGTGGTCAAAAGATTTGAAAAATGCCCAAGAACAAAGTAAATGACTCATCACCAAGAATACACATACTGATAACATTGACCGCAAACCGATTAATGTCGCACGTAAAATCATTTCCAAATTACAAAATCCAACGCCCACGGGATTATTCAATTGTTGAATTACAGCACAAAGTTAACTCCTTAATGTCAATTTAGGGGTTTGAGATAATAATCGGGACGTTCATTGTAACGTCTAACGTAATAACCCTTAATAGGAGACACGTAACGATGGTAATAGATTAATTGCCGACTTTATAGATTACAATCGTGCTCTGAATGTTCTGATCGATGCGAAAAAGCTTGTAAGACAAGAACCTTGAAATGTGTTTGTGACCCAAGCTATCATGGAATTATTTTAGTTGCCCGACAAGTTGACTTAAATAACGCCCACTCCCAATTTAATTTCTATTCATAGACACAAATTCCGAATCATAGTTTGGTTAGAATTTACCTTTCAATAAGAATTATGATTGGTAATTAAGTCTTTGTTGACATAGAGAAACTAGTTTGTGTTCCATCCAAACATTTACAAATAAACGGTCGAAATACGAGATATTTATATGTTATTATTATTGCTTATTTGTCTTGCATGGTTGTTAGTAGTAAATGACTTTTGATCTATGGAATTTGATCCCAGAGATTATGTATAATGTTGTAGTTCAGAAAACAACAACAAACTACTGTAATTTTTATTGCATCTATCGGTAATTAATTAATTACATAGAACGAACAAAACGCCGAGACCTTTCTGCCTTATGACCAATATGACCATGACTATAACGACGATGATTTCATCTTACAATTTCAAATTGAGGAAATAAAATATAATTTTACTTCGTGATGTACATCATGACATTCTAATTTAGTTGAGGGATGCATTTATCCAGCTCAAGCGCGTATGCTGCCTTTGGACTTGGACCCTGCTCTGTCCTTCTGCACCCACCTAGTCTACGGATATGCCGGCGTCCAGCCCGATACGTACAAGATGGTGCCTCTGAACGTGAACCTGGATGTGGACAGCTCCCACGCCAACTACCGCGCTATCACCAACTTCAAGTCTAAGTACCCTGGTTTGAAGGTCCTCCTCTCAGTTGGTGGAGATGTTGATACCGAAGAGGCCCAGAAGTACAACCTTTTGGTAAGTTTTATTAGATTTTTTAGGCGCATTAATTTCTCAAATCAAAACTCTTCAAGCAGATTCTCTGTAAAACCTTCTTTGATTGTAACCTGACACCGTATCTTAATGAGTTACTAAACTGACTCAGTAACTAATCCTTAAATTAAATCAGCCGTACAGATCTAACTTTGTACAAAAACCACAATGGGATGTCACGAGATCATCCTTCATAAATTATTTTGTGTCGGTATGTTCTATAAATTAACAGTAATTGAATACATTATTAATCACCCAAGATGATTGAATTTTGTATAAGGAGGAGACTGTCTAGTTTATGCAAATTGGCGTACTAAATTCCGAATTAGATACTGGCGTTTGATATCGTAATTTCAAGTTAGTTCGTGGTGTTACTGCAATATTTGGCTGACTTAATCTGAATAATTATGAACAAATATTTTATGTGCTTTCGTTTTTTTTATTTCCTTAGTTGGAATCCCCACAAGCTCGTACTGCGTTTGTCAACTCTGGAGTTCTGCTCGCTGAACAGCACGGTTTTGACGGCATTGACCTCGCCTGGCAGTTCGCCAAATACAAGCCCAAGAAGATCCGCTCCACCTGGGGTAAGTGAAGTTATATAACAAAAGCGAAAGTGTCTAACAGCTGTAAGTAAGAAGAATACTTTGTGAAGTGATGTTATATCTTCTAATATATAAAATTCTCGTGTCACAGTTTTCGTTGCCATACTCCTCCGAAACGGCTTGACCGATTCTCTTGAAATTTTGTATATGCATTCAGTAGGTCTGAGAATCGGCCAACATCTATTTTTCATTCCTTTTTTTTTCATTTTCGTGAACGAAGTCGCGGGCAACAGCTAGTAATGTATATTTGTCTCTACATTACTCTTGACTGTGACAAAGACAGCTGACGATATTTTATTCGTTCTGGTATAAGGCTGTAATAGTTATTTAAAAATATTCTTAAGCGTGAAGTAGACGTCATTAATATTACACCGAAAAAGGAAAAAGTAACATACAGCAGGATAAAAAAAAACTCTATTGAAAAATTTAAGGTTTCTGTGTGTAATTTCTAATCAATTTATTATTCATCTAGGATCCATCTGGCACGGAATCAAGAAGACTTTCGGAACCACCCCTGTCGATGAGAAGGAGGCTGAGCACCGCGAAGGTTTCACCGCCCTGGTCCGTGAGATGAAGCAGGCCCTGAATGTCAAGCCCAACATGCAGCTGGCTATCACCGTCCTTCCCAACGTCAACTCATCCAGTAAGTATTAACGACATCTATAGAAGACAATCCAAAGACGCGTTTTTGCGTGTACTCGTACATAACGTAACTTTTGTATGGTATTAATAGACAAGAGATACGTTAGTTCAGTTGTGAACGTTATTCCCAAATGGGTTCATTAAAATTTTATTAATACTTACCGTGTTCTTCGTTTCCATTTTTACACTTTTTAATTGGAACATTTTTAACCCATGAAAAATTTACAGTCTTCTATCTAAAATCATAAAACAGTAAGCCGTGAGCTCAGACATCTAGTTGTAATAAAAAAAAGAACGAAATAGGTTGAGTGTGAATAGATGATCTGTTTGTTAGGATAAGATACGACCTTGTAATACCGATGAGTGTCCGTATCATCCATTATCCTGTTAACTCTGGTATGTGCACCCACGGCATCATCTTCATTGTTTACTGAGTTACATTTTAATGAATCACTACTTTATAGAAGGATCAGCTCGTGCTATTTTTGCTAAACTAAGAATTGAAGTATGTAAATAACTCTTCCTTATTACACCATTTAACATATTATTCCTTCCAGTCCATTTATAGACGTGATGTAGTCATTTCAATTGATTCTTTGATTTCAAGTCCGTGCAATCTTCTTATAGTTTTATATATTTATAGGACAATTTTTATTTTATTTCGTGTGTCCTAAAATTGTTTTTTCTTTGCAGTCTACTACGACGTCCCCGCCATCATCAACCTGGTTGACATCGTGAACCTGGGTGCCTACGACTTCGAGACTCCTGACCGTAACCCCAAGGAGGCCGACTACGCCACTCCCCTCAACGCTCCCCAGAACCGCAACCCTCTGCTGAACGCTGATGCCGTTGTCAACTACTGGTTAGTGAACTTTTTGGAGTCGGTTGAAAAATTTAATTTTTAACAATTTTGATATCAGAATCGATGTTTAAACAATATTCTATAACTTCAACGTTCTATGCTTGTACGTAAGTTTTTACGTTTCGTTTCGAATCGTATGTAGGTTCTACCTACTTTACTGTACCATATAATTAATTGATTTTATAACAACGAAATAAATTTTAATGTTCTTTTTTTGTGCCACTAGGCTCCAGGCTGGTGCTCCTGCTCAGAAGCTGATCCTTGGTGTCCCCACTTACGGCCGCACCTGGAAACTGGACGCTGACAGCGAGATCGCTGGCGTACCCCCCCTACACGCCGACGGTCCTGGCGAAGCTGGTAATACACCTTTCAATGATAATTGGCTGAAGGATAGATAGAGGTTTTGAAAATAATGGACTTGTTTTTACTGTAAACCAATAAACTTACTTTGACTGGACCTCGAGGTTAATATCTTTTGAACCGGAGCTCGGGTTCGATTCACATTCAGTCAAATGTTTGTGTGATGCGAGCTTTTTAATTTGAGTCTAGATGACGTTGTGGAATGTATGAATTATTATAAAAAAAGTTAATAATACGCAAGAACTCTGCTTACGATGTTCTAAAAGATTTGTGTCAACATTTTATTAGCATGGCACATTTTGCTTAGCTTGCACTTCTATACATTGAGCAGTTTTAAATGAAATGTAGAACAGAGGTCAGGACTAAACTGATCTGACTTTGTTTGTAAAAGTAAACCAGTTTCACAATTATAATTTCTTACTGTTTCTGCTATAAAAAGAAGTTTCATCATTTGTTTTTCTTGTCTGTAGTGTTTTCAGTCACACTGGAAATATAATTCTACATTATAATACTTAGCAGAATTAGTCAATTTACCATAACAATTGTGATGTTTAAATATTCAGTGGCACAGTGAATATTTATAACGTCTCTCCTCGTCTCTTTGTAGTCTATTTTATTCATCGCATCCAGTTGCAATGACATTTCATTTCGGTGTGATATTGTGACAAATTTTACGAGTATTTTAACCGAGTTATTATAACTATCTTTTCATTGTATTGAGTTATTTATGAGTAGACAGTCTTCGAGGGTTTCGAACGAAAGAATTTATATATTTAATGGTGTTTATGTATTGTAATTGTTTGTTCAGGTCCTTACACCAAAATCGAGGGTCTCCTGAGCTACCCTGAGGTCTGCGCCAAGCTGATCAACCCCAACCACCAGAAGGGAATGCGCCCTCACCTTAGGAAGGTCACTGACCCTAGCAAACGTTTTGGTAAGTTATCAAACCTTCTTTCATAATCATACTGGCTGTACATATTCGCGTTAAGGAGAGTAGGGTTTTAAACTATTTCACTAGATGGCGCTTATCTACTAAAAGTGTGAATAAAAGAATATAACTTCATTTTGAGTTGTTCTGGCTAGCTTTGGCTTTAAATGCTTTTTGTAAGAATAAAAAATTAAACCTTGGAAGTAGTAAGCTTATTAAAAACTGTCAATAAAATACGGTTTTGGAGATGACTTCTAAAACGTAGTTAGCATTGAAATAATTGTAAATATGCTTCAGTAATAGTAAGTATGAATCAGCTAGCTAATTTAACTTTTCAGAGGGCCTAATCAAGGATCCAGATTTAACCCTTATTTATGGTTGGTACACATTAATTGCAGGCTTTTGGCTTTCTATAACATTTAATATTAGTAGTTAGCTATGAAGCAATGCCAGTACCACTTCTCTCGTGAATAACTATGTTTTACGTATTATGTTTTGAACAGTATTGTTTAAGTATTTATTGCACAGCATGACATGGTATATATTTTCGTGTGGAATGTTTGAGTTAGTTATTTTAAAATAAAACATATTTATAGAAAATATATAATGTCGGTGTAGGAATAAATTTTATTTTAAAGTGTCTGGTTTAGTAGTACATACTTGTAAGGATTTACGCATGTAATAAGTAGAAAAAAATAACAGTTTCTCAAAAAAACTGGTGTAATAAGTAAAATAGATGTAACATCACACTTTTATCTACAATATGTATGTATTTAGGAATATATAAGTATGTTTATCAGTTGTCTAATACTCATAACACAAGTTATTCTCATTTACTTAATTTGAGACTTGTTTGTGTTGTGGGAATGTTGAGGAATATTATTTTAAACATTATCTAAGAAGAAATTGAAGATTAATTATCTTCCTTGCACATTTAACTTTATTCTAACACAAGCACTTTACCAAGTAAATTTCTTGATGTTTTCATACTAACACGTTGCTCGCAACAATATTTAAACTATCAATCTGAAAATTTCTTGCAACACTGGATTCAAAAACATCTCGTCTATTAGAAATATTTAAATCAATATTTTTGAATTACTTTAACAGTTTTTTGACTGTGTTAAAATTTACTAGTCTAATTTAGTGGATCATAATTAATTTTAGATACGTAGGATCATAAAAAAATATTGACGGCTATATCTGAATGTCAATTTGCAAGGCTGGCTGTCAATAGCTTAATGCTTGGGTCCCAATGTAATTATTGTTAATAATTATTATTTTTCAGGAACATACGCCTTCCGTCTGCCCGACGACAGCGGTGAGGGTGGTATGTGGGTGTCTTACGAGGATCCCGACACTGCTGGTCAGAGAGCGTCATACGTCAAGTAAGTCTCTTGTGTAGCTAGCTTAGCTCCGCGGCGTTAATTGAAGACAAAACTTAGGTTTGCTTTATCACACGAATACAAACCGTCGTTAATCTGTAAATCCAAGGAGTAAATATCCATACGAACTAATATTTCTGTTTAAAATTATAACTAGCGACTGAAATACGAATATGAAATACTGATAAATTATACATATAAATAAAAAAAAACCGTTGCGTAGTTTTAAAGATTTAAGCGGTCGTACAACCCAAGAGCGACAGCGGTTTTATTTTATACTATGTAGTGATGTACGAGTAGATACAGCAAGCGCAGAATAATTAAAACATCCGCAGAAACTATCAATATTTACTTGAAATAGTTTGTATTTTGTACGGCAGTTTTGACATTTGGCACAATTAGCAGAATTTGTTCACGAGATCACATTCAATTTGTCTTAAGATTAAAAAAAAATACTCAATATGATTACTTTTTTTGCAGGGCCAAGGGCCTCGGTGGAGTTTCCATCGTAGACCTCTCTCTGGATGACTTCCGCGGGCTCTGCACTGGTGACAAGTACCCCATCCTCCGGGCTGCCAAATACCGTCTCTAAATAGTTACCCAAAGCTTTACTCTTAAGGAGATATTAGTATAACACCTATGTATGTTTAATGCGAATGTATCGCCAACTCAAAGCCTTCAATATGTAATGTAATCAAGACTTTTATATGCACGTTTCGGAAATAATATTCTTAACATAAATTCCTGGTTATTTTTGTAAAAAGGAACAAAAAAGGTAAGAATATTTTACAATAAAAATGTATTAAAAACACGTTTTTTTTTATTTCAAACATTTAAAGCGAATAAATACTTATTGCGAGTATAAAAACCATAAACTAAAAAAGTAAATTGTCTGAAATGTAAAAGGCCACGTCATCTGGCCTTAGACATCTGGCAAATGTTTGTGTCAATGTGTCTTGCTTCGACACGTAACATGCTTATTCCTCGTCTTATACAATTAAGAGTTTTGCAACCGAGGTTTCTAGTACCCATAGCGTACTCAACTCATTCCAAAGACTGTCCGGCTAATAAACGCAAGGTATGTCCGGGTGCTGGCGGACTCAAGAAGAAAGGAGCGAAGGGTGGCAAGGGCGGCAAGGGCGGTGTTAAGGGCGGTGGTGTTTGTGAGGGCATCAGACGCGGCGCGGTGCATGACTCCGCTGATGGCGGCGACCGAAAATCCACCTCGGGACTGCTGCGAGCTATAAAACCAGGCAAAGTCCGCATGGGGCTCATACCAGAAGAATGGTTCCTTTTCTTCAAACCAATGACTGGTGTTACTGGTCCCTACATTTTTATGATAGTACTTGGAAACTATTTAGTGAGTAAAGAAAAGTTCATAATGGAACATGAATATTATTTAGGTTTGTCAATCGGCGTCGTGCTGTATCTTGTTATTACCAGATTCGGTGACCTGGTTGGCAAAACCTTGGATAAAGGAGTTGATGCAATAGCTTATGAGTTTCATAGACTCAGGCAGGAAGATTTGGACCTACAAAAAAAAATCGTTGAAGCCGCCAAATTGGCAAAGTGGAGAGCTGAGGGACAAAAAGAACTGATGGACGCTAAAAAAGAAAACATAGCCATGCAGTTAGAAGCTGTCTATAGGGAAAGGCTAAACATGGTCTATCAAACAGTAAGAGGTCGTATGGAATATCACGTGCGGAAACACAAGATATATAATCGAATACATCAGAGGTGGATGGTCCAATGGATTCTCGCCGAAGTTAAAAAGGCTATAACTCCTGAACTGAAAAAGAAGGCTATTGCAAGTGCTATAGAAGAGTTGAATTCCATAGCAGCTAAAATGAAGAAATGAAATAATGTCATTATGTTTTTTAAGACATTTGCCATGCAAATTGTATCTACGTTGATAATTTTGCCTGCGTTCTTTTACGATCCTGACGGTATTATTGAAATTTCACGCTACCTTTATTGCTTTTACATAGTTATTGTCTGTTTTACATTGCGCTTTTAATGTAGTTAGCATAAATATGTTCTTATTGTTGCGTTTGTTTTTTATTTATGCAATTCTCAGTATTTTATGGCACAATGCTGTACCTCAAAGTGCACAACTCAAAAGGGCAAGAAAAGGTAAGATGTAATTATTATATAGATGAATACGTTGAAACATCGCTAAAGTCAGAATATTTTTTGAGAATACCGCGTGTAACAAATAAACCCGTACGCAACACATTATATTGTCTGGACTCTTGGAAATACTAAATAAGAATAACTTAAACAAGAATAATTCGAGTCCCAAAAACCTTGACAACAGCCTGTGTTTTGTATGTTAGGTACTATAAAAACCCAAACTATGGATAAATCCTAATATTTTGCAGAAAAATCTCAAAATGTTTAACTGTTTATGTAGGTACTGATGTAAAAGTCCGTGGTCAAATTAAAAAAAAAATAACCTTTATGGAATCTGCATATCTGGCTGTCTGTCCGTCCGTGCATATGTAATAGCCAAGGACATTGCTATGGAATCTTCCACTGGAAATTGGTTTGAACGAAATCTAGTAAATAGATTTTTAAAAACATCATAAATTGCACTTGGCCACTTTTTTAGAGTTGTAACCATAAATTAGGTAAATCATAGGATTAAACTAACGTTCAATTGGTATCCTGCACTACAGTTTACATAAATATTCCATAACTTTCACACAATGACATCTAGTCTCAAACTAAGCAAAGTGCTAGATAACTTTAAAAATTAAATATACATACTTATATACTTTTAAACATTTACATACATAATATAAAGAGATACTGACACAGAATAACTGATCGTGCTCATCACACAAACAACTGTCCTGGGTGGAGATCGAACTCTCTGGTATAGCAGTCAAGACCAATAGACCAACAGGCCAGTCATAATATACCGTGACTCAATTAATTATCTATATATATAAAACTCTTCCGTTACTGACTGACTGACTGACTGACTGACAGACAACGCACAGCCGAAACTACTGGTCGTAGAAAGCTGGCATGTAGATTCCTTGAGATATGTAAGGGTGCACTAAGAAAGGATTTTTGGAAATTCAACCCCTAAGGGGGTAAAAAGGGGACATAACGTTTGTATGAAAAATCTTATTCCTTGGGTTTATAAACTTGAAACTTAGCACAAACACGTATATGGTCAAGTAAATAAGTTTGGCATTATAACTTTTTCCAAACTACCCTCCAATAATGATTTAGGGGGTTGCGATTGGGTGACTGATTGACTTTCGCGCAGCCATAACCGCTCGGTGTAGGAGTCTAATATTTTGAACAAAGCTTCCTTTAGTGACGGGAATGAGCATTAAAAAAAGATTTTTGGAAATTGTACCCCCAAGGGGGCGAAAAGGGGTAAAAACGTTTCTATGAAAAATGTTATTTCTTAGGTTTATAAACTTGAAAATTGGCACGAAAACGTACATAGGCAAGTAAATAAGTTTCTAATGTAAGTTTTTCCAAACTACCCTCCAATCGTAATTTCGCGGGTGTGATTTGGTGACTGATTGATTAACGCACAGCCGAAACCTCTCGGTATAGAAGTCTGATATTTTGAGCAAAGATTCCTTTAGTAACACAATTAACCACTAAGAAGAGATTTTTGGAGTAGCAAGCCCTTAGGTAGCGGGCGGGGGGGAGGAGATCAACTGATACTTTTAATTTTTCTAGACGATGTTTTTGTCTCGCTTTACTTTTTGTTACATAACGTCAAAATCAAAATCAAAATCAAAAGGTTTTTATTTCGAGTAGGCCTTCTCAGGCACTTTCAAAACGTTACTGACTCTAGTTGCGCGGTTCCAAAATGTCATTCTTATGGAGAAGAACCGGCAAGAAACTCCATAAGTTACTCTTTTGAAATATAGAAAATACAAGTTTTACAATAATAGTTATGTAGCAACAACGCAAATTAGTAAAAAGTGCAGATTACAGACAAATATAGGATAAAGTATTCTTTGAATAAAGAAAATAGAAATGATTACCAAAAAATAGGAACCCGACTATTTTACCAAGTTTACGATGTTGATACATGTACAAAGCATAGCTTACAAGGAAATAAAATAATAATAGTTTTACATACAAAAAATATGTAGTCCTAATCAAACCCTAACAGGAATGTCAAGGCATGTCAAGGCTCCTCAAGTAGACGCTAAGGGAAAGCTAAGGAAATAATAAATTATAATAGGCTAGCCGACTGCCAGGGAGACGACATGTGCAGAGATACTACATCCACGCGCGCCTATCATCTACGTAATCACTAATTGAATAGTACGCTTTACTTATCAGCTTGGCTCTCACGGCATTTTTAAACTTATTGCTTGGTAATTTAATAATACTATCAGACAGTTTGTTATAAAAACGGATAGAATTTCCTAGGAAAGATTTAGTATTTGTTTTAGTTAGTCTAAATCTTGGAACTGCCAGTTTATTTTTACTTCTCGTGTTAATACTATGAAAATCACTATTTGTACTGAATTTAACAAGGTTTTTACGAACATACAATATATTCTCCATTATGTATAGTGAGGGCATTGTTAAAACATTAATCTCTTTAAACGTATTTCTCAGGGACTCACGGGGCCCCATGCAGTAAATTGCCCTAATAGCGCGTTTCTGTAGAATAAAAACAGACTCTGCATCGGCAGCAGAGCCCCACAGCAAAATGCCATATGACATAATGCTGTGGAAATACGCGTAGTAAACTAATTTAGCAGTGGGATCATCTGTAAGCTGTCTTATTCTTCGGACCGCGAAAGCGGCAGAACTTAACCTTCGAGACAGGGCTGAGATGTGCGCGCCCCACTGCAACTTTGAGTCTATGGTTATGCCTAGAAATACGGTTTTGTCAATAAATTCAAGATTATTGCCATCAAGCATTACATCTAAATCTTTATGCGACCGAACATTTGTAAGAGAAAATTTTAAACATTTTGTTTTGGACGCGTTCAAAAGTAAGTTGTTCGCTGAAAACCAATCCGATAATACATTTAAGCCATTATTTAGATTACCAATATCGTTAGTTTTTCTATTAATTTTAAAAATGAGACGTAATCGACAAACTCCAAAACTACTTATCGTTTGCAAATATTCACCATTAGAAAGCTACATCATCCCTGAGTAACTCAAGCTGTATAATATAATTCAAATTATAACAATTTTTTAGCCTATGAAAGAAAGTCCTGTCGAGATCATTAAAAAACGCCACAATCCCAAATTACACGTGAGCGAAGCCGCGAGCCGAAAGCTAGTTATATATAAGACCGTGTGAAGCCGCAAAGGACTCACACACTGCGAGAAGCTTTCGAAGAGCTCCGATTGAGGGGGCTAGCAGCACAATATCATCCGCGTTGCTAAAGTTGTTGCAACAAACACCATCAACATAGCATGCGACATGTAGAACCTCTCAATCGGGCCATTTACATACAGGTTGAAGAGCAAGGGCGAGCTTAACCCCCTTGCCGCACCCCGCACTCCAACCTGACAGCGTTCGAGAGCTCGCCTGCCCATTTTACACGGTTCTCTCGATTGAAATATCAATATCTCAACAGTGCAGCTAACTTCGGTGGCACCCCTGACGCCGATAGTTTTTGCCACAGGACGTTATATGATACTAAATCAAAAGCTTTACTCAGGTCCAAGAAAAAAGCGTACACAGAAGTACGTTTATGCGTCTACTTAACAGTGTGCTTCCAACTAAATATCGCTGTTTCTGTAGACAGTCCAGGTCGAAACCCGAACTGGGCGTCTTGTAACTGAATGTGTTTGGAAAAACGTGAGTTGAGCACACTGTCAAGCACCTTAACTACAACAGTTGCCAAGGATATTGGCCTATAGTTCATTTTATCTGCCATGTCTCCAGTCCTGCTTTTGAAAATAGGCATCACAATGGTCTGTATCAGTCCAGGAGGAAGGTACGCACGGCTTATACAAAGATTAAATAACAAAGCAAGGTCTCTAGGTAAATTAACGCCAGCATATCTCAGATGTTCTATGCTAAGCTCGTTATGGCCAGGAGACTTACTCCCTGTCATCTTATTAAGAGCTGATTTAATTCAAATATCAATAATTTCTTTCTAATTGGTTCTGTCTCAGGCGTCTAACTAATCCTTTGTTATTTCTCATCTGTTTTAGGAAATCTGTTTCGGTTAGGATGGCCAGTTCTCTGCAAGTTCCAACCGCAGAGTTACGATTGTTCCTTTAACGAATCCGCCACTTCCAGGTACTTGATTATAATCAATCAATATCTAATTACTTGTTATCAATTGTCCTTAATACTTCTTATAACAGAGGCATGGGCAGTCTATAATAATATATACACCTGATTGCTGAGATTTCATC
Source organism: Chrysodeixis includens (assembly GCA_941860345.1). NCBI lineage: Eukaryota > Metazoa > Arthropoda > Insecta > Lepidoptera > Noctuidae > Chrysodeixis > Chrysodeixis includens. The sequence continues at coordinate 12,128,910 of OW796090.1, forward strand.
GCCTCCTAATTTTCATTTTTTTAATATAATTTTTAAAAGGCTTTGATTAAATAGTTTTGATGGAAATTCCGCTTAGCGGTAGTAAAAGAATTATTTTCAAGACTAAAAATACTTAAGTTCTTTCCATGCCTTATATGAAGAAGAATCTATAACAAAATATGGTACAGGACAATCTAGCTTAAATAAAAAAAATGCAAAACTAACGTGATAAATGTATTTAATTCTCTTTTTATAGGTTTTACTTCGACGTGAAAATGCGAGATTGCAAGACTTTTGATTACAGCGACTGTTTACCAAGTTATAACAATTTTATGACATTATCAGAGTGTCATACTAATTGTCGGTGTAAGTAACATTACCACGTGTGTTTGTTTACATTTAAAATGCCACAAAGTACAAATTTGGTGTTCACGGACGCCAAGTAAAACCTGAACTGAAAGTGAAATAATAAAGTAAGTTAAGTCATACTGAAGGGTATTTTCGACAGTAGGTAAGGAATGCGTTATTTCAGGCGATATAAGAATACAGGTTTTGTAATACTTCCGTCATCATTCATTAGAATGGGACTGTCAAAGTTTTGTTCAATGTGACTAACGTGATGTCGACCTTCGGTGATTCGCAGTACTGCTCGTCGGCCCAGCATAAGAACACTCGAGGCGATTATCTACCTTCTGTAGAACGCAGCTGTGTGTGCAAAAACCTAACGGATCACTTACGACGCAACGTACGGTGCGCGCGGTTACTGGTTTTAGGGTTTTATCGGGTGTATAAAACCCTTCATAGTGATGATGATGATGATGAGAACCCCGTCATGAGATCATCATCCGCAACGTTTACGGCTGTGTTAACGCGCCAATAGCCAGTCTCGTGAGTTTAGAAATAAAACCGCAGTTCCACGGCCGCGGCCCGCACGGAAGCAAATCGCGCTGTCAGCTCTAAGCTTTATTTGTACAACTGTGACTTTGACTTTTCAGTTCAATGTATCTGGATTCTCTGTCTTATACATTTGAGCAATTGTTGATTAAATTAGATCATCATTGAAACTATTCTAATTTAATCAGTGTTAGGCCCTGCAATACATCACAAATCTTGCAGATACTAACATATTTTCTTATTATTGTCAGGGTCTGGGATTAAATCTATATATACAAACTACACAGCCAATATATACTGTCGTTTTCAACCTGAGTTTGGAGACTGTAACTCATATTATCCAATGTAAGATATTTTATAAATTGATTTATCTAGGCTTGTTACCATTTTGAAGGTTGCGGTGGAGAATGGGTAAGTCTGGGTCTGCCGACAATATGTAGACGATTAAAAATACCAGCTAGTGACCACCGAATATGAAATAATGATCTTTGTTTTGATTTAAACTGGTAGTTTGAATCAGTATAACCACACAACTGGTTAGAATCGCATTGGGCAAATAATTTAAAACAGAGAATTTTTGTGTGTGGACCACAGTGCGCTCGGATGCGGGTAAAACATACTAAATATTGTCACTTTTCTAAATTAACGTTTTTTTTCACCTCTTACTATCATATACCTAGATGTGAGATTCCATACCTAGATAAGAGTTTGTCAAACCAGTGGAACATGGCTGCTCTGGACATAACACAACGATGGTCTGTTTTAATACATTTCAAAAACGAATACATGACAATATTATTCAAAACTTTCTGGGAACGTGTTCAATCGCATTTTATTAATTATTTATATTATTGACAGGTTTTACTACGACCAGTCTGACCACAAGTGTAAAGGTTTCGCGTACAGCGGCTGTGGCGGTAACAGAAACAAGTTTCAGAGCCCACGATTGTGCAAAGCTGTTTGCCTCACCGCCATTCCATACCCAAAGCATTATATGTTTATGACTGACTATGAAGGCAAAAATGATAAATAAATTTATTTTATATTTTCTTACATCTGTATTCGCCACAAACGAATAGACTAAGCTACCTACAATAATTTCAAGTCACGACGCTAATTAACACAGCGAGACGTATGGCGGGTTCGATCCCCTCGTAGGACAAGAATTTGTACGTTCTGCAAATGCTTGTTGTCAAATAGATAATTTCTTATTTGAGGGACTTTTTTACCACTTATCTCGTTTGTGTTGAATTAAACCTCTCACGTATACATTAATTTTAATCAAAAATAAAAACCGACCACTGGAAAATAATCTATATCAAAAGATATCATCACATCATCAAGGTACTGACTGAAGTCGGTTGGTAGCTTACTATTTATTTTCAATAAGAAATAGCCTTCTAAGTTTCTTTCGGACTCTGGTTGGGTCCGAAACTAGTTGGGCGATCCCGATAAATACGCGTGAGTAAACTGTTATATATCTCTTAAATATGAATCATTCTCACGAAAGTTATTATTACCCGACTGCCAAGGAAGGGTTATAAAAATGCTGATACAAAACCTTCTAGAAGTAATATCGGAATATCGCAGGACGGAGATACGCAACGTGTAACTTCAGCAGTGTGTAACTGAATGGCCATCCCAATACAAAATGTACTGAAAACAGATATCGCAATACTGCGTGCGATATATATATATCTATATATCTATCTATCTTCTTTTATATATAAAAATCAATTGCTGTTCGTGTTAGTCTCGCTAAAGCTCGAGAACGGCTGAACGGATTTATCTCATCTTGGTCTTGAATTGTTCGTGGAGGCCTAGGGAAGGTTTAAAAGGTGCGACTTTTTTTTTATTTATCGTTGGGGCAGTACGAAGTCTGCCTGGTCAGCTAGTCAAACTATAATTATTATTTTAGTGTACCTCCTACTAAATGACACAACGCATTGACTTAAACTTCCACAACTCGTACTGAATCGCCAACGACGTCAGATGAGAAGGGCAAGCTTGAATCAAAAGCACCAACAATCCTATAGATCTTGATACGATTGTTCACACATTCAAAATGAATAAATACTTTTAGACATAAGAAATGTAAAACGCAAATATTCATGTCAATGTGTCTTGCTTCGATACGTAACATAATTTCACACGACGCCATCTAATTTCAAACTAAGCAGAGCTTGCATTATGAGTCCTAGACACCTGATATGCATACTTGTAATACATATAGATTATATAATAGATAAATTACACCCAGACACAGATCAAAAATGATCGTGCTCATCACACAAACATTGTCCTGGGTGGGAATCGAACCCACGGCCTCCAGTATAGCAGTCAGGGCCACTAACAGAGATACACCAGAGATGGATGGTCCAATGGATTCTGCCAGAAGTTCAAAAGGAACTCCTGAACTGAAAAAGAAGGCAAGTGAAGAGTTGAATACAGATGAAATGAAGAAATGAAATAATGCCATTATATTTTATAAGACGTTTACCATGAAAATGGTATCTTTGTTTCGAGTTTTCAATTTCGAGTGTATTGCTCAAGCCTAAAAAATTGCCTTTTTTACGATCTCGACGATATTATTGAAATTTCACGCACCTTGATTGCTTCTACAAGGTTATTGTCTGACTTACCTTGCGCTTTTAATGTCGTTAGCGTACATATGTTCCTATTGCTGCGTTTGTTTTTTATTTATACAATCCTCAGTACTCTATGGCACAATGCTTTACCTCAAAGTTCACAGCTCAAAAGGTCAAGAAAAGGTAAGATGTAATAAGTATTTAGATAAATACGATGAAAATAACATAGCTAAAGTCAGAATATTTTCCGATTATACCGCGTATAACGACTAAACACGAACGCAACACATTATATCGTATGGAATCTTGGTTGAAAGAATAATAAGTATAAATGAATACCCCTCGGAGCAAGTTGTTACCTCATCATCGGGATAACGCAAGACCTGAGGGTATATTAGCTTGCTTTTTCAAACCTTGTGGTATAAATAAAAAATGGATCTGAAGGTCTATGTAGGAGCATACATCCGCAGGGCAGATTGTATACTAAAAGACTTTAATTAAAGTCGGAGTGAGTCGGAGAGACTGGAGTTTGCTATACAGACTTCTTTTAAAATAAAGAAGACGAGATCTCAGATGATTTAATAAAGGAAATATATTTTATAAGAGAAGAAACTTTTTTTTTATTAGAATAATTGAGATGTCACAAGTAAAAATTTCTAAAGCACTGTTTTACTTTTAGGTATAATAAGAATCAATAATTTCTTTCTTATTGGTTCTGTCTCAACAAGGCTGTCTAACTAATCCGTTGTTATTTTTCTTCTGTTTTAGGAAATCTGTTTCGGTTAGGATGGCCAGTTCTCTGCAAGTTCCAACCGCAGAGTTACGACTGTTCCTTTAACGAATCCGCTACTTCCAGGTACTTGATTATAATCAATCAATATCTAATTATTTGTAATTAATTGTCCTTAAAACTTCTCAAAGCAGAGGCATAGGCATCATATACCTGATGATATTAGTGCACGGCCACAAATATTCAAACACGTTCAATAATTTTTAATTGTTAAAGATTTTTTGAGTATTATTTGGCGGCTGCTGAGTTTTCACCGCCGCTTGATTTTCATTTTAAGCTATTGCATAGCTTCTATCGCGGGCCTTGAGCGTAGAGACCGAAACCATAAATTCCATAACGAAAATAACCTAACACACACCCCCTCTACCTCCTACCGGTATAGCGGGGATACTTTTTAGTTCTGCCATCTATCGATGAATAGCAGAATTCTAAATGACTTTTTGAAATATCATGCTTGTCTCTTTAATTCAGTAACTCGCCTCTAGGTGGTTGAATGATATGCAATACCTTTACCGCGGCAGTCCCCCAGTGCCACACTTTTTTTTTTAAATATAATTTTAAAAGGCTTTGATTAAATAGTTTTGATGGAAATAGCCCTTAGTGGTAGTAAAAATATTATCTTGAAGTCCAAAAATATTTGAAATCTTTCCATGCCTTACTCGTATAATATGGAGAAGAATCTTTAAAAAAATATAGTACAGGACAATCTAGTTTAAATAAAAAAGTTGCAAAACTAACGTGATACATATATTGAATTCTCTTGTTATAGGTTTTACTTCGACGTGAAAATGCGAGATTGCAAGACTTTTGATTACAGCGACTGTGCACCAAGTTACAACAATTTTATGACATTATCAGAGTGTCATACTAATTGTCGGTGTAAGTAACATTACCACGTGTTTTACATTTAAAATGCCAATAAAGTACAAATTTGGTATTCATGGACACGAAGTAAAACCTGAACTGGAAGTGAAATAATAAAGTAAGTTAAGTCATACTGAAGGGTATTTACGACAGTAGGTGAGGAACTCTTTCTTTCAGGCGACATAAGAAGTCTTGTAATACTTCTTTCATCACCCATTAGAATGGAACCGTTAAAGTTTAGTTTAATGGGACTAACGTGATGTCGGACCAGCGTGGTAGTAAGAACACACGAGACGATTATCTACCTTCTGTAGAACGCAGCTGTGTATGCAAAAACCGTGCAAAAACCTAACAGAACACTCATGACGCAACTTACGCCGCACACGGTTACTGCAGCGACTTGCGATGCACAATTTTAATTTATATGTGCTATGGACCAAGTGATTAATGCGGGCATTATTTATAATGCTTGGGCATTATGAATAATGCCTAGCATTATCGGGCTAAGTGATTAATTACTATCTTAACTTCATTATTATCATATCGCTTGGTCATTATTATATTGCTAAATGATAGTTGGGCAATTTGATACTTAAGCTATATTTAAGTTATATCAAGCGCTAAATAAACCATGGCTGCAATTGGGGACACCGTAAGAGTTCGAGTTCCGATGTTGATTGCGGTCGTAATGATGGAAGAAAAAAAAAAAAAACCTAACCTAACCTAACCTAAATTTGGTGAGGTTAGGTTTTTTTTTTTATATTTTCACCTCAATAAATATAGATTTTGACAAATAAAAAAAAAAAAAACCTAACCTAACCAAATCTATATTTATTGAGGTGAAAATATCATCTTTCGTTATTTTAATTGTTAAAATAATCTTTATGATAAATTGATCACTTTGCCCAAAAGGTGATAGGCCATATGTATAGTGCCCGGTCAATTTGATTATTTGAATAATTATTATCAAAGTGCACTCTCATATTGGGCATTTTCATAGTGCCCGGGCATTATGTATACTGCTCAATTTATCACTTGGTCCATAACATATGCATTGGTAACAACAACTACAAACCCCTGTGTGGCAGCAGGGGTGTATAAAACCCCTCTTAGTTATGATGATGATGATGAGAACCCCCTCATGAGATCATTATCCGCAACGTTCACGGCTGTGTTAACGCGCCAATAGCCAGTCTCGTGAGTTTAGAAATAAAAGCGCAGTTCCACGGCCGCGGCTCGCACGGAAGCAAATCACGCTGTCAGCTCTTAGCTTTATTTGTACAACTGTGACTTTGACTTTTCAGTTCAATGTATCTGGATTCTCTGTCTTATACATTTGAGCAATTGCTGATTAAATTAGATCATCATTGAAACTACTCTATCTTAATCAGTGACAGGCCCTGGAGTAGTTTAGCTGCAGTAGTATTTATCACAAATCTTGCGGATACTAATATATTTTCTTATCATTGCAGGGTCTGGGCTTAAAACTATATATTCAAACTACACAGCCAATATATACTGTCGTTTTCAACCTGAGTTTGGAGACTGTAACTCATATTATCCAATGTAAGATATTTTATAAATTGATTTATCTAGGCTTGTTATCATTTTGAACTTTGCGGTGGAGGATGGGTAAGTCTGGGTCTGTCAACAATATCATCATCATCATCATCATTCTCCTGTCCTTATCCCAATCATAATTTGGGGTTGGTGCAGCATGTTTTCTTCTTCCACATTGTTCCTATCTGACGTTCTCTCACAAGTAAAACTCTTTGCAGCCATATCATCTTTCATACAATCCTTCCATCGTTTCCATCAACAATATGTAGTCCATTAAAAATGCTACCTAGTAGCCACCGAATGTGAATTAATAATTGATCTTTGTTTTGATTTAAGTTTGTAGTTTGATGCAGTATAACCACACAACTGGTTAGAATCGCATTGTGCAAATAATTTAACACAGACAGTGTTTGTGTGTGGACCACAGTGCGCTCGGATGCGGGCAAAACATACTCAATGTTGTCACTTTTCAAAATTTACGTTATTTTCCATCTCTTGCAAACTTCCAACTCTTATGCCTAGATGTGAGATTCCATACCTAGATAAGAGTTTGTCAAACCAGCGGAACATGGCTGCTCTATAGGACATAGCACAACGATGATCTGTTTAAGTACACTGCAAAAACGAATACACGACAATATTATTCCAAATGTTTCGGGTACCTACGTGTTTATTCATAATTAATTAATTATTTATGTTATTGGCAGGTATTACTTCGACCAGTCTGACCACAAGTGTAAAGGTTTCGCGTACAGCGGCTGTGGCGGTAACAGAAACAAGTTTCAGAGCTCACGATTGTGCAAAGCTGTTTGCACCGCCGCTATTCCATTACCTAGGCATTACATGTTCGAGAATAGCAAAACTGATAAATAAATTTATCTTTTATTTCCTTACATCTGTCTTCTCCACAAACGAATAGACTAAGCAACCTATTAAAATCGATGTTTGTTGTATACTTTGTAGTGATGTTTAGATTAGGAATCTAAGTTCATATTTTTAAAATACATCTTGACTGCTTTTTGTTTTAATTGAATATCAAGCAAATTATATGGATATGTAGGATGATACGGACAGGACAGGTATTGGCGGAGCGTTTAGATAGTCTTCATCAGCCATATTGAATGTCTTGTTGAAATAAAGTCTTCGTTACATCGCTTGATTATCGTTTATTACGATTACATGACTAGTTCAACAAAATGTAATAACACGCGGAAGATGATAACAGATTCCTTTGTGAAACGCGGCGAGTTCTGTACTTCCATCCTTTCGCCATCAGGGTTCACCTTCCAAGAATCCTCTGCACGGCGCAGTACAGACCTGACCCAAGCAATCCAGTTCCATGACTCCGACTGTCATACTTGAGGTTCCACAAACAATCGGTTGCCATCGGCATTACAGCACGCAGGTGCGATATGTATACGACCTCTCCGACAGATATATCAAGTTTTTCGTCCAATAAACTTTGGGTGACAATATATTTTAATACTAAATGAAAAAATATCTTGTTTTGTTGAACTTTTCAGCTTTATTATGAACTGTGTTTTTGAATTCATTATAGTTTTTGTCAGGATTAAAATAAATTAATACAAAATTCTCATGAACAATTAGTTCCTTTTGATTTCAGAAATCCAGTAACCCAATCAATGAGAACGATTTGACTGACGGGTAGCTGAGTGGTACCTACAGGTCACAACGCTAATTAATACAGCGAGACGTATCGCGGGTTCGATCCCCTCGTAGGACAAGAATTTGTGCGTTCCATAAATGCTTGTTCTAAGTCTGGGTGTGTTTGTGCATGTAAATTAAATGTCTGTGAAACCCTTGCGATACAAAGATTAAACTTCTTAGAGCGGGAGTAGTATAAAAAAAGATGTTTAGAAGAAAAAGTTTAGGGCCCGGCGGCTTATTGACGTCCAGGAGTCACGAACCTTTTTATTGCCGTACTAAAGGCTATGCAAGTCAAGCTGGGCGGTTGGTCAGACAGCTCTGTTTAATAAAAACGCTAATTATTGTAATACTCGTTGAAATAAATCACAAAGAGCATAACTCTTTGTGATTTACAAGCCTTTATTTGACTTGCAGTGTTCGTTAGTTGTTAGTTAGTTTGTACGGGCCAAATCTTGGAAGAAAAATTTGCACCACTTATCGACTTCCGATTGATCTGAAATTTCGGGATAAAGGCCAATCCATTAAAGGTTACACGTTAGTTAAAATTTGTAAAAGAAAAATAAAAAAGGAGTAGTCAAAATAGAAATGAAACTTCTCGTGGCGAAGTAGATTTTTATGAAAGTATTCTTCCACGAAATAGTTACCTTATAGGTTATTATACCTACAATTGTAAAGTACATGAGAGATAGTTAGAAGACAACAAATGATCAGACCTACTCCATCTAATAGCTAAACGTCGCTGTCAGACCAAAAATAAATAGCGGGCTTTGAGCTAGATCAGTGGTTTATTAGCATACAAATGAATAGTGCAGCCAATACGCTCTTAGATTGCTTAATTTTAATACTAAATAGAAACCAAGCACCAGTGTATTCTTGGTAATTTCTAGAAATAATCCTGTTACCCAAAAATCAGAGGCAATTCTTCAAAATGGTGTACTTTTTTGTGAACGTCACACGTGTTTTATTTTACTGCTTGCTAAATAAACTACACTAAAATGGTCCGACCATTTTAGTCTAGTTTTACTATGGCCATTTTACTACAGTAATTAGAGCCAACATTTCAAATAAATATGAGTAACGAAATACCGTGTACAATTTTTAACACATATTTAAGCTTCGTAAATTTATTTTCAGTTTATAAAAGAGTAAAGTATTGAATTTAATGAGGGAAGATGACAATGTAGGAATAGGTTATAATAATTGAATATCGAATAACATGTCTAGCATAAGGAGTTTACAGTGTTTTGCAATAATATAATGACGTTGTATCAATCTTATAAGAAACTCCTCGCAATGACCAGGCATCTCAGATTAATAACAGAATACTGTCAAACATACAGGGGGTAGGTAAGCAAAGTTTACAGGGCAATAAATAGTATACAGGGGTAAGCGAAGTTTACAGGGCAATGGTCGATAAACAAAAGGCCGCTAGTTACCCCATATAATTTATAATATCTTTAAATATTACTTCCTTCTCACGAAATTTGTAAAATTGGCATTCCGACTGTTCTGCTCCGAAATTTAAGACCAGAACAACTTTGTAATGGAACCTGGCTAAAAGTAACCCAGTTGCAACAAAATCTAATCGAGGTTCAGATTTTAACAAGTTACGGTGTGGAAAAAATCTTGTTTATTCCTAGAATTCCCATGACACAAAAAGAATCCATTTTAGTTTAAAAAAAACGCAATTCCCAGTATTGGTGTATTATGCAATAACAATTAATAAGCCAGACTTTTTGTGTAGCTGGTAATCTTGGCGTCAATAGCTCCAGTACGTGCGTAATACTAGGGTGCACTCAATTGATAATGAGGAGCATAATCAGCCTTACATAAGTCAAATTTAGAAAACGATCTTATAAATGGGTTATCATGTTTTGATTGGGAATCCGCTATAACTCCTGAACTGAAAAAAAATAAATATTAAAAAAAAACAAAAAATCCGACTGTAAAAAGTAACCACTAACTAAAACGAGAAAATCAAGCTCTATAATTCAGTTTGAAGAGTAAACAGTACACCGTAAATTATATTTTATTTGAAACTTACATAAACAACTTAAGTACCTAAATATTATTTGGTATTATTTAAACATTAATTAAACCATTTTGTAGAAATCTAAGTAAACTACTGTAATATCTGAGTAATTTGTTTGTTCCGTCTGCATTAATTTTAAATTATATGATAGTTCTACATTCCATTTTGATTATATTGTTCAAGCCTAAAAATTTGTCTTTTTTACGATCTCGACGGCATTATCGAAATTTCACGCCACCTTGATTGCTCCTACATAGCTATTGTCAGTCTTACACTGCGCTTTTAATGTCGTTAGCGTACATATGTTCCTATTGCTGCGTTTGTTTTTTATTTACACAATTCTCAGTATTTTATGGCACAATGCTTTACCTCAAAGTGCAACACTCAAAAGGGCGAGAAAAGGTAAGATGTAATTAGTATTTAGACGATTAAGATGAAAGTAACATAAGTCAGAATAATGTTTTAAACTTTCACGACTTCTACACATACTTAAAACGACCAACGGGACTTATTCGCGAAATTCGAAACTTCTAGTCCACCCGTGACCACGGTCGGTCCAACTTGATCGAAACGTCGGGAGAAAAGAAATATCGAATTTTATAGCGAATAAGTCCCGTTTGTCGACTAAAATATGTGAGATTTTTTTGAGCATACCGCATATGACAAATAAACAAATTCCACGTGCGCAACACATTATATCATCTGGACTCTTGGTTGAAATAACACAACATTGTCCCCATGTAAGCCTTTAAAAAGAGCCGGGTTTCTTCCCTTGAAGTTAGCCCGTGAATTAAAAGCGATACAAATAAATATTCCACCACTCTCACGCTACAATATTTAGGTCCAAACTAAACAACCTGCTAGATAACTAATAAACATACTTTCATACTTTTAAATGTTTACATACGTATTATAGAGAAATTGCATCCGGCCACAAAACAAATGATCGTGTTTATCGCACAAACAAATGTACTGGGTGGAGATCGAACCCTCGACCACTGTTATAGCAGTCAGGACCAATAGACTAACAGGCCAGTCATAATATATCATGATTCAATTTACTCAATTATACCTATACCATACCAAAAGACAAAATGAATTAAAATATTTCAGACCAGAAAGAGTCGAGTTGCTGTTAAACTTGTATTACATACTATATTTATGTGGAAAGACTTGGGGGAGGCCTTTGCTCTGCAGTGGGATACAATAGGTTAGGGGAAAAAAATACCTACAGACTTTTCATAAAATAAAGAAGACGAGATCTTTGATTATTTAATACAGCAAATTTAGACCTAGTCTAGTCATTGGGATGTCACAAGTTTAAATATCTAAAGCACTGTTTTAGATTTAGGAATAATAAATATTAATAATTTCTTTGTTATTTTTTGTTATTGGTTCTGTTGTTAATCAGTTGTTTTTTCTATTCTGTTTTAGGGAATCTGTTTCGGTTAGGATGGCCAGTTCTCTGCAAGTTCCAACCGCAGAGTCACGACTGTTCCTTTAACGAAAGCGCCACGGCCAGGTACTTACTTGATTCTAATCAATCTATAATTACCTTTAATCAATTGTCTTTAAAGCTTCTCTTAACAGGCCTCTGTTATGTACTTCATACGCCTATATGAAGTCTATACGTTTGATGGTTTTAGTTCACTGCTAAATATTCATTCAAGTTTAAAAAAAAATATTTGTTAAAGTTATTTAGAGCATTATTTTACTGCTACTGAGGCTTCATCGTCTCTTAATTTTTATTTTTAAATATAGCTTTAAAAGTATCTGATTAAATAGTTTGGATGGAAATTTCGCTTAGAGGTGAAATTATTATTTTTAAGACAACAAATATTTTAGGTCTTTCCATGCCTTATGTAAAGAAGAATTTTTAACAAAATATGGTACAAGACAATCTAGTTTAAATAAAAAGTGCAAAACTTACGTGATAAATGTAATTAATTCTCTGGTTATAGGTTTTACTTCGACGTGAAAATGCGAGATTGCAAGACTTTTGATTACAGCGACTGTGTACCAAGTTACAACAATTTTGTGACATTATCAGAGTGCCATACCAATTGTCGGTGTAAGTAACATTACCACGTGTTTTGTATGTTTATGAAGAACAAATTTAGTGTTTATGCAAAGTAAGTAAAATCTGATGTAAAAGTGAAATGAAAAATTTGGTTAAGTCATACTGCAGGGTATTTACAATAGTAGCTAAGGAACTCCTTTCTGGCGATATAAGAATCGTCATCATCTTCCTGCCCTCATCCTTTTTTACTTGGGGTCAGCGCAATCCTTTTTTCTGCCATTCTCCCCTATCAGACGTCACAGTATCCTGACAGTATTTACTCCTTTGTCTGACGATATAAGAATGCAGGTTTTATAATATTTCCTTCATTACCAATAACAACGGAACTGTTAAAGTTTTGTTGCACTATCGTGCATTTAAACTGCGGTGGTTTGCAGTAACTCGTCTTACCACCGTGGCACTAAGAACACACGACACGATTATCTACCTTCTGTAAAACGCAGATGTGTATGCGAAAACCTAACAAAACACTAAAAAGCAACAATTAAAAACCCCTGAGCAACATGGGGTGTATTAAACCCTTCTTAGTCATGACATCATCGCCCGTAAAGTTTACGGCTGTGTTACCGCGCCAATAGCCAGTCTCGTGAGTTTAGAAATAAAACCGCAGTTTCTTTCTTTCAGCAGACTTTTCAGTTCAATATATCTGAATTCTCTGTCTTATACATTCGAGCAATTGCTGATTAAATTAGATCATCATTGAAACTACTCTATTTTGATCAGTGTTAGGCCCTGGAGTAGCTTAGCTGCAGTAGTATTTATCACAAATCTTGCGGATACTAATATATTTTCTTATCATTGCAGGGTCTGGGCTTAAAACTATATATTCAAACTACACAGCCAATATATACTGTCGTTTTCAACCCGAATTTGGAGACTGTAACTCTTATTATCCAATGTAAGATATTTTATAAATTGTAAGTTGACTAGTCTAGGAATGACAAAATTTAGATTTTTTTTCCGTAGTGCGGATGCGGTGGAAGATGAGCAAGTCTGGGTTTATCAGCAATATTTTAACCATTAAAAATGGAACCTATTAGCTACCGAATGAGAATCTCCATCTGTTTTGATACAAACTTGTAGTTTGATGCAGTATAACCCCGCAACTGGTTAGAATCGTATTGAGCAAATAATTTGACACAGAGAGTGTTGGTGTGTGGACAACAGTTCGCTCGGATGCGGGCAAACATATTAAATGTTGACACTTTTCTAAATTAACATTATTTTCTACCAGTCATCTAGAGTTTGTCAAACCAGCGTAACATGGCTGCTCTGCAAGACATAACACAACGATGGTCTGTTTAAATACGTTTCAGAAACAATATTATTCAAAACTTTTTTGAATCGTAATTAATCAATTTGATTTATGTTATTGACAGGTACTACTTCGACCAGTCTGACCGCAAGTGTAAAGGTTTCGCGTACAGCGGCTGTGGCGGTAACAGAAACAAGTTTCAGAGCACACGATTGTGCAAAGCTGTTTGCACCACCGCCATTCCATTACCTAAGCATTATCTCTTCATGACTGACTATGTAACCACAAATCTCAAATAAATGTATTTTATATATTTGTGTTTGCATTTATTTACATCTGTTTTCACCACATCGAATAGAGTAAGCAACCTATAAAAATCGATATATTAATTTATGAAACGTGAAATCTTGGTTGAAATTTTAAGGTTTAGAAGTCATCATTCTCCTGCCCTCATCCCAATTATTACTTGATGTCGACGCAGCGTGTCTTCTTCCACACGTTCCTATTTGACGTCATCTCGCAAGCAACACCCTTTGCAGCCATATCATATTTAAGGTTTAGAAGTAATTTATTGAATTCAACACTACTATCACCAGCTCTAAAAGTGAAACTGTTGCAGTGGTAGTTGAAGTTGTGAAATAAAGACGTCGCTCCACACCGTCTTTCTTATACAATGGAACCGGGCATTTAAGATGTGATGGTAGATATAAATCAATATATATATTTCAGGTACAGTTTTTATCAAGCATTTGCATATTGTTCGTTTTGTATGTCGCCAACATAAATTTTTATTACACATAAAATGCGTAATGGATAAAAAACATTTTCAGATTTTTTATTTCTTCTGGTCATTTTGACGGAGAATTTGGAGGATCGTTAACATTGTAATATGGATCATATTAATACTTTGTCAACATTATGTATTTTATACAGTTTGATTCTGACAGTAAATGGGTACACTACGACTACTGTAAAAGGTATGCCATTTGAATATTTTTATGCTACAATAAAGACCATTATGTTTTCCTCTGGATTATTCTTGAATCCCGACTGCGTCTTTTTTTGTTCAATATTGTTTATTGGACCACAAGTTGGATTTAAATAGGACAGCATTAAGAGCGTAGAAAACTCAGAAAATACAATCTTACAACTATATGATGAGTTTGCCTAACGGCAATGTATAAATGAATTTATAGGTTAGGTTTTGTATAAATGAACTTATTTATACAAAACCTTAAAAAATAGCTTTATAAAATTCGTTTACAACATCAAAGCTGGCTTTTTACTTACTGGATAAGCATTGCTATCCAACGTGGCAATGTCGCCAGCCTATTGTGCATACTCCCAGCCAGCAATGAAGGTTTCAGTTTTACAGTATAATTGTACTTAGATTTCGGTTTAGTCTAATTTGACACCACTTAATCCCTATTCAAACCTTAGTAATTTACTCGACCAAGCTGTTGCAGAAGACAGTTACAGTAGAGGTTCTTATGTAATAAGCTAAACGTAAAAAGTTAAATTTGAAAGTAAACTTTACGATTTCATATCTATGAAATCGTGAAGTAATCTTGCGTAGACGTAGACAAAGGATCTCTTTGGACTAGAACTTAAATTTATTTTTTTTAAACAAGTCTATATGTTTTTGTTCGTGACTAACAAAAAAATCAATTACTTTTAATATAATGTAGTAACAAACGTATATTTCAATATTACAAAAAGAACTCAAATATTACAAAATCAAATTTAATTTAAATGTGTAGACTAAGTTCACAGTTTTTGTTACAGCTAACATCACAAGCACCTCTTGGGCCGTTTATTGCAGGTATCAAGCAAATACCTACGCATGTTCAACTTCTAAACTACTCAGGCAAAAGTATGTTTACGTTATTAAATCTAGAATTAGAAAAAAGTATAATTACTTAACAATTAACACAGCATTTATTTACAGATGGTACTACGACACAACCCTTCAAAGATGTGACACTTTTTCTTATGGCAATTGTAAAGACAGTTTCAATGTGTTCGACGACAGAGCCGAATGCGTAACCAAGTGCGACGGTAAGAACATTATAGGCTCTCCCACACAGGCGCGTTATTATAGGTCGATGGTATCGTATGCGGTATTGCGATAATGCGGTCCGATTCCCTGCACATAGCTGCATTTTTATCGTCCGATATTTCTTACGAGAGGTGTATGTGCGGTCGTTTGCATCCTGATACAAAAAATTCTAGAACTCGCATCGCATCGGAATATCGCAGGACGAGGAAACACAACGTCCTACTTCCATCAATGTAAAACATTACCATCCTAATTCAAAATGTACTGAAAACAGATATAGCGATACCGCATGCGATATTATTGACTTATAATAATGCACTTGTGAGGAAGAGCTTTAAAACATTAATTATTTAAAACGCAACGCATTGTCAACTCGTAATGAATCGCCAAAGGTGTGAGATGAGAGGGGACAGCTTGAATCAAAAACACCAAATAGGTCTTGGCTATGAGAAGATCAAAGACAAGGATATTCAACTCTTAATTATTTATTAGCTCTCATAATGTAGGTAAAAGTAATTTGCCTGAAAACTTTTTGTTATTAGAGAAGTGGTAACAGAATTTGAAATTTCATTTTCCGCTAGATTTTTTTGAGCCGCATTTTTTTGTTATTCTTATGTTTTCAAAAGAAACCGATTCATAATATTTTTCCTAGTTCCCTAAAAATTTGAATATCAGTAATAATTGTCAATTATTGGTGTTATTGCAAGTTATTTTTTAAATGTTAAGTGTCCTTAGAAACGTATTATAACGTCCTCATTATCTAGTTTTCTTCCAGGTGAAATATATAATGAACTCCCCAAGGACTTAACACCAAATACTTACTGCAGACTACAACCTGAATTTGGAAGATGTGACTCGTACCATCCGATGTGAGTTCAGTTTTAATCTTAGACTAACCTTTTTTTCTTTTTTTTCCGTGGTGAAACGCTAATGACTTCAACCCACGCCGAGGGCACGGTGTGGGGATATGTCGGACTCCCACCGACTAAAAACACCCCGGACCCCTTCTACTACCTAAGCCAGCGTCACGGGATCGCTCGCACATGCTCTGCGTGACTCTAGTAACCTAGGAGTAATCTGGGTAACCTAGAGCATACTCTCATACATCCTCTCGAACATTTCTGTGAAATGGAACGCGCAAATGCTCGGCACTCTCTGTGCCCGTTTTTCATTCGTCTGGACCCGGTTTAGGCGTGATTTCCTAAGCGAATGTGCATTTACTTTTTGTTAGAGTCGGGCAAGTGCTCGATAGAATATTACACCAATGAGCTAGTCGCGGATTGTATAAATGAAAAAAGAGTAAATGTTACTGTGACTTCTGATAGGGAGGAATGGAAGACAAAAACCGTGTTGCGCCAACCCCAAGTAAAATAAGTTAAGGGCAGGAAGATGATGATGATCTTGGATCACGGGCAAGCGTATTGGTGTAATATTCCTATTGTTCTGTTTATCAAACGAGCTAATACTCTTTCTATACCCTCTCCCTCAAATAAGAGAGTAAGTAAAATATTCCTTCGTAGTTCTATAAATGAAATTTTCTTTTATCTTAATTCATATAAAAGATCAAGAACGACGTTTGGACTAAATATTCCTTTACAAGTAGGTATTGCTTTAGTCTATACTCAGCCTAAGAATATTTGATTTTTTAATGCTTTTCTTTGTATTAATATTTTACACTTGTTTTTTTTATTACAGGTTTTACTTTGACATATCAGAGTTGCGGTGCAAAGGTTTCTCGTGGAGTGGTTGCGGAGGAAATAAAAACAGATTCTCGACTTCAGTAGCGTGTAAAGCTACATGCAGTGACATTGTAAAGTATCCGGAAGATGTACGAGTATATTAACATAATATATTTCTGAATGATTTAAGCATTTGTTTCACTTACGTTTTTTTGAAACTTTTTAAGAATTGATTATAGGACCATCAATGAATGTTTTTAATCTTTCGCGACTTGTACACATATTTTAGACGACGAACGGGTCTTATTCGCGATATAATTCGATATTTCTTTTCTTGCGACGTTTCGGTCGAGTTGCACCGACCGAAAATAAATATCGAATTATATCGCGAATAAGTCCTGTTTGTCGTCTAAAATAGGACCATCATGTCAAGTAACAATGCGCTACGGGCGTATATTCATTAGTCGAAGCAGTTCAGAAGGCCTATCACCACAGCTTAATAAATTGTAGTTGTGGAAGAGAGACGTCGATTTTCGTCTAGTAGTACACGACTGCCACGCGGCCACCAGGCGCAATTCGACCCCCTTTAACAACCCCTATACATAGTTGTGGATAAAACTAAAAATTTCGGACTAAGTCAGTCTATGTCATGATCATTCCCCTGCCCTTATCCCAATTTTTACTTGGGGTCGGCGCAACACGTCTTTTAGACGTGTTGCTTAAAGTTTTGGCTATGGTTTTATAGTCGGCCGCCTGCCTGACACTAACCCTCTTTGGGAATGCGATTGTTGGTTGTTTACCCGCCACCATTCGGGTGACCCAAGGTGCTTGGTACAGTGCACTGGGTCTTAAGGTCCATTAGTCGCCTTTTACGATACCCAATGGAGGATATGGGGTGGTGCTATTCTTTATATCCGGACACCACACGGACGCTCTAAGTCAGTCTATGTATTTTAGTTAAAACTAAAAATACCGGCCGACTTGGTATGACATACTTACATCTCAGAACTTTTTTCAGAAGAACTAAGTTACGCGACTTGTACTTTTTAACAAGTTTTACTATTGATTGTGTTTTAAGAGCCCACTATATAGTTTAGTTGAGGGATCGTCGCATATAGAAAGGTTACTTAGTTGTAGAAGAATGATAGTGCACTACAGTATGGAGCAGCAGCCCCATTCCACATTTGGAATAGCTTTTCTTCGAAGGAGAAAGCTTAGTTATCACGAATTCGGTATGGCAGTCTTCATTTTTTTTGTCAATGGCTAGTAGTATTTTTAGTTGTACCTCCTACGGTCTTTTTTATCTATCAAGTGCTTGGCAAAAGTATATAATTATCCAAGTAGTATTAACCTATTTTTCAAAATGAGTTAGAAAACGCTAGTTATGAATTAATAACGCAGTGAAGTATAGTATACATTATATGTAATATGATATTATAAATATTTGATTCTCATGTTTAAAGTACACCAAGACCAAGGCATTTGTGGATCAAAAATTAGGTTATACTAAATTTATAAAATGACCAAGTTCTGCTTAAAATATTTTGTTTATAAGTGAAGGCTTTTGGTGGTATGTTTGTTGCAAAAATATATGTATTCATCTACATCTTTTATAGCTGAAATTGTATTTATTACGTAGCTTTTACGCCATACATTTGCGAAATCTTTTTATTTATCGATCATAATAAATCTTTATAACCTATTCATAAAATTCATAAAATAAAAATATAATGTATTCAATCATACATACATTGACTCTTATGACCAGAAAACTACCTAATATTTTGAAATAATTCATAATGTTTTTGAGTTTTCGTTGTATTGTATTTCTAAAATTTTGTATGTTATTTGTAACGGAAACTATGGCGGTTGATTCCGCTGAGGACTCAGAATTTGCACCAAAAATTGCGAAAAAACAGACTCATTTGGGTAAGCTAGCTCATTGTTATACTATAATAGCGGAGACAGCCTAGATAACGTTAGGTCGCATTCAAATAGAAAACATCTCGATATTTGAGCACTATCTATCAATATTATCAGTTTCTATTAACACTTTCGAAATGCCTGTTGGATAGAAGGGTGAATGGCATTACTTCTCGACAAGTGACGTGTCTCTTACTTGTCAGTTCAATACAGTGGACCGAAACAGAAGTGTTAGCGTTAGGCGAAATGTTACTTCCTCTCTACAGTTTTTCTATCCAAGTTCATTTCTGCAATCGATAATGTCAGTAGAAAACGCCCAAGGATGTCGAAATGCTATTTTGTTCGATAAATCACGTGACTTAGACCAATCATTTCCATAAGATTGAGCATTTTTTTAGTAACGTTAACGAACGCTAAAAAATTGTGGAATTGTCATTGGTTAGAGGGTTTATAATAGTAACATTACAGGTAGCTATGCTCTAGTAAAAGAAAAAGGTAGAATATACCGTCGGACGTCGTTGTAGTGGAACTGCACTTTGGGCTCTAAAACAGTAATTTGTCTTTCAAAATTGTAACTATTGCTTAAAAGTACGTAGTGCAATCAGCAACAGAAGCTGGTTTACACAAGCTGATTTATAAGTGCCAATATATATATCAATTTCTCTGAGACCTACAATTAGTTTCTAATACTAGGTGTCTTGTATGAAGAATTGCAACGCACTGCCATGCACTGACACGAAACGCCGATGACGTAGCATGGTAGTTTAGCCCTACCAAAAACAGTCAAGGTTACCTAAAACTATTACAAACATTAAGTTTGATAGCAAGCACTTATTTTAAGTAGTGTAGACCTTATAATAACATTGTATTACATACTAATAAGTAGAGTTTTCGCACTAAACTGTTTGTGACAAGAGTGTATAATTGTAGTTATATTTTATTACAGATGACATCAAAAGGCTTGGAAAAGATGTTCATTGCAAACTTCAAGCAAACAAATACCCATGTTCAAAATTATTAAGCTCCACTAAGTATGTGCAGATTTAAAATATTTCTTCCTCTTGACCCAGGGCAAATAATAGTACAATACTTAAACCAAGGAATAAATACATACAGCTAATTAACTCGGCCGTTTCTAAACATAAATATCCTGGAGTCACGCGGTATGTAACAGCGATAGTCGATAGCTGACACACAGTCCGCTCGTCACTGCGACACGTTCGCGACTGAATCATGCTACGGTAATGCATAGATAGGGTAGGCGTAACTCACGTTGCGACCGTGCATATGAACATACTGTATATATTTATTATACTGAACTTAGTGGTAAGACTGTAGGACTGCTAAGTAAAAGGTCTCAAGTTCGATCCCCACGGCGCGCATCGACTTTTTGAAGGTTGTGTGCGTTTTAGAAATTAAAATCACAGCTTCCGTGTGCGTATGTCTTGCGTAGCTGGCTGGTGTCAAAATCAAAATCAAAATCAAAAGGTTTTTATTTCGAGTAGGCCTTCTCAGGCACTTTCAAAACGTTACTGACTCTAGTTGCGCGGTTCCAAAATGTCATTCTTATGGAGAAGAACCGGCAAGAAACTCCATAAGTTACTCTTTTAAAAAATATAAAATACAATTTATGTTTTACAGACAATAATTATGCAACAACAACGCAAATTAGCAAAATGTACAGATTGCCAACTAGGGGATAACATATTCTTTAAATACAGAAAATAGAAAATAATTACAAAAGAAAGGGGAACCCGACTATTTTACCAAGTTAACGATGTTGATACATGTACAAAGCTTATGGGCACAAAGAAATAAAATAATAATAATCTTACATACAAAAAATATGTAGTCCTAATCGAACCCTAACAGGAATGTCAAGGCATGTCAAAGCTTCTCAAAATAGACGCTAAGGGAAAGCTGAAAATTACGCAGTAATACGAATACTATATTATAATAAAAAACTAGCAGACTGCCAGGGAGACCACATGTGCAGAGATACTACATCCACGCGCGCCTATCCTCTACGTAATCACTAATCGAATAGTACGCTTTGCTTAACAGCTGAGATCTTACGGCATTTTTAAATTTATTGTTTGGTAATTTAATAATACTATCAGGCAGTTTGTTATAAAAACGGATACGGAACGGTGTCATAGTAACACCAGCCGCCGTGGTCGAAATCGGTCCGGACATTATTACTGAACTTGAATTTATTACTTATGTATGTAATACTAAAGCTCTTTGTTTATTGTCAGTTTTTCTTATTTTGTCTTGTATTATTTAAGTATTACGTTACCTGTGTTGTTTTAAAATAAATATTCAATGCGTTATTTTAGATATTACTTCGATCTACAGCTTCAAGAGTGTGTGAGATTTAACTATGGCCACTGTCCAAACACTTTTAATAAGTTTGACGGAAGACACGACTGCATGGTCGGATGCCAGGGTACGAATAACAAATTATTTCTTAACTGTCGTAATTAGCACAGCTGTTCCAGGTTATAAAGTTATCAGGAATATAAAACCTACTTTAAAACTTTAGCAACATTTATTTGGAGTCCTTCATCAGATGAACGCTAATGCTTCACTTGATCTAAAAATACCTCAATCGAAATACGTTTTTTTTGTAAAATTTGAAAAGTTCCCTACATTTCGTTAAGATCTTATAATCAGTACCCGAGCTCTTGACTATGGGATCATTTGGGAAATATATGCCCAAAAAAGAAAAATGAATGAAATCGGTTGACAAGCAGCGAAATTACGCGCGAACTGTAAAAAAATTACAAACATCCGAAACTGAGAACCTCCTCCTTTTTAGACGTCGGTTAAAAACGAAAATAGCTGTCGTCCTGAGGGCCTATTAGAATACAGCTATGGTCTAATGCGTAATCTCTCTTCTGCGATAGCAAAGAGGTTGTGATAGGACCTAGATTCATTTGATGATAGGAATACAAGAACTTGCTGATTTTTTCTCAATGGGTTCATTGATTGTGTGATGGTTTAATCCTTGTTTTGTTTACAGACGATGCATATAAAACAATCCCCGAAAACTTAACTGCAAACATTTTCTGTCGTTTTCAACCTGATTTTGGAAAGTGTGATTCGTACATTCAGATGTGAGTTTAGTTTTTGTCTTAATCCAAGTAAAAAGATTTTAGAAACTGATAAGAGGAGAAACTAAACGCTATTGTTCTTGCAAAAATGACGTACGAAAGTGTATACTTAAACGCAGTATAAAACAATAATCTGCGCAATATTCGCTTAGAGCCAGTGGTCAGCGGCAACAAAACAGTCCCACAACTAATATCATAATATTATATGATTAATTAATACTAAACATTGTTACCTTCCTACATTATATTCATACGCCTTCTGAGGCAGATTTGGGTGGTACTACTTGTTTAAATTGCAATCTCATGTAATACCCAAAATGTACATGAATAAATAAATTGATTTGATTTGCCAACAGTGTCTTCCAACTCATAGCACGGCGCGTTCTGTCTCTCTGGCCTAGTAACATTTATTACAATTTTACAATTGTATCGTCAATAAAAAGCGCGCAAATATATGAAAATGAGATTTAATTTCCCATACATTTGAGAGCTTTTAAAGTAAATGTAAATGGCCTAGGGTATCATATGCAAAACAGTCGCAATAACATCTTGCAACAGTTGCCCAACTTGTTGCTTACACCTTTGAGCAAGACCAAGTACATTTTGCAGATACACTTTCTACAATATTCTTATACCTATTAAGTTTTATTAAACGTTATTTCTTATGTTTCTTTCTGTTTTACAGGTATTACTTTGACATATCGGAATTCACGTGCCGGGGTTTCGGGTATAGTGGCTGTGGCGGGAACCGCAACCGATTTATGAGTTCACAATTATGTGCTAGTGTATGTGGCAGTGTTCTTAAAGCACCCTCATAATTAATCATACGAAATAAATCAGTTTGATTTTATATTTGTTTATTTTTCTAGTTTTGTATGACCCTATGTATAGACAATGCCAGAAATCGGTTTATCCGATTAACAATGTGCCAGTATTTTTCAGTGACTGGCCCGTTGGTGTATTGGTTAGTAGCCCTAAATGCTCTACCAGAGGTCGTAGGCTTGATCCCCATCAAGGACAAGCGAGTGTGTGATGAGTACAATTGTTTGTTATGTGTCCCTTAAATTCATCGATAACATGAAATAAGTAATCCTTTTTTATTACAAGCTTGTATGTAAATACACGAAAATAACATTTTTAGCTGTCGCTTTGTTCCCGTAATCTAAAAAGTGGATGGACCGACTTCGACGGGACTTTTATTGGCAGGTAGCGGATGTAATAAGGAGTAATTTAGGTTATTTTTATTTTAGAAAAATCTGTTATATCAGAAAATAAACGAATTATTGTTTTGTTAAATTACACGGCGTCGAATTCACAGGCTAGCAACTAATAATAAAGTAAAAATGTTTGAGTGCTAGATAGAATAAATAACATTTTGGTTTTATTTAAAATACTGGTAATTGATCTTCAGGTAAAGTGCAACAGAATCTTATTTTCCTCAATCCAAGATTAGGTACATTCATAGATAAAACTGTAAGAAATAAAAACGTTCTCTTAGCAATTTGGTACTAAGTTATGGTTATAGATAAGGCTGCCTACTTTAATTAAGTTAATTGGATTCAGCTTTTCTGATTAAAACGGCAATTTAATTAAAACTGATGACTTTTACAGCGTCTTCACTTACGTGTTTTTAGTCTGTAGTTTAATTATTTTGTTCAGTTTATCTTAGTAACAGCTTTGAAAATAGGATTGTTATTAGTATTGAAGTGATTATTAGAAATAATTGTAGTGCCTTTTTATTTCGACAATGGAACATCAGAGCAGCTTTACAGGGAAGGTTTAAGCAATGATCACCACGCTAGCTCACTGCGGGTGTCAATTTCAGATTCCAATATATAGAATCCAGGTTTCCTCACGATGTTATACTTCATCGTTTGTCAGTAGTGTTTTTGGAAAATCAAGAAAATATACTATTATAAAACTTTGACAACATAATAAAACGTAACAACATTGTTTAACTAAAGGTTGTATTATTTCTTCGTTTGCATAGGTAACAGAAAAATAAACAAGCAGGCACAAATTGGAATCTGCTTTCTTATGACACACAAAAATACTGTGATATGAATCCATAAAATTGGAACTATTTTTTTTTTACATTATTATTAATACAGGTCAAGACCGAGTAACTAAATAAGGGCTAACTTATTCTTGTTCAGTTTGCTTCCCATTTTTGGTACTACCTAATTTAAACTGCAAATTATTGGCGTGTTGTTAGCATAGGTACACTTGTAAATACTTCTTTGGGATTATATGAGGAAAAGTAACATATTATTAAGTCCCATTATCTGTGATAGGTATTGTTCTCTTAATTGATTTAAGATTTCCGTGTGGTGTCCGGATATAAAGAATAGCACCACCTCATATCCTCCACTGGGTGTCGTAAAAGGCGACTAATGGACCTTAAGACCCAGTGCACTGTACCAAGCACCTTGGGTCACCCGAATGGTGGCGGGTAAACAACCAACAATCGCATTCCCAAAGAGGGTTGGTGTCAGGCAGGCGGCCGACTATAAAACCATAGCCAAAACTTTAAGCAACATGTCTAGAAGACGTGTTGCGCCGACCCCAAGTGAAATGGGATAAGGGCAGGAAAATGAATGAATTGATTTAAGATTACATAACTATGTAAGGCCATTTATACTTGACAGTGAGACCTTTCATACCATGATTTAAATGGAACTAGGCATGTTAGTGGAAGAGATTAATCAATAACATACGATTTTAAAATTACCTTTGAATTTTTTTTTTCATTTTATCGAGGAAGGCTTTAGGCTATATAATTAGGAGCGAAGAAATAATGGAAAATGAGAAAAAAACGGGGAAAATTATTCTTGAGGTATTCCGTTGCGTGCGCTCTGAAAACGGTTCAAGACACCAAAAATATATGTAAAAAAAAAATTATTCTTTTCGAAATAATCTAAAAAAATGTCCATGTGTTACTCTTTCACGCATATTATACTACTGAACCGATTACGATGAAATTTCAAGTTTGTGCAAGATAGATAGTGATTACAGCATAAATATAATATAATATATAGACCTTTCATCATGTGAATGTTGGACTAACCTTTAAAACTAGCAGTGTTAACAGTTAAATATGTTTGTAAGACTGGAGGTTATGGTTATGTATCTTCAATACCACGCAGACAAAGTCGCGGGCAACAGTTAGTATAAAGATAAACAAATATAAAAATAGACTAGATAAAGATAAATGGTAATATTTTCACAAAAGAATTAAACTTTAACAATAATATTTTTTTTTAGTAGAGTAGACCTTTACTCATATACTAAGTAATTAATGTTTTCTTAGGCTTTTACAGAAGAGTTTTTATTATTTAGGTTTCCTAGTTAAGTGTTAACTAATATTAAAAATTAATTAATTGTTCCTAGTATATATTAATGACCTACCATTTTTTTTAAAAGACACTTGTAACGTAGTGCTTTTTGCCGATGACACTTCCCTAATTTTTAAAGTTAATCGAAATAGAGATAATTTTAATGAAGTAAATAGTGCTCTCACTCGGGTGACACAATGGTTCTCGGCTAACAATGTAGTATTAAACGCCAAAAAAACCAAATGTGTTAAATTTGCAATGCCTAATGTAAGAAATCTTGGTCCAAATATTTTAATAAATGGTGAAGTGCTTGAGGCTGTAGAGTCAACGGTTTTTCTGGGTATCACAGTTGATAATAAACTGAAGTGGTCAGCACATATTGCGTACCTCGCGGGTAAGCTAAGCTCAGCGGCCTATGCAGTTAGGAAAGTTAGACAGATTACTGATGTGGACACAGCTCGCCTTGTTTACTTCAGCTACTTTCATAGTATTATGTCATATGGCATACTGTTGTGGGGCAAGGCGGCAGATATAGAGTCAATTTTTATTTTACAAAAACGTGCCATCAGGTCTATCTACCAGCTAGGCTCAAGAGATTCTCTTAGGGAACGGTTTAAAGATATAGGCATTCTAACTGTAGCATCGCAATTTATTTTGGCCAATATATTATTTATTAGACAAAATTTACACTTGTATACAAAGAAAAGCGATATTCATGGCATTCATACACGTAATAGACATAAATTATGTGCCTCTTCACACCGATTACACAGGGTTCACAACTCATTTGTAGGACTCGGTATTCGTTTTTACAATAAACTGCCTCTCAGATTAATAGAGTTACCTTTTAACTCATTTAAGTCTACAATAAAAAATAATCTTTGTAAAAAGGCATATTATACAATAAACGATTATTTGAATGATAAAAATAGTTGGCCGCTGTGACATGCACAAGACGGCTCTGTATGGATTACCTGACATTAATTATTTGGTTTAATTTTAATGTAATTTGATAGGCATACTCTGTGTATGTAACATTGTGTTACCTATTTTGTTTTATTTTTAATACGATTATACGTATTGCTTGACATCATTATTATTTTGAAATGTATAATTATATTAATTATAAAATTTAATTATGTACCTGGACCATAATGGTTAGGAATTGTGCCATGAATCAGTGCTTGGGTATAGTTTTACTTTGTATTCATTTATTAAGCCGGCAGCAGATTCGTCATGCTCCCTTAGTCGCCACTGCTTGCGGTGGCGTCTCGGGTCGGGTCACCTCCTTCCCTCAAATATGGCGAGGGAGGCGATGGCTGACCCCTGCGTCATACTCGTGAACGGGTGCTGCTTGCGGTGGCTGGTCGGTCTGCTGACCTTGGGCTCAGTAATTAAAAGTTTTTTCTTTCTTTTTTTTTTTTTTTTTGTAGTTTTTATCGACCTAAAACATTGATTTATCTGGCACGGTTCCTACCTTACTATAATATTATTATAATGTAAAAGAAAGACAGCGTGCTGCTGGGGAGTTTGTTGCGCCGTTTCTTCTCCCGTAGCGAAAGCACAGGAAGCGGTGAAGGGTGGGCGATGGGGTGCTGTCTAATATGATTTTGACGTTCGGAAAGTGCTACATTGTAGCCTATTTTGAATAAATGACTTTTGATTTTGATTTTGATTTTGATTTTGATTTAAGAGTTTACTCACAGCCGCTTTTTTTGTGGCAGTTCTCTTTGAACTAATTTCTTAAACGGAATCATCTCAGAATCGTGCGCTTGACACTTCTCCGGTTATTCATATTTCTATGGTCACAAACTACTTTGAACAAAGCCAGCCAGCTTCATAGGAACCCCTAATTTTGCCTGTATAATCACAGGAGTCCGTAGCTCAAATGGAAGAGCGCTCGCTTAGCACGTGAGAGGTACCGAGATCGATACTCGGCGGCTCCAACACATGGCTGCAGGATAAACTTTTTGTTTTTGTATTTTTTTTTATTACTTTATTTATGTTCAATTTGTAGCTTATTTTTGCTTGAAAATAATCGGAATCTCGTTAGAAACTTAGAAGGCTATTTATAATAGGGTGATATTTTTTTATTTATTTGTTTTGGGATACAAACAAATGCTATATCAATGAAATGAAGCTACGAACCGAGTTCAGCCAGTACCTATGTGATATTATGATGATACCTTTTGATATAGGTTATTTTCAACTTTTAGTGCCGCTGCTTTTGAAGACAATGTTTATTTTTCGTTACAATTAATTTATTATAACGATTGGTGGAGTGGCGGTTCTGCTGGTGATCCATATTTCCTGGAATAAACAAATAATTACTCTATTGTATCGCAAATCACATGAAATAAGTGAAGTATCATGGGCCCAATTACTCTTGGCCGGTTTTGTTAGGTTTTTTGATATACCGCGGGTAACACCGCGGTGTACAGCTAGTCATTTTAAATTTCGCGTGTATCTTTTATGAAGGTAGTTATAGACGTCTGCTTCCTACGAATATAAAAAATGTGGAATTTTGTGAGTATGGATGTTTGTTACTCTTTCACGCTCAAGCGGCTGGAGTAATTTTGATGAAATTTGGTATGGACTTAGTTGACTCCCCTGGATTCATTTATGAACAGCTGCGTTTGTGGGAGATAATGTAAAAAACATGTGTAAGCACATTTGCTCAGACGCAGTCGCGGCCCACGGCTAGAAGTTTATGAAAGAATGCGAGCTATGAATGATAGTAGATAATGAAACAAATGAACGAAACTACTAATGGATACTAGGTTATTTAAATCCAAACTAGAAACATAAATAGACTTCACAAATCTGAAGTCAATTCGCCGAGAATTTCATTGAGGTCTGAGCTTGTCTTGGTTTATAATAAATCCATTTACCTACCGACGGAACTACTGCGCCGAGTCGTAGTAATTCCTCGTAGTCCAAGAGCTGTTTCTTGACAGGCAACTTTACAATAAAGTCTTTTCAGCCAGCTTACCATAAAATTATTAGTTTTTATTGAATCTTAAACCGTTTTACGCTATCTGGTTGAAATATATTTTACTCTCACAACATCCTTTAATACTTACCCCTGACAAACAGCAGCGAGTTTTCGGTTGCGTTGCTGTTTGCTATGCGTTAATTATCAGGCGTTGTAATCGTTGCGTAGATTAGGGTTTAACGATTTTTGAGTATGTTTGAAATATTCGATATTGAAATGAAATGAAATCTTTTATTCTGTAAGTGGGATTATTTTAATAATAAATAACTTTTACTTGCCTTACATAGTATTTTAAAGCCCGTTTGAGTACACGTTTATACACTCCCTATCTGACTACTCTGAGAGGAAATGTCGACACAAACTTAAGGGTAACTGTTTCTTTTGAGGTCCAGACAGTTTAATTTTAAAATAATATATTATTTTAAAGTCAAGGTTTTTGATTTAAGAAAATCTCTGCCTGCTATCTGATCTCTAGCTACCTGCAATATACCTCTTACTCATGACTGGAAATCAGATTTAGTTCAGTCGATGAAACTGCGGCTGACCGCAGTTCTCAAAGTGCTCTAAATTTAGTTACTGCAGTGGTTAACCTCATAGCGAAGAATGGTCATCCAATTAACTTGTAAGCTTAGGACATCTGAAACTAGAGCTCAGTGCATCTAACGCCACGTCTTAAAGAAAGATATATACCTTTTTTTTTTGGTAAAAGAAAGATATATACCTACTCCTATTTGCGTGTTACAATTACTTTTAATAAATAGTTATAAATATCTTGGGACAATATCGACACACGGCCACCTAAGCAGAGCTTATGTTTTGATAATCAGACAGCTGATAAAGATACTTACTTCTATATATCTAAATATATACATATTATACATAAATCACACCCAGACACAGACGAAATGATCGTACTCACCACACAAACATATTTTGTCCTGGGTGGGAATCGAACCCACGACCTTCGGCTTAGCAGTCAGGAGCACTAACCACTAGACCAACAGGCCCGTAAAACGTTTCAACGAGGTGCAATTTGCTTGACAAACCTTGAGGACCTTCAGGGCGACTCAAGCAAATTGAGAAAACGGCTAAGAAAATAGCGTTTAGTATTTGTTTTGAAAATAACAGTTTACTTCCTTATTTCATCTATATTCAGCGTTGGGCGTCGTTTATGATAATGAGGCCCTATACGAGCCATTCTGTATTACTTTCGGAACGAAGGTGGAAGCAATTTTACTTTTATTAGTGTTTTTGTGTTGGCTTTCCGGGTAATCGTTTAAAGAATGTGACAACTTTCCTGGGCACTTTTAAACTTCATGTAGAAGGGGATATGGTTTAATTTGTTGCTGCTGCTTCATCAGTATGCTTACAACTTAAAAAGATGATTAAGGTATAAATCTACTTTTCAGTATAAGCTTTAGGTTATTAAGAGAGATGTAAGATGTGAGTAAGATCTATGTCTGTATATTCCCTATTATAATTGTTAGGTGTGTATGTTTTATTTAGCCGTGGAGAGTTCCACGCGTAAATATTGCTGGAGTATGTCGTATAATATAAAATAATGTTGAATGATGTCTCTGTCTGTTTGCGATTAACTCTAAAACTACTGTACCAATTTTCATGTTGTTTTCATCCATATATAGAGTGGATCTGAAGAAAGGTCTTAGTATATCATTTGTTAAGTTTTTGTATACCTATATTTTATACGGCTATAACCGACTTTCGCGCGGGCAAAGTCGCGGGCGGCTGCTAGTAAATAAATAAATAATATAATAAATGTTCTACGACTTTAACACAAGGCCACTTAGTATTAAATTATGCAAAGCAAAGCAAATTAAAGTCTAAAAATAAATTAATCAAATATTTAATTAAAACAAAATAAAGAAGTAATATTATTTTTATTGTAACTCTGAAGTTATTGCTCAGGAAAAGCTTACTCAAAAAAAATACAAAACAAAAATAAAGAACAAATAAAAAGAACGTTTCGAATAAAATAAAACAATTCAATTACTTGCTAAATTTTTACCGAGTCATAAACAGTGGATTCTAATTACATTCTCTACCGGAAAATTTAAAAATTTAACATCTTAATTAACGTTAACTGGTGTGAATATTTTTTGTTACTTCCAAATAAATTTAGAGACTGATATATTGAAGCGTTTTTATTGGGTGATATAACATACGTACACTAATATTATAAAGAGGAAAACTTTGTTTGTTTGCAATGAATAGGCTCAAAAACTACTGGACTAATTTTGAAAATTCTATCACCTTTCACAAGCTACATTATCCACGAGTAACATAGCTATATTTTATTTAAAAAAAGAGATGTCCGTTACATGTTCTTATTTTACACAAGCTGAAAAAATACTACCAGAAATGTTACTTAGTTTGCGCACGTTGCCAAAACACTCTACACCTATCTATGTCGAATAAGGCACAATAACCATATTTTTATTTAAAAATCTTTACATTTTTTTGGACCACATTTAAACGCGGTTTTTTTCCTTCTTATTATTCCTTCTTAAAATAAATTATTTCATCACTAAGTACGTAAAAATGGACGTTTGGTTTTGAAGTTTTGGTGAAATTAAAATATTACTATTTCTGCTGCATGGCTCGTTGCAAAGTGGACGTCACCAAGGCCGAAAAAGACCTACTAGTTTTAGGCCTTATAATATAAATTTTAAAATATTTCAAACACTTTTCATTATTTATTAATCAATATTACAATGTGTAAAAGTAACTATGAAACTATACCTGAAAACATATCTACAACTAATATTACAAAGGCGAAAGTATGTACGTGTGTTTTTGATATACGTAGGGGAAAGGCGTACAAAATGACATAGGTGGGTCATATGACATAGCCCCGTATCTTCGAATCTAAGGCTCATTTAGTTCACCCAAAGGCGTGTCGAAACCTGTGGTATTGCCAATAGTGCAACTTCGGTCATTCAATGTCGGCCACAATTTAAATATTTTTACTCGTTACGAGTTCCGTTTTGTTGGATTTTGTTTCATCCTAAAAGTAAGTAAATTCAATAATTTATATTCTAGTTTCCACTATCTTTCCTACTTGTTGTCAATATATTAATTTAAACTGAGAATATGTTAAAATTGATATCTTTTGTTTAGATTTTTTGTTATTGCAGGTGAAGTTATAAAACTATAAAATGGACAAAATGACATACCGCTTGGTAGGCCAAAATGACATACTATATGGTTTAAACCACTTATATTTTTTCTTTTTATGTTGGTACCTAATATCGCCAGTTTCAAAAGGAGTGTATGTTTCTGGACTAGGATAACGTAAGCCATGCAAAAAACTAACGGCCTTAATCCTAACTTTAACTCCAAATATGAAAAAAAACTAAAATTAAATCTCCTCCACCGGTCTCCAACAAAAGAGACAGAAAAGTGACTAAGGCAGTGAAATTCAGTTCTAGCAGAGATGAAGTTACAGACTTATACCGCCAATGTTGTTGAAGACGAGGACTGCCCTTGCATCTATTGCAATGACTTGTTCTCCAGGTCTAACCAAAAGAGGTTTGGTTTCAGTGTTTACCCTGCAAATAATGGGCTCACTCATCATGTGTAGACGTTCCAAAGAAAACTAAATCGTTTATATGCAAAGGAGATCGCCAGAAATCCATACATCGTTGGGCCAAATGTTGTACAGTAATCATTTATGTGTTATTTAATAGATAACTCACACACATATTAATATCAGAAAGTTTTTTTTCAAAATTCTATGGGAATTAGTTTAAGCGTACGCATAAAGTTCAAACGCAATATTATCTCTTAACAAATTTATTTAACAGGTTCAAACTTATTGAATATCTATTATCAACGTTACAATGATACCACAGTCTAAGTATCATACAGTCGTCCGACGCCTTTGATCTTGTGAAAAATGCCGACAACGACTTGACAGTATCGCGACGCCAAGGGTTGTCAAAATTAAAAATATTAATAAAATTATTTATTTATTGCAGATAGAAAGAAAGACAGTTTATTTAGCGCAAACAGGAGGCTACAAATATTTAAAAATAGTGAAAATAAAATAAAAATAGAGAACAAAAAATTAAACAACTTAAGCCTAAAAAAAAAATCAACATCGTTAACATTATAATCATTAAAAAAAGTGTAACCTAATATTATTATAACTTGCTGAGAACTAATTGAATAATATTAAATAAAAGAATAATTATAAATGGGTAACTGACAAATATTTTCGGTTTCTAGATTTAATAGATTTGAAATTTCTATTGCTGAACTTAATTATATAAAAAATCCTCATCCTATACCTTGTAAAATATAGCTTGATACCTGTGACGTTTGTCGGAATGACATTACTAGGGATGGAGGCGTGTTTCGTAGCTTATCGATGTCTGTGACGTCATGAGTTTTATTAAAAGTGACATTGTAGTCATTGTCATTGTAAAGATGTAAATTAAAAATAAATGTAATTGTAGTTGATTTAAATGAAATAAAACAATAATAATTCAAAATAATCGCGCAAACGGATCACAAATTCGCGACACTCACTATTCAAAACAGTCTTTTTTTGTCTTTTCGGCATTTTGGCAAACAAAAAAAAGGTAACACCAAACAAAGTCACACAAATAATACCATAGTAACACAAATATCAACAAAACAATGGTAGCGTATACAAGGCGTCTGCATCGCGTCAGCACTCGTACTGACTCAAAAACGATGGCGCCCGCTTGTTTCCAGCACGCGAAACCATTATTCCCAAACTAAATAACTACATTTTTTTCCTAGTGAAATTTTCATAGTATTATTTTATCGATAATCATCTGTCAGACACTTACACGTCCCTAGAGCTCTTCAAAGTGCATTTATAAAGTAAGCTAAGAACCAAAAATTATTTAAGAAATATTAAATATTATTTAAATTGCTCATATTTTTACTGGTATCTTTATAATTACATGATTGTTTTTAAAAATGCGTTTTATTTTTATACACAAACGTCGCTTTTATGTTAAAAAATTTGAACTTTTAAAAATAAAGTTTAGGTTGTAGCTGTCTTCATAAAACGTTCGGTAATGTCACAGGTATCAAGCTATATTTTACAAGGTATAATAAATAATTTCAACAAAAAATTTACTGGGAAGCAATCACATGGTTTCGTATTATACTCCACTAAACTCAGATGTTCAAATAATTTGAGCCCAATATTGTTTTCGTTAAATGTATTTTTTATTTTTCTAAAAGTCATTTCAAGTAAATCCGGTCTTTTACATGCTTCCACCCATAACTTACATCTGAAATATTGAAATACAATACAAATTAATAAATTCATTCTTCATCTATATTTTTTTATGTAAAAATATAAACTTTGTTATAATTTTAGATTTAAGTTATTTAGGTTTTCATTTTTGTAATTAGCACTTAATTAGCGTCCATTTTCCAGGATTTTCCATTTTCCTTCAGGTACCTAGCCTACCTACCTATTCATACTTCTTTCCGTCCATCATTCGGCCTTTTTGTTGGCGTTGTCAACTTTGACGGGTATGACAAATATTTTTATTATTAAATTTACGTATTCACTTTACAATAACAAAACATTATTTATTTACCTTTCTTCTGTTCGTGGAAGCTGATGAAACCGCAGATCCTTATTAATACGATATGAAGACTTGCAATCTCTCACAGCACACGTCGTATGCACCATTTTATAAAATAATTACGAAAACAAACACGCGTAAGCCCTGAATGACGTGTCCCGACATGCTAACATTATTTTGTTTGCATGTCGGGCTCGGCCCTCCCGCGTCCCACCCCTCACACCCCGCACGATTGCCCTGTCTAGACGCCTTCGTCGGACGACTGTATGACAATAGTATATTTAGACTGTGATATTACCATGGATATCTTTGTTAGAAACAATTACCATCCTTCTATCGCTTTGTAACAAACAATACTTCTTCTGTTTTTTCACATTCCCCGCCATCTTGTTAAACGGAAGTCAAGATGTTCAGGAAACGTATTAAATGTAAATTTATTATTATAAAATAAGTTTCTTAAAATAATTATTACTATTTATTAAAAATAATAATTATTATTATTTATACTTATGTTACTTAAATCTATAATAATTTAATAATCTATCAATAATATCGCCATTGTGTAAGGAGGATTAACCGAAAGTAGGTTACTAACATTACAATATCATAATCATAGTTTAATAATACTATTGAAATTAAAATACACCTTACAGCTCGGCCTTCCTGCACAACGCGAGTCCTCGCGCGAGAAAAAGAAATAATAATAATTAATTAACATTCATATGTTTTCACAAAAGTAACTACTACACAAATATTCATTAACGACAGCTACAACACAAATAGTCATTAAGTGCAGACATCTGAGGACGAAGACATCTGGGACGGCACTCGCTGCCGACTCCGTCTTCCTTCCTGTTCATAAGAGTCTCAATCTAACGACGGGCCTTCTTGACCAGCCATTGGGTCTACTTCACCAAGAGAATTGAGCTGCCCTTGACCTCGAGCTTGCCCATCACCAAACCCTTCACCTCGGTTTGTGACATAATTTTGCCCTTTACCTCGGGCTTCACCATCACCAAACCCTTCACCTCGGTTTGTGACATAATTTTGCCCTTTACCTCGGGCTTCACCATCATCAAACCCTTCACCTCGGTTTGTGACGTAATTTTGACCTTGACCCCGGACTGACCCATCAGCAGCCCCTTCACCTCGGGTTATGCTGTGACTCAGTCCTTGATCTCGGCCATGATCGTTTCCTAACCCTTAACCTCGGGTTTCATTAGTTCCTGGTCCTTGACCCCGGACTGACCCATCAGCAGCCCCTTCACCTCGGGTTATGCTGTGACTCAGTCCTTGGTCTCGGCCATGATCGTTTCCTAACCCTTGACCTCGGGTTTCATTAGCTCCTTGTCCTTGACCCCGGACATTCGCTTCCTCTAGTCCTTCACCTCGGACCTCTACCTCCATAGACTCTTGACTTCGGGTATCCATATTCGTCTTAGGCGTGGAAGGAAATTTTGTTTATCCTTTTCGATCCCGCTTCTGAACTTTAAGCGTACGCATAAAGTCCAAACGCAATATTATCTCTTAACAAATTTATTTAACAGGTTCAAACTTATTGAATATCTATTATCAACGTTACAATGATAATATTATCATGGATATCTTTGTTAGAAACAATTACCATCCTTCTATCGCTTTGTAACAAACAATACTTCTTCTGTTTTTTCACATTCCCCGCCATCTTGTTAAACGGAAGTCAAGATGTTCAGGAAACGTATTAAATGTAAATTTATTATTATAAAATAAGTTTCTTAAAATAATTATTACTATTTATTAAAAATAATAATTATTATTATTTATACTTATGTTACTTAAATCTATAATAATTTAATAATCTATCAATAATATCGCCATTGTGTAAGGAGGATTAACCGAAAGTAGGTTACTAACATTACAATATCATAATCATAGTTTAATAATACTATTGAAATTAAAATACACCTTACATTAGGGAGAAAGTAAGTTTTTGGGTGACTAAGTTAGGTTTTGCGGCAGATAGTAAGAATTGTATTTTAATATCGGTGTCCAAAAAAACAAGCAGTGGTCGTTCGCAATAAGAAGTATCCAAGTCCGTAAAAGCAATCCAAAGTCGTCAGAAAAATAGCAGAAATAGTGTAAGTACATCCGTAAGCGCACAAGAACGAAAACGAATGAAGAGATCACCAGAATGACGTGACATTGACGTTTATCAGCACTGACACATTTTCGTTTTGAAATAATACCCAAAACACAATCTGAACGATGTCATTTTTAAATAAATAAATAACTATTATTTACTAAAACAACAACAATTTCATTCAACACCCTTTTTCCTTTTATAAAATTATTATAAGGTTCACGAGAAATGTTAAAACAAGATTACGATATTTTTTTTAAATAATTCCCTTAAAACTACTAGTTTTAGGACGAACTTAAAATGACGGGACAGCTCGTTTACGGAGCTGGTTTTAGAATTTCTTGTAAATAAAAAATATATTTCAAATTGTATTTTTAGCTCATTAGGTACGGTAGAAAGTTATTATTGTTATAAGTTATTTATAATCAGCAAAAAATCTAGTATTTTTTTATATACATTTCGTTCCTGTGCATAGTTTAGCCCAATACTGGCGATCTCCTTTGCCAATAATTTCTCAATTACTCATATATTTTTTATATGCCGTTTTGTCCGCACTACCTATGTCGTATTACCCGCCTATGGCGGGCAAAACGGATTTCAGTAATTTTTTTTTTAGAAGCTTATATTTAGTTTTGTTTTTGTTTAAAGTTAATTAATGTCCTATGTAATTATAGGTAATGAACCAAGGAATGGAAAGACCTACTTTTACTGTTAAAATTATTAATAAATAAAGACTTATGACTGATTTAGCGGAGGGTATGTTTGTTACCTCTTCAAGTCTAAACCCAATGTTGACGATATTTGAAATGAAACTAGCTGATACCCCGGATTAATGTATGGGCTGATATAGATTTGAATATTTCTCCTCACAAAGGAATGAAAAATGGGAGGGAGGGGGTTGTACGCATACAAGTCAGTTTTAGTACTAATAGCTGCGCTCCACGATGTTACTTGCAAATACGAAGTAGCCTATGTGTTTTTCTAGAATATAATCTACGAATCTACATATAATTGGCAAGTCACATTCGCTGTTGGCCGGTTTTGTGAGGTTTTCCGATAAACCACTGGTAACACCACGGGGTACAGCTAGTTAGAAAATAAAGTAAAAATACTTTGTTGTTTCTCTAGGCGTTATTCTACTGGGATAAAACTGTCATTTTAGTAAAATTAAACTATACTAAGTGTTAACAAATATTAAAGAATGAGTGCTTGCTTTTGTGGCAGTTCTCTTTGAGCTAATCAGTTCAAACATAATTGTACGCCTGTCCCTTGTTTGGTTTTCCATATTTTTATGGTCACTAACTACTTCAAACAAAGCCAGCTAACTTCTATGAACATATTTCATATTCATATGAACCCCCAATTTTGCCTATACAATCACAGGAGTCCGTAGCTCAAATGGAAGAGCGCTCGCTTAGCACGCGAGAGGTACCGAGATCGATACTCGGCGGCTCCATAACACTAATGTTATCGCTATTCCTCTTTTTGTTTGAAAATAATTAAGGATTTCATAAGAAACTTAAAAGCTATTTGTAATCGAATAAAAAAAGGGTTTTTTTTTTGTGGAACAAACATCACTACATAGTATAAAACAAAGTCGCTTTTTCTGTCATGTGTCATGTTGTATGTCCCTATGAACGCTCAAATCTTTAAAACTACGCAACGGATTTTGATGCGGTTTTTTTTAATAGATAGAGTAACTCATGAGGAAGGTTTTTATGTATAATATCATCCATTAAATAGTGGACAAATACTGTTATTTTTGAGGTTTCTAATGTGATGTCGCAAATAATTACATTTTTTCCGCTTACATTGCAAACGCAGGCTGAATCCTACGAGATTTATCAAAATAATGTACTAAGTATTGTACACAATGAAAAGGTCTACAGAAAACTCCGCGATGGTATATGTCTATCTCTTATGGATATCCCACAATAACATTTTTTTGTCATTTACTTTTTACGACAAATAATGACTAATATTCGAAGCGATTTTAACCAATACAGCATTAATCCTTATCCAATTAAATACCTTAAATACATTGTTGATTTAATATAGATCTATTTGGCCTTTTACAGCATCTGATTTAAATCAATATTTTTGAAGATGTACAGATTTAAAAATTGCGGAACGTAGCGGGCCGCTATGTTTTTTATAAACAACGTTCACAGTTTTTCTGTAGCGTATTTAGTATATCAGCATTGCACCCGTGCGAAGCCGGGGCGGGTCGCTAGTAAATATATAAAATCAAGATACAAACCGACTTCAGTCAGTATCTTGGTGATGTGATGTAATCTTTTGATATTGATTATTTTAAGGTTCCCGCTGTTTTTGATGTCGGTTTTTAGGGTTCCGTAGTCATATGGAAAAAAGGGAATCCTTACAGATTCGTCATGTCTGTCTGTTCGCCCGTATATCACAGCCATATTTTTCCTAAAATAGAAAAAAAAATAATTGGGGGTCTCCCATACCTGGTACTAAAAAAAAACCTATACGTGTGGGGTATCTATGGATAGGTTTTTAAAAATTATATTAAGGTATCTAGTACCATTTTTTCCCAAACTGAGTAGTTTATCCGAAAAATATATATATAAATTGGTAAAATGTGTTCTATATCTATCAGCAATTCTATATCTCTACTTGCTACTAAGGAACTCTTCATGGACGAGTCCGACTCGCACTTGGCCGCTTTTTTTATTTTTTTGTTAAAATTTTATACGTAAGAGGTTTAATTCGATACAAAGCTGGTGATTCATACTTCCCGGAATAAACAAATAATTCTATTGTATCGCAAAATCACATGAAATAAGTGAACTCAAAACTAAATTAGAAATTATCTGTTTTACATTTACAAATTAGGTAGTATCTTCATTATATTTTTCACATTCACACGCGGCACTTCCAGTCGCAAACTAAATAGGTACCTATACTATGGTCAACAGACAATTGATAAACATACATACGAGTAAACATACCTATTTATATATTTAAGTACCTAATATTACCTATGTTTAAGTTCGTTATTAGGCTATGTTCAGTGCAGTGTATTCACCGTTCGCAGTGGTCTGCCACTAACTGTTATTCTGTTTAGCGGACTGTAAATTTGATGATGGCACTCGGACTCATGCAACAGGAATTTTATCTGACCCCTTTTTGACTCATGCCTGTTATATGCATAGCAGGAAATATTTAACATATTTGTAATTGTAGAATATTTTTTTGGAGTTAAATTGGCTGTTGAACGACTATCCAATGGATTGCACAGCTCATTAATTGTTGCTTGTTTCTTCCAGTGATTTCACGTGCTTTTGGTGTAGCTGCAAAGCATCAAACACTATAATTATAACTCTGTCAAATTAAAAGAAGACTACGAGTTAATCCAGGGTGTGGGCTAACTCCATACCATTTTTTTTCAAATTGGTTTAACAATTTACAGATGAAAGAGTAACATACCACGACTATCCACCTAAACTTACAAATTTTCTCATTCATAATATTAATAGGATTTGTTTGTGTTAGGTTCACGGCAGAATAATACATAATTAAAAAGTATACGGTCTATTGTATTGCAAAAAAAAATCTTATTTGTACTTCTCAACAAATTACATTCTGTTCTAAAGTTTGCCATCGTATTTGTTCATCATCGAACAGTAATTTGCAGAATCATTTTCCCTTCCCTATTAAATTATTATTCAATTTACATAAACAGGCAGTATTATTTGGAGTTGTTTGCTTCGTACCATTAATTAACGCCGCGTTTTAAGCTCATTGTTTCCTCAAGACAACAGGGCTTGCACTTGCAGGTGAACTCCTATTCCAAACAATTGAAACTCGCTGTTGGCAGTTGGCACTACAACTGAGTGCGTACCACGATCTCTTAAAGAAATATTACTGTGGGCGAGGAAGCGAGACGGTGCTTTACATAATTCTCTGTGTGATACTCTATCTCGCTTACACATTTACAGTAATGTTAATTTAAGACAAGATGGTAGAGCTACTGAACTAAGTTTATGCGGTGTTTTGGTGGAGTGTAGTTGACTGAGGCATAGTAATTAACCAGTAGTAATCCATTACCATAGAATTAGTTCAATGAACTGTCCCGGTATATTAATGAGATCCTGTTATTGATGTAATGGATACCGATTTAAATAGTCAATTCGATTCAATCATTTGTTGATACTATGAAACGATAATCCTATTTAATAATTATTTTCGCTACGTTGGTGAAATATTTAGGTTAGGAAATAAATAGAATCAATGAAATTCTAAATATTAAATTTATCTTATAGTATATACATATGTATTTACAAGTATATAAGTATGTTTGCACTATGATAAGGAGCTTAAAACCGATAAGATTTGCTACCTTTACCTAAAGGACTTCCTTAAGCCATTATAACGTAGATATAAATTACAGTTACGTTACAAAAGCGTTTGTAAGACAAGAAGAGCGAGATCCTTATCAGTTTTGTATCTCGCTCGTATCTAATGCAAAACCTTCCAGCAAATATGTCCGCGGAATATTTCATTGCTGCCTAGAGCGAAACAGAGGGCCACCATATATCAAGTAGTATAATTAGTCTAGGACGGGCCTGTTGGTCTAGTGGTTAGTAACCCTGACTGCTAAGCAGGAGGTCGTGGGTTCGGTTCCCACCCAGGACAAATGTTTGTGGGATGAGCACGATCATTAAAATTTCTTCTGTGTCTGGGTGTAATTTATCTATAATATGTATACATTTAGAAGTATATAAGTATGTTTATCAGCTGTCTGATTACCATAACACGAGATCTGCTTAGCTTGGGATCAGATGTCCGTGTGTGGATATTGTCCCAAGATATTTATTTATTACTATTATTTATTTATTATTGCAGTTGTGGGAGCGTGACAGCGCAAGTACACGGCATAAAGCGGTGTCTCTCTTCCACAACTGAAAAAAACATATTTTAAATGTCCTAGTAGCTCGCAGGCAGCGTATGAATGTAATGTAATTATGTCAGATTAGCAGATTTCGGTCATTCCTTATTTATGAGTGGCCCGTTTAGCCGTTAGGGTAGAGGTCATAGAGGGTCAATGATTAAACTAATTAATTTTGGCCCCTAATTACGGCGAAAGAAATATGTGTCTGATGGGGCGATTTATTTATAGGGATCGGAATGTTGGTGTGTTATACCGTACAATACTACAACTTATACTTTAGCGGAACTAAAGATGCGAGAAACTTGTAATTCCATGTGGGGAAATCAATAAAAAGAGAATCATAATTATTTGACATTTACTTGTAAAAAAAACAGATGAAACCAGTGCTGATTTTAGAGGTATTTTGTTCTGTTACCTAAAACAAAGCACTTTTAACAAATGAGTGTTGTGCATGTCCAATAAATCAATACTACCATTCTTGGGAAACTGGTGCCCTGGTACTGTACCAGACAAAGCCGCTTTACATTGCACGACACATAAGTATTAATGAGTCATAATGGACGATGCAACGCTCTCAACTGCTTAGTCAGGATACACGAGTGGACGTCGCAAACTAAATGTATCGATCTAAGTAAAATATTCATCAAGTGGTAACTATTCTAAATCCTACATAGTATACAATGTAGGATTTTGTTTTCCTGGGCAAGGACCTTTGTTAAAACAAACAATTGTATAAATACATATTATGTATATCTTCTGCAAATGCTAGCTATTTTCCGCGTCTCCGTTCTTATTCTTTCAAAACAAAGAAGTTGTAAAAAATAGAAAAATTCGAGGTGTATCGACGGCGATTGGAAACTAACATTTTGACTCAAAAATTTTATCTAAGGTAATTATTTGTGCTAAGTTCATAAGTCGCGGTAACGGTCAAGCTACGATCCTGGCATCTATACCTACTAGTACGTTTTTAGACCAGCAAAATCTAAACAAGATTAAAAAAGAAACATGAAAATCGCTTCATAAACAACGCGAACTAACATAAAATAGCATAATATATACACGGTCGAATCTGAAACCTTCTCCTTTTTAAAGTCTGATTCAATAGTCTAAGAGAATTATGTCGTAACAATGCCCATATTACGAGGATAGTAACATTTTATGTTTATTGCAAATTAACCCTCATCTATATAAACGAAAACAAAGGTCAACTATTCTCGTATCTAAAGCAGCGAACCCTTAAAACATCCACATATTAAGTACTTTCATTATAGAATAAACAATTGCGACCTTTGTTTTAGAAACTCTTAATTATATTAAGTGCAGGAATAAGGTCGACCTTTGTCTCCTGGCCTCTAGCCAAAGGAAAATGTATGAAAATGACAGGTATGAGTCACGTGACTAAGTGTTAGGAAATGTCATTTTCTCACAATTGTTCGTTTTCTATTAACGGTAATGATTGTAGAAATGACGCTTGGGTAGATGGGCTGTTTCACTTTCAATTAGGAAATCTATTTTTTTTAGTTAATTTTACGTGTCATACTTTTTATTACACTTCGGTGTTAATTATACTGAAAGGTCTGTATTCTGTAATATAAGTTATTTTGATAATACTCTAAACCATTTGTTTGATAACCATTTATTTATTATAAACGTTTTTTCGATTACTATGTAATCGAATTGTTTTCCATCGTCAGATAAACTATGACGCGACTCTAGAGTCTGTAACCTCTTGAGCTCTCGTTTAAACTGGAATCCATATTTAGCCCGATCTTCAATTATTGTCCATATACTTAAGAGTTCTTTTCAACTCTTGTACGGTAAACTTCAAGGAGTAGTTTCAACTTAAGTTGCTATGTAACCCTCATTTTTATCGATTCAGACTTCGGTCATTGGTAAAGTAATAATATAAAATTCAATTCTTGATTATGAAATAGTTCATTTTCTATTGTTGGTTGTAGTCTAGAAGTAAGTGTTACCGGGACCAGATATATTGAACTAAAAAAAACATAGTCTGCTACATAGCCTCCGTGGCGCAATGGCTAGCGCGTTCGGCTGTTAACCGAAAGGTTGGTGGTTCGAGCCCACCCGGGGGCGATCGTATTTTTATTACAACACGAATACATATTTTTTTTATAAAAGTGTCTAAAGAATTAATAAATCAAATATGCATACATTTATTGCGTTAATTGTATTACA
Source organism: Chrysodeixis includens (assembly GCA_941860345.1). NCBI lineage: Eukaryota > Metazoa > Arthropoda > Insecta > Lepidoptera > Noctuidae > Chrysodeixis > Chrysodeixis includens. The sequence continues at coordinate 12,172,554 of OW796090.1, forward strand.
GCTCCAGCCAGGCTATTAAACAAACCCCTAAATTAAAAAAAAACAACGTAGGATACTAATATAACCAAACTCAAAATTGCTTATATTTTTCTTACACGGGCTTCTCCTGTTAAACACAGAATCCCTTACAAGGAAAGTCCGTTAAATAAAAGGCTTGGTTTGTATGAACAAATTGTATTGTTGTGTTGCCTGTTCTTTGGTCATCTGTCAACGTATAATCCCAGTGAATCGTGGTAAATGGACGTCTGGTAGTGTGACGTGACAATCGAAAGAGGTTTTATGAGGTTTAACACCAAAAAGATAAGGTGAATGTGTCTGTCCTAAAACTCTGTTCTATTTTGATCAATTTTGGCATTTATATAAGATAAGATATGTAAGCTACTGTGCAACAAAGATCTTTTCATCATTTTATATCATTTTATAATGTAGAACAAACTCTTTAACAAATATTACTTTTGACAGACAGTTGAGTTGATTCTCGTCGCGAATACACCAGCTAATCATGTAAATGTCATCCACTATCAAAACATTCTTGCAGCTTTTTAATAAAACATACTCATATATAAAACTACCACTTCATTAAATATCACTTCAGACAGGCAGTTGACTTGATTCTTGTTGAGAATATGCTAACCTGCGCTCTCATGTTAATGTCATCCACGTGCCAAAAGATTATTGTAGCTCTTTAGCAAAGCATACTCGTACCTACTACTCAATCAAATCTAAGTCTGAAATGCATGTGAATAAATAAAATGTTCTTTTTATTGGCCTTAATGTCGTTAAACATGCATTATTTTTAAAGACAGAAGTTTTACCAAATAGTTTGCAATGTATTGGACAAAGACCTGAAAAAATATGCCTAAGTTTATATGCAGCCATACTTACTACTTACTATTGCCCAGTTGCTTTTCTAGTTAGAATAATTGTACGGTTCACGTTACCCTAATGTAACGAAATAATTCAAGTAGTCGTGTTACCCAGCAGGCTAACATTAGCTTACAAACGATCGGATCGATTAAGGCTATGCATGTTCGATCCATACCATACTTGGTACAGAGTTTTGTTTCACTAAAGTATATTTTTTTAAGTTAATAGCTCCAGAGGGTTTAGTAATACATCGTATAAGGGGAGAAAACGAAAGGATAACTTAAAATTATGGGATAGATATAGTCCTACTGAAAGACGGATTCCTGTGTTCATATTTAAATAGTGATTGACTGGTCAGTTCAGTTTATTAGAGTGATTTGTCAGTGTTAAGGGAAACGTATTTTATATTTTTAACAGATTTTTGTGTTATAGTTAGTAAGTTATTAAGATGTTTTAAAGTGAAAAGTTAGGACCAATGTCGATTTATTTCGATTTTTTTTTCATTGGACAATAATTAGTCGTTAAAAGGTTGAAATAGGATTGTCTTTACGGCTGCTGTAAGACTGCAACGGTTTTAGTACTATTTCTACAAAGAGTTATTGAGAGTATTGCTTATTTTAAGTGTTTCTTTTGTTGACACTTTTGAGATAGACACAACGTCATAATGTTATTTTGAAACATAATGTAAACTCCTTTTACCAGGCATGTTATTCGATATTCAATTATTATAACCAATACCTACATCGTTACATCTTCCCTCATTAAATTCAATACTTTACTCTTTTATGAACTGAACATTTTGCGTCGTGCTTTAATAAAGCTTATAATGTAATATGTGTTCAAAAAATTACACGGGATTTTGTTGCTCATACTTATTAGAATCGTTGGGTCTATCAACCATTTTAGTCTAGTTTATTTTGTGAGCAGAAAAATAAAACAGGTGTAGTAGCTGGTTTTTTTTGTTAGGCAACTGAATTAACATTACGATGATATTTAACATAAGTTACAGCTTTTAGAACCGATTTAATTTCTTGCAGTATCATTATAAAATAGTTTTTAATTCTGATATAGGAATATCTTTTTGAGGAATTGCAACAGATTTTTGGTCAATAAGAATCTTTCCAGAAATGACTAAGAATACACTGGTGCTTGGTTTATATTTAGTAATAAAATTAAGCAATCTAAGAGCGTAATGGCTGCACTATTCATTTGTATGCTAATAAACCACTGATCTAGCTCAAAGCCCGCTATTTATTTTTGGTCTGACAGCGACGTTTAGCTATTAGATGGAGTAGGTCTGATCCCTTGTTGTCTTCTAACTATCTCTCATATACCGTCTTACAATTGTATAATTACCCATTAGGTAAATATTTCATAAAAAATAGACTTTCATAAAAATCTGCTTCCCTACAAGAATTTTTATTTCTGTTTCTACCGCTGGTTTTGTTTACGGATTTTTATTATTTCCAGTTTGTAGTTACAGTTTTATTCATTGCAACAAATAGTCTACAAACAATTAATAACTAGGTATTAATGTTGCTACCTAGGTAATTATAACAATACATCAAGCCGAATCTTTTAGTACCTAAATAATAGAATTCGTTACCAACATTACTAAAGAGGACGAATCACTTACCGAAACATTTCGGACATCACAAAGTTTCACAAAAAAGACAAAAGAAGTACCTAAGGAATTGAAGATGGTTTTTATTAAGGACTTATCGCGAGAATAATCTATCAGTTCTGAACTCGAAAGAAAGTATCAAGTGTCCTTAAGTTAGTCCAGTTTCAGAGAATGATGTATTGAGTTTTAGGGGTCATTACAATTCAAGAGAAACAAGTAAAGGTAATTAAAAGAGAATTTTGAATATGTTTTTTGAGAATGCTACCGATTAAATATAAACATAAAAGGTTGTGAGTACGATGTATGGATGGACATTTGTTACTGTTTCATGCTTAAACAGCTAAATCGATATGACTTAAATTTGGTATCGAGTTAACTGACACCCTGGACTAATTACTTAACTAATTAAATTAACGCATAGGTTACTCAACAGTGTAAAAGGAGCTAAATGTTTTGAAGGTATAAACGACATCCACGCAAGCAAAGCCATAGGAAAAAAATAGAATATAACATTGTTTTATCATTTTATTGTAGAACTAGCTGTGCCCGCGACTTCGTTCGCGTGGTTGTCGAAACAAAACAACGTCGTTTAGATAAGAGTAAGCTATATACATAATATATTATACCTTGGCGTGAAAATAGATGTCGAACTAAGAATATTATTAAGTAAAAAATGTACTACCTAAACTTTAAGGTTCCTATTATTATTTTAAGAGATTTTTTTTTATGTCACAGCTATGGGTTAACATTCAAAACTCACTGAGATAAACTGGAAGCTCTTCAAAATAGATTTTTAAAACTACTTGTTATTACTGAAAATACAAAAGCACATGTAAATGAGATTATATAAATCGATTTAGATGAAACAAAAACGAAATATTATTCAATGTATTGCCTTTATAAAAAAATAATAATAATTGAAATCCAATAATGCATTGACCTTTAATGAGTCTGATGGAGGAGGGACTTTCACCTCTCCTCCCTCTTCATTCCTCTTCGTTGCATTCTATACTTCAGTGTCAGTCTTCAGTATCGATAATAAAAAGCGCCCCCGGCCCCACTAATTTTTTAAAAATATCTTCGATGTACATACTGAATTTGACCCCAACCATTTTTTATTTTATTTCGCTCTTCAACAAATCTAGTATAGATTGGATCACAGTTTATGAGATACGACCCACATTGTGAGACAGGAGCTGCACGCAACGACCAAATATTTTGACAGAGGTCATTAAATGCAGGAAAATCTTAACACCGCGATTCAGAAATATGACGTCATCGTGACTGCGCCATCTAGTATATCAAAACGGCAGTTTGTGGTGTTACTTTGGGCGTAGATAATAGATGGCGGTGGTAACTATTATTGACTATTATAGTATTTATGTTAGCCCCAGTTATTATTGACTATTAGAGTATTTATGTTAGTGGTAACTATTATAGTATTTATGTTAGCCCGACCTTCGGCAATAATATAATGGTGTCAAATCTTAACACCGCGATTCAGAAAACGACGAAATTTGCACAACGCCATCTATCGGATTTAGGATATATCTATCAACATTAGTTCTATTTTTTGTCATAAGATGTCGTTGCAAGTACTACACTGAATTGCGTAACGTAATTATTTTACTTCTTGAATTCACTTAATTAATCATATCTTTTGGTAGAGTGAACCGATTTTGATCAAACAAAGACTAAGTTATACCTCAAGTTGCCTATAATTTTTGTGTATAAACATTGTCTGCATTGAGTTCGTAGATTTTACGTGATGCAGGAGGGACTTTCACCTCTCCTCCCTCCCCCCCTGTATCGGTCTCCGGGATGAAAAGTAGATATGATCCTTCCTCGGAGTAGGTACTATAACCATACCAAGTTTCATCAAAATCCGTTCAGTAGTTTTTGCGTGATTCGCGTTCAAGATACAGACAGACAGACAGACAGACAGACAGACAAAAATTTTTTTAATTGCATTTTATACTTCAGTATCGATAATAAAACGCCCCCCACTCATTTTTTTTTAAATATCTTCAATGTACAGAATTTGACCCCGACCATTTTTATTATAGTACTAGCTGTGCCCGCGACTTCGTTCGCGTGGTTGTCGAAACAAAACAACGTCGTTTAGATAAGAGTAGGCTATATACATATACCTTGGCGTGAAAATAGATGACAAACTAAGAATATTATTAAGTAAAAAATTATACCTAAGCTTCAAAGTTCCTATTAATATTTTAAGAGTTTTTTTATGTCACAGCTATGGGTTAACATTCAAAACTCACTGAGATAAACTGGAAGCTCTTTTAAATAGATTTTAAAACTACTCGTTATTACTGAAAATACAAAAGAACATGTAAAGGAGATCATAACCTAAATTATTTGAAATAGAATTCGTTTGTAGCCAGTGTACATCGGAGGAAGCTCTTTTGGCTCTTAAGTCTAATCGGGTGTAAGCTTTGGTATTACTTACATAGGGGATGTCAATGTTCAAAACCACGCGTAACACACAACAAAATTGCAGTCAACAGCTAGTAAAATTTATATTCAAAAATTATTGAAAAATAAACTCAAAAAGTGTATGTCGAAATGAAATTTGAACTTGAAGTGAAAAAATACGAAGCTCGCAATTCACCAACCCGGCTATTTTGATTGCTATGTTGTAAGCCAAATAACATGTTAATACATATTAATGTAAAAACATAAAACCATAGCATCAGTATTTTGGTCGCTATGGTGACTCGTACACAGCTATGGTGACAGTAGAACAGTTACGAAAATTCGTGATTGATCACCCCCCGTATAGGATAGCACAATAATATGTAGTGTTTATGTTAGCCCGACCTTCAGCAATGATATAATGGTGTCAAATCTTAACACCGCGATTCAGAAAATGACGAAATTTGCACAACGCCATCTATCGGATTTGAAATTTAACTATCAACATTAGTTCTATTTTTTGTCATAAGATGTCGTTGCAAGTGCTACACTGAATTGCGTAACGTAATTATTTTACTTCTTGAATTCACTAAATTAATCATATCTTTTGGTAGAGTGAACCGATTTTTATCAAACAAAAACGAAATATTATTCAATGTATTGCCTTTATAAAAAAATAATAATAATTGAAATCCAATAATGCATTGACCTTTAATGAGTCTGATGGGGGAGGGACTTTCACCTCTCCTCCCTCCCCCCCTGGATCGGTTTCCGGGATGAAAAGTAGATATGATCCTTCCTCGGAGTAGGTACTATAACCATACCAAGTTTCATCAAAATCCGTTCAGTAGTTTTTGCGTGATTCGCGTTCAAGATACAGACAGACAGACAGACAGACAGGCAGACAAAAATTTTTTTAATTGCATTTTATACTTCAGTATCGATAATAAAACGCCCCCCACTCATTTTTTTTTAAATATCTTCAATGTACAGAATTTGACCCCGACCATTTTTATTATAGTATAGATAGATGGAGAAAAAAAATTGCTGCACCAACTTTAAGTAAAATGGGATAAAGGAACGCAGATGATGATGAGCTTAATTTACACTAAAAGTGATTATTGATATTACAACACTAATTGATCAATCTAAATCTATAGGTGTATACCTAGTTTATCATTTAAACACAATTATGCAATTACAATATGTAATTATATCAATTAATAGTGTTGCCATGCGTCTGATTTCTATCTTTGTGAATGCTTGTATCAGGTCATTATAGAATATTATAATGGCCTAATTAAGTTGTTCGACCATAATAATAGGATGCTTAGTGTCATTAGGTACCAAGCGTTATATCACCTAGATATGCATATAACGCCAAGTACCTAAGACTGTACAATAACAATTCTAGTAATAAGTTTGTTAAATCAATCAGTTAATAAAATAATTGGTTATTTCAACTTTATAATAAGCTAGCTACTTGCCCTAGCTTTCCACTGGTAAAATACTGATGTTTTAGTACTAGATGTATAAAACTTCCTCATGAATCACGCTATCTTTTAATACAAACCGCTTGAAATCCGTTTCGAAGTTCCGAAGATTTTAGCGTATAGACATACGGACAGACAGATTTAGCGACTTTGTTTTATACTATGCAGTAATTGCCGACAAAGATTACGTAAAAAAAATACTTTATAGAATTTAATCTGCAATAATGTATAGTTTTAAATGTAATATTTGTAACGCCATTCATGAAAATAAATTGTTTGAAAAAATAATTATCATTGATTTAGATTACATAATTATAAAAAAAAACAAAGGAAGGGTAAATAGGCATCATTTTAATTATGTAAGATGCGACTTTACCGTTTTGAAGTGCTGAAAAGAACCTAACTAGATATAAAAACTTTTTGTTTTAGATATCCTGCATAAATGTACCTATGTATACTAGTAAAAAACTCAAAGATCATAAGAATAGTAACGAGTAATACAATCATTAGCGGTTTTATTGGACATCGTAATCATTTTTAATGCTTTTTAACATTTACGCGCAGTGATAAACGGAGATGTCTGACCAACAGCGCGGCTTGACTTGTGTAGCCTTTAGTAGGGCAATAAAAAGGTTCGTGGCTCCTGAACGTCAACAAGCCGACGGGCCCTAAACTGTTTCCCACCTCTGTGAATAGGTACCGGTAGTTTAGTAGTTTGGTTTTCATTTTTCATTATGGTAAATTGTTCATTCATCTTGTTCAAGTTATTGACTGGGTAACTGGGTTTTTGGAAGTCATAGAGGACTTATTGTTTATTAAAATTTTAAAATATTTTTTTTTAATTCTGGCAAAAATGAGAACAATGTAAGTCAAAAACAATGCTTAGAATAAAGCTTAACGAATCAAAAGATTTTTTCTATTTACTTAGTAATAAAACATGTTTTTACCAGAAGTTTAGTGAACGATAAACTCGATGGTAAAATAACAGTCGAGATGTATTTTAAAAATATGAATTCGGATTCTCAATCTAGACAAAGTATAAAACAAAGTCACTGTCGCTGTCAGTCGGTCTGTCTCTTTGTGTAAAATTTAAAACTACGCAACGGATTTTGAAATGCTTTTGTTTTAATAGAATGACTCAAGAGGAAGGTTCATATGTATAAAACACTAGCTGTCCCTGCAAACTTGGTTTCGCTGACAAAAATAATATGAAAACTATCATTTTATTTATGACGAAAAATCCAAATATCTTACGAAACCGTATTTTTTCCAAAATAAAAAATCTAGTCTATGTTACTCGTGGATAATGTAGCTTTCGAATGGTGAAAGAATTTTTAAAATTGGTCCAGTAGTTTTTGAGCCTATTCATTACAACCAAACAAACAAAGTTTTCCTCTTTACAATATTAGAGTAGATACATTAGTACTTCACCCATGCGAAGCTAGCTAGGTCGCTTGTATTATATAATTAAATAACTGAAAACCAAATCTTCAGAAGGATAAAAAGACACACAAAAACATACAGGGAAACCGTAAAACAAAAATAACCCGTGAAAGGTAAAGAAAAACACAGGAGTTATGTTTGCATACCTTTTAACAGCGAAGTTAATATTAGCCAAAAACCTTTTAGTGTCCTTTGAGATAGATCAAAGCACGTTTCTTTTCATTTTTTCTATTATTAGTTCCATATTTTCCCTTTGTTGCACTGTTAGCCTTTCTCCCGCGTTTATTCGTTTTGATTTCTAATGGAAATTGATTAACATAAAATCATTATTAAAAAACAAAAATTCCTACTGCAAAAAATAACCACTAACTAAAAATAAACCAGCTCTTTAATTTAGTGTGAACGTTATACAGTACACCGTACCTACTTTTAAATTTATGCAGGCGGGACAAACAAATACGCTAAAATAAAGTTTAAATAAAGGTATAATTTTCATAATTAACATTATTATTTCATAATGACTATCAGCGAAATAAAGTTCGCGAGCTGTCCCCGCGAACTATGTAAAAAATATTGACATGTAAAAGTGATAAAAAATATCCTAATTGCAGAATAAACTATTTCATTTCATTTTATATGTATTTTAGTACGAAATGTAGTGATGGTTCATATATCATATTTTAGATCATTAGTACCTACCTACCTATCAATTTGGCAGGCTCTTAAGTCCTAATAAGTAAAAAACCAAAGAGTTTGTACCTGCCAGTGTCGTGTGAGTTCGAGTGGTTGAAATCGATAGAGGGATAAATAATTGAAACCCTAATAATTGATTAAAAAGGCAGTTCAATGAACATTGTACCTATTTGTGGTAATTCCGGAGTTTTTGTAGAAAGTCCATTTATGTATTTTTGTAGTCTAAAATTAGTCCGTTAATACGACGATTTAGGTTCTGTTTTGACGTTTACAGCATTACTAGGTAAGTTGATATATCAGGCATTTTAAGATTTTTTTATGATTTCTGACTAAATATTTGTGAAGAATAACCATTTTTAAGGTTCCGTTTGTCCGTCTATCCGTATGTCTGTCGAGGCCCTTTTTTTAGTATCAAGCTGGAATTTATATAAAACTTCTGTCTTTTGAACCTGAGTAAAAATCAAACTTCAAATCTAACACAATACATGATACAGTCGCTTATGTCGCAAATCCAAATATCAAAAGTACTTCCAGTAAACACAGAATCTTATTTTTTTTTGTACGAAAGTGTAATAGTACAAATGAAGGAAACAAATGTAAATTTTAGTGTTATACCAACAAAAAAATATTGTTATCAATTTTTTCTTTCTTTTCAGCTTACTTGTAGCCATACCTTCAGTGTTGCGGGACAGACTCGCACTTGACCGGTTGTTTATATATAGCGTCAAAAGATTGTAAGGTTTTGTGTCACGTTTTTCATTAATAAATGTCACCAATTAGGTAATGCAAATAGCCGGCACGTTGAACGAGTTGTCGTCTTCGTCAAACACGCGACCGTATTTCGAAATTTGCAACTTCCGATTTAGAATACAATGGAAATTTAAATGGGTTCTTTTCGGAAACGATTAAAGAGTAAAAGTCCACGTGGTGGCATTTGCATGTTAAGGATTTCTTTACGTCACGACCAATAGCATCCGTAAATAGAAAAATAAAAATAGCCTTAGAAACAAACGTGTCACAAAATTGAGCAATTGTGGCGAAAGTTAGTAACAGTGAACATGTTGTACACAGGTAGAATATAGCCATGTTTACAGTACGGTACGTACGGAATTCAATTGAAAATAAAGTGACGCGTTCAGCCGAGTCAGGTGCCACCCACTTGATTAAAAGTGACATCCCTCACAGGGTCACAGAGCTTGAGTATCTAGGACACTATCATAGTGAAACCAAGTATTTTTGTACAACGGGACTTTACAGTGAGAGTTAGCTTGGAAAACAGCACGTGTTGCTACAGGATAATGATTGCGGAAAATCTCTGTTACGAAATTGAAAACTTTTGATAAAGTTACATTTACCCGATTACGTCCAAAACGGGAAAATGTTCATAATTATTAGTTATGACAAACATTACGTATGCTTTTTAAAATAGGGGCGGCGAAGTTTGTTTATTTTTCTTATTAGAACAATATGGGTATCAAATAAAAAGTAATAAAAGTACCTTTTTAAGAATATGTATACCATGCCAAGTTTCGCATTAAAATTTTTGTGTTTCTATAATTACATTAAATGCAACTATAGTTTGATAGCTGACCGCACCTGAACTTTCTAGGGAGCAATGCACGCTAAATAAGCGTTAACGTAAGCCATTGGCGGTGAAGCCATATGACTAATACGACCTGAATCCACTTAAGAGTAGGTAAACCAGGAAAGGACTCCGTAAAAAGCAATTCTTGATCCCGAACAAATACCAGGACTCAAACCGTGTGTAATACGGCTTGCAGGATTTGACAGGTCAGTAAACACTAGCTATGTTACTACGCCATACGTCGCTACCCTTATCAATCCTGTATATCCAGGAAAAACACTGCAAGCGTGTAATTATTTTTTATGTACTTGGAGATATGTAGGCTAGAATAGAAAGATGTAGGTTGCTATTGTTATTCTAGTACCAAGCAAGATTTTGGTTTAGGTTTGACTGTTAAGATAATGACTAATAAGATTATTATTGATTTATTGAGTAATTTGATTTTTAAATTGGTTATTATTTGAATTTGTAAATGTGTATCAGCTGTCTGACAATTAATTAGGGCTTGGTATTTAAAAAAACTAGTTAGTCAGTCAAATAGACTTCCAAAAGATATTGTACCTACACGTAATTAACATTAGTGGGATATAGGTAATATAAGTAACAATTTTGAAAGAAATAAATACATAATTTAAAATTTACTATACTAGACAGAAAATGTGTTCGTGCTGGAACGCAAAATCAACATACTTATACGTACAGACTTCTGAAACTAATTCGGACCTTATCTTTCAGTCTATTATTCTCCTCAGTAATTAGACTCCAATCATCAATTACGTGATGGGATAACGTATTGGTTAATAATGCACTGATTGGCTCCTCATTCAAATCTCACTTAGCAGAGCTTGAGCTGACATACTGGTACTTAACCTAAGCTAATTAGAAGCTGCCTTTAGTTGCGTGTGTTGACAAACGCAAGCTAATTGCATCCTTAATTGATACGTTTTGTAGTACCCTGGGCTTATGCTTGGTTAAATGCTTTTATGCCTGCATAGATGTGCTTGTAATAATGTTAGCCATAGAGTGAACTAACAGCTGAAATAATAGACACATAATCACGTGTGTGAATGAGGTCAAAAATTAAAGTATTTATTATATTTTTACATTTTCTATTTCTTCTGATTTTTCTAAATGATGATCGGCTCGGGCTTATTTTCTAAACGTTCCTACATCTAATCATTTTTGGATAGTTTACTATTATTCCTACATTAACTTTATCTTATAGAAGGGTTAAAAATATCAATTTCATCACAATTGCACATCATTCGATACCACTGATATGTCTGGCCTGTTGGTCTAGTGGTTAGTGGCTCTGACAGCTATACCGAAGGTCGTGGATTCGATTCCCACCCAAAACAAATGTTTGTGAGATGAACACGATCATTTGTTCTGTGTCTGGGTGTAATTTGTCTAATAATATGTATGTATTTAGAAATATATAAGTAAGTTTAAGTTAGTTAAAGACCAGATGGCGTTGTGCGAAAGTCGTGAAATATTTACATTTATTTACACTACTAACCTACGTAACTAATTTAGTAATTTAAGTCTAAGAAACGTATGAGCTACAGAGCCGATTCCGCAGGCCATTTAGTAATATAGCGCGCGTGCAGTCCGTTAACAGACGATCAGTATGCAACGGTGGTAGCGTTTCCTTCGCTCCGAGGTTTGATCATCGTCTTACGATAAACATGGATACGTGACTCTGTAATCGTTCTTATTATCTACCCAAAGGGGGTGAGCAGGGAACTAAGATACCGAAAAGAGAAGTAAGTTTGTTAGGGTTATGAATAAAATTAAACTCAATTTAACAACAATTAAAGAAACACTAAGACAGAGAGAGATAAAAGGAGAGTGGAGAGTTTTTCCTTCAGTGGAACATAAACTGCAACAAAAATATAGAAATCCAAAGGTATTAGTAGAGATGTTGTCAATGGTCATCTTTGAACCTTTGAAAAGTTGCCAATCCAATGTATAGTTCTTAAAAGTAGTTAGGTACAGTATGATATTTTGTAGCAGATAAAATAATAACCTCAAACTTTAAACTAGCAATATTCCGATAAAACGTCTATTATAGAGATGAGAAGTTATGATTACAATAGAAATGCCAAGCCACTCGCTATTACTAAATTTACTTAAAACCGACATAAAAGCAATACGAATAAAAGCACACCTCCGCGGGTCTTTAGGAGTAAGGTACGCATGTAATAAATAGCTTAGGGTAGAGCTCCCGCATTCTTACAGGGCCCTCGGAAAAGCTCTTAACCTTGACCAACATGTGAAGGCAGAACATGAGAATTAATGACTGTTTAGACAAAACATTTACACTATTTGATAAAGGTACTTCTTTTACTGTAACGGAAGCAGTTCTTGTACTATAAGTATGTCTAAAATATGTAATAATACCTAAATATAATAAATAAATGCTCCACGACTTTCACACAACGCCATCTAGTTACAAACTAAGCAGAGCTTTTATTAAGAGTACTAGACAACTGATAAACATACATATATTATTATACTTCTAAATACATACATATTATATATAAATTACACCCTGGCACAGAACAAATGATCGCGCTCACCACACAAACATTCGTCATGGGTGGGAATCGAACCCACGACCTCCGTACCAGTCACGGTCTCTAACCACTAGCTAGACCAACAACAGGCCCGTTAAGTATGTATTTAGAAATATATAACTATGTTTATCATTGTTTATCAGTTGTCTAGTACTCATAATACAAGCTTTGCTTAGTTTGAGACTAGATGGCGCTGTGTGAAAGTTGTGGAAAAATAATATTATTATTTTATTATATCTTGTCATTGTGGATGCATAAGGCTGCATTGCTCTTTGTATAGCAGCATCTAATTTCGACTATCTTAGTTTACAAGCTCTCGCATTGTTTTTACGTCAACGGAAAACGGTTAAGACAAGTGTATGGAAATGACAGGTGTTTTTGATATTTTTTTCTTCGTGACTTAGACCTGTCATCTACATACATTTGAAAATTTTCTACACATTAAGGTAACGATCGTAGAAATGTTTATTTGCTAGAAGATATATGTAAATATGATAGTATGTAGGTAAATTAATCGTTCTTGGAAAACTTTTAAACGTGGAGGTTGGTGCTTTGCAGGTATGTGAAAATATACGCGTATTTTAAACCACCGCGCTTAACGCAATTTATGGATAATTTTTTAATTACACTGGCCAAGAAAAAATCACGTTTCACAGGTCACTTATTTTCAGGTAATTTTCCGAGCAGCGTTAATGCATTTATATGGAGATGCGTTCGTAGTTAAACTGATTTACCGTAGTTAATATAGAGTAAGGTAAAAAATTCTACACACAAATTTTCCGATATCTCAGTCCTTTGGCTTAGTAACTCGAAACTATTTCTGTGAAATGATATTCTGGTATTTGGTTAATCCTGCGGTTATCCTATTCAGTTGATATTACCAGGTATATTTTTGGTTTTGGTATTCAAAGGAACACCGATGATAAACTGAGTCAAAGACTAGACGTATTTCAACGGCAAGAAGAGATGCTATTGATCAGTTTCAATTCTTGATTTTCTGTTACCAAAATAATATCGTCATGACGTACCTACTTAGTTAGTTTTGCTTTGGTCTTTATCTTAGAGCCAACAAAATTTTAAAGATAAGAAAAGTTTGAAAACGAACGACGAAAACGAAAACCTAAGCTTTTTACGCCTAAACTACTATCTATACTATTTGGTATAAAAAAGTCGTGCAAAATTATAATGCACACCAGATATTTTGATCCTAAACACATTCATGTCAACCATATCAACGCTTCCATTGCCTGTACTATCAATTTATCCCTCGAACCTCATTGCGTCGCTAGCACTTTTTAACTCATCTTCATGTAACTAGATGGCGTTGGCTTACAGAGCGTACAACTAGATCACGCTTTTCTGTTGGTGTCCATTTTTCCCTTATTATCCTTTGTCGGTATCATTCTTTCAGAGTAGTACATAAGTTGTTGCAACGAATAAGATTTACTAAAATTTTGTTGAAAATTGTTTTGCAATTAGAGTAGAATAATATGGTTGCAATTTCATATGTAAAGAATACTTCAATTTAACTGTTTGTACGGTCGTGGAGAACTCGAGCGTAAAGTACGTGTATATGTTTTATTCGTCACTTTACCAAATACACGTTATTTTCATGCTCCCAAACTGAAGTGAGCTTAGTATTTCATACACGTATCGCAGTGAAACGCGGTTGAGTAACAATTATAAATGCTCGTTGCGTTTGCAAATCGTGTTGGGTTGTACGTTCGTTTTCCATGAATGACAAAAATTAAACCCTGTATTCCAAACTATTTTGTTTCATTAAGCATACTTTTGATACGCCATATTTTACGTATTAATTTTGATACGATACGCCATATTCTCCAACATTTTCATTATAAATAACAACATGGTCATTAAATTTGAGCTTTTTCCCACAAATTTTAAATCCCTCACAAAGAGGATCAAAGATGAAGTAAACCCTGACTTAACAAATTCGGGTGGTTGTTCCCATTTTATAATGAAGAATGCCAGTTAGGTGTGATTTCGGAACATCAGTTCGCAAAGTTTGTGCATAAATTGCGCCCCTGAGACGTTTTTACTCCGCCGTTTTAGGAAAGGAAGGGAGAATCCCAACAAAGGAATTGAGACACGAGTAAGGTGCGGACTTCCGATTGTATTCACGAGACCGCATTACGACTTTTGAATTTCCTACTTTTTCATTACATGCCTTTTTACGTTTGAAAAGAAAGGGCAAAATGTCGTTCGCATTCATCGTTGACATGTACTTGTTAGAAAGGAATGCCCGTTTATTTTAATATGTATTGCTATTATTTTATGAATCAATGAGGACTGGTTAAAATATAATTCTGGTCCCTAATAATATTCTGGAGGGGTTTTGCATCAGTATATTCGATTCCCGGGCACTTTTGCAGATACGCCTCTAAATATTCATGCTTCAAACTTTTCCAAGTATAAGATGAACTTTTTAAAAGCGTATATTTTGTTCGTAAGCAAGAAGGGTCGAGGGAATAAGAGCGAAAGCGTGTACACTTCAGTCGATTTCACTTCAGCTGAAATTAAAGCTTGGTTGGGATCAGCGGTTTTTGAGATTGCGGTCGCTCTTTGTTGCTGCCGTATAATATGAAATAGGTAAGGGAAAAGGACCCATGGAAACTTGACTGTCATTCTCCGCGACGAATGGTGGCCCGTTTTGACAATACAAAGCTATGAAGTGAATACGTGATTTGTTCTAGCCGCTAGGAAATGGTACGGAGCACGGTAGAATCCAGACAAATCAAATTGATTTACATATTGGTATTTCTTGACCGTTTCACAATGTTAGGAGTATAGGTAAAAAAAGTGAATTCGACAGAACCAGTTGTGATTGGAAAGATGTAGGCTATTGTGTTTTTTTACGGGACACTTTTAAGTAACTTTTCTCAAATATCACTGCATAAGATTTTATACTAAGGGATCACTAAAAAGACAAGCTTAGTGGTTAGTCACTTTAAAAATAGGAAAAGAAGACGTTGGCAAAAAGATATAGCTCGCAAATGTTGAAACAGGACACGCGCGACCCGATGACCACTTGCTGATTTTCGGCCAGCTCTAAAAACGGACCTGTCAATATTTTATTTTGGTAAATAAAACCTCGAATTGAGTGTAACAATTTCTTTTTACTACATTCTGAAACAAATAGTTTTATGTCAATACAATAAAGTTACGGATTGAGTTGGTCTTTCTGTATAGAAGGTTGTAAATATAATTCTGGATTGGTTTACTTAATTTCATTGGTTTGTGTTTCAGCAAATACGTTGACAAGTAATAAAAATGTTGCAAGTAACTTTAATAGGTAATACCTCTATTTACAAATAGCTTCAGTTTTAATATAATTTTCCATACAAAAAAATAGACAGAGTAGGTAGCTAAAATAATTTTGTTGCTCGGTTTATCAAATTTTTGACATCGATTTAGTCATAATTCATATGCAAATTTTCCTTAGGACTTATTGTTACCGTTCGTAGACCTACTTCCTATAGGTAACCTAACGAAGATAACCCATCAAAACTGTGTTTAATGCATCATCTTTTATACGGAGTGTCCAAAGTACACTCGCGTAGAGCAGCTCTTAGTGGCGCGGCAGTATATCAGTATGATGACGGTTTGACACTTAATATATCCACATCCTGCGCTCATGTCAGATCTGACAAGTAACCGGTACAATCGAACGCAGTTTTCGGACCTTCGCAACTTCAGCCACTCGATATTGGATAATGTTTTTCCAATAAGAAATTGGATTAGATAAGACAGTTTTCGCATTTTTTCCAGAAGGTTAAAATAATTGTTTTAAGACAGTGACGAGAATTTTCGAAAAAGTCAAGAGATTTACTTGCACGTTATTTTTTTGTTAACTTTCCAAGATGTAGTTAATTAAACTGTAAGACCTGATATTTGCAACTGACGTTCCTAGTTTCTAATAACCAATCAATTCTGGATGCAATGGATATTGTAACAGAGTATCATTGAATAATGATAATCGATAGTCACTTGTCGGCGGGATCGACAGCGAGATGTAACAGGAGATCACTCTCTAATTAATATTGAAATACCTTGACGCGGCGTTATCGCAAACCTGCATTTTGTTTACCTTCCCTTGCTTGAAGTCGGCCCGGTTGTTTGACACATATTGCGCTATAAATTCATACAACATTCTCCTCTGAACACAATAAATTATTTCACTCGGTAGGTATAATAATGGCTCAGTAGGTATATTTGATGATAGATGTGGGTAAACATTAGTTCTAGAACAAAGAACCAACTAATTACGTTTATTCATCATGATTTTAATACGATTCAGCCGTAAGTGATTCAATACAAATTTCTAGTGAGGCTTTGCTACATTTTAATTGTTGAGAAATTACAAAGCTTTGTACTAAAGGCAAACAAATAAAATGTGGCAGTGACTAATAAGGAAGCCGCACGTGCAAAGCCAAGAGAATTAATACCAAACATTCTTGTCTTGAACATAACTTCTTACTTTATAAGTCTCTTCATAATAGACTTTGGAGCTTTTCTATGTAAAATCCGATAAACATTTGAACAATGTACCATATTAGAAACGATTAAATTTTCTCCAAACAATTTGTTTTTGCGGTTTTTATTGAAAATTTCGAACTTTCTATTGTTTTCAGGAAGAAAGTAATTAAGGAGGATTTGCAGAGGTTTACAGAGAATTTCTATACCATTTTATTAAGTTTCCGTTTATGTTATTATATGTTCTCTCCAGTTATTAAAAGTAAAATTATCAAACAGCAGATCCGAATTCTCAAATTGTCCGTAAGATAAATAAAATATCTATTTCCGTACATGCCAAATGTGGGCTGTGAAATAATTACAATGTGAATACGAGGAATGTTTTTTTGTTTATATTTAAACATAAAATATCTTCATTTCGTCCGTATAAATA
Source organism: Chrysodeixis includens (assembly GCA_941860345.1). Classification (NCBI taxonomy): domain Eukaryota; kingdom Metazoa; phylum Arthropoda; class Insecta; order Lepidoptera; family Noctuidae; genus Chrysodeixis; species Chrysodeixis includens. The sequence goes on from OW796090.1 coordinate 12,190,198, forward strand.
ACGACGATGATTAAAATAAGCTCCAGTAACTAATGAAACATGTTTATCAATAGCCGATATTATAAAACATTTTTGATTTATTTTTGTTTCAGTCAGGGATTTTCTCTGAAAAGATGGTATTCCAGGATTTGGGGATAATCCTGGTATTATTACTAGTATTACGAGTATCCACTCGGAACTTTTCACCGTTGCAAAAGCACTGGAAATACTAAAATGTTGAAGTATTCCTTTATTGCAGATTTGGATTCAATAGGTACGAGCCTTAATGAACGATTTTTCGAGAAAACTCTATTGAGACTGACGGACAACTAAAACACAAGCATAAAGGCAATTGAAATATGCAATATGCTAAAAATATTTGAAGCTTAGAGTCCAAAAGAAGCAAAGATTACGTTGATAAATTTTGATTTTAACGGAATTATAACTTACCATAACGGGAACAAAGCAAGCGACACCGAACACCGAACTAGTTAAAATTATCACAGACTATAATTACTTAGAATATTTTCATTAAGAACTCCTTACATAACATCTCCTGAAATGGATGCGCGAAATATCTCTAGATAATTACTCCAACCTTATCTGAGACAGTTTTGTTCTCGATATTCAGAGGGCCAGCACTACATCATAAGGTAATATTATTGCGGGTGTGAAAGCGTGACAGCGCGCTATACGACATAGAGCAGCGTCTCTCTTTCACACGTGCATAAGTATTACATTACGCGCCAGTGGTAGGTCCTCAGTGCTGTACAGTTGTTTAGTTCTTTCGTTCTTTGTATATAAGTGTTCCTACTTAATTAGTCTAAAAGCTTTTCCTCTTCAGTAATAATTCACGAGAATTCAAATAAAATGTCTTTTGAATAGTTTTACCATTCTCGGAGTAGTCATTTGTTTTTACCAAGTATTCAAAAGATGTTTTAAGTTGAGTAATATTCCAGTTCACTGAACTGCAGATACTGCGGTTCATATTTCTCAAGAACTCTATGATTTTGTACTCATTTATGACATGATACATGCACTAAACCCGTTTGAATAGAAGTAGGGTTCAGTTTGTATCCTGAATATGAACCCGGGCTCTACCATCACACCGCCTCTTAAAGTGACACTAGTAGTCGTGGGACCGTGACAGAATGACACGACGTAGAGTGACGTCTCTCTTTTGCAACTGCAACAGTACAACGCTAAAGCTTTCGGAGGCGGTGGTGGGCCTGAAAAGACACGCTGACATGGAAAACTGTGTTTTGAATGTTTGATGCCAGCTATGAATCCGGATTTCTCTTTGCTACGGGAAAACGGAAAATGTAGAGTTTGATAGCTCTCGTAGTTAGTTACGTAACGATTTCCAAATGATAACGGGTTTGAATTTAATATCAACTGTGAGTGATTCCTAGAAATTCGACCAGTTCTACAGTAATATGTACTGAACGTGCTCTCCCATTCTAAGATCTCCCTACAGATACAAAAATATCTATTGAAATTTCTTTTTCATGGATTAGTGTAAAAAGTTTTAAAAATGAACGGAGTTTTTTCTCGATTTTAACCCATTAGGACTGTGCAAAGACAAACTCGGTATTCCAGAACAATCATTGTTATTGAATCAATAAATTTGTAATTTACGCTCTCTTTTTATTTGTATTGGAGTAAAATAATAAACACAGAGTCAGAAATATAAAATAAAGTGCAGTCTACCAATAAAATCATGTCACACTCATTAATAGATTCGTTCAGCGTAGCAAGATACGTTTATCGGAATAGGTTTTGCTCGAAGATCTCTCAGAAATTTGCTAGGTTGCATCGCGATAGACATAAATCTAGAGAGTTTATAACATTTGCCTCGAACGTGTGCTTGTGTTTCGCTTACTCGTATATTGAAAATTAGCTATAATTGAAAACACGTTCATATTTACTGTAATCAATATCGTTTGCAGAAATCGTATGAGTAGACTCAGAGATGTACGAATGATATCTACCCATTGCATACGAAATATTATATTGAAGTATGAAACTAAAGCAAATAAGTAGTAAATAAATAATCCTAAAAAATAAGTGCATTTATGTGAGTCTTTATTGTACTATAATTTATGAACACTTAAATTATTTTGATATACGGGTATTGTTAAAATCTTACTGGAGTAAGACCTTACCTATAATTTACATATAAGTGTGTAAAAAAGTTTTGGTCGTTTATCGATTTTCACAAGCGTAGTGTAAATTTTTTAAAAGTTATTTAAAGTATCAAATTACAGTTAATTAAAGATTTGTGACAATTATTATTAAGAACTTTAAAATTCAGTTCAAGAAGATCGTTTCTTATGCAGTATATCAAAGTCAAAGTTCTTCCTCTGGTTACAAAAAAGGTTATAATTAACTCTCGGTTTATTCATAAGCCTTTAATATACATTATTCCGTCTTGGAGGTTTTAAGACGGTAACTTTAAAATATCGTCTTTCTTTGATGTGGGTTTAATTTGCTTCTATGTATATCTCCCTAGGATTGACGCTCCTATCTTGATTTACGAGTAGGCTAATTACTTAATTTTGAGTTCTGCTTAAAGTACTCTTGCAGATCCGTCACTGTCTTACTTGTTATGTACGTGTAATACAAGCGCCTATTAAAATTGTAACAAGAAAGCAAACGGCAAAAAACTTGTTTTCTGTAAAATAATTTACGGAACGTTATTAGGATATGTACGGCTAATTATAAGTCTAAGCCTTCCCTCTTTTTTTAATATGAAATCGTTTGTTATAATATTTTAACTACTGTATGAGTTACATAAAATTGTTTCTCTCAAATATAGCCTGTGTTAATAAATAAACTCCGTGAAAGCTTTGACATACATAGTTCGGAGGTCTGTCGCGAAATTTGGCGACTGTCTAAATTTGAATCGACCTATGACGTATAAAGCCGTCCCAAAATCTGTCTCCAGGGTTAAACAAATTAGCCCAGTATGGAAATCACCGTATAGAGATAGAATCAAGGCTTTGTCGTCTGCAGTCAAGAAATAAACCAAGGCCCAACACTACCGATCTAAGTTAAATATGTAACATGTCATAGACTTTGAAATGATTCTATTTGTGTTAAGAATGTTGATATGGAAATTAGGAGTATTTAGGAGTACTTAAACTTAAATTACTACATTTTAGAATATAGTTCAGAATGATTATTCAGAACTATTTGGTTTATCAAACGGCCCCGTACCATGTTGTACTAGTTAGGATTAACTCTACTCCTTCCTCAGTACAAGTTCGGTTCATGCTAGGAGCTTAACTAAAAATAAAATCTTGGAAAATTATAGGTAAAAATATTTCTAAACATTTTTAAAATCCGAAAATTCCTTAAGCCGATCACGAGACACGAAAAAAAAATATAATTAGCTACAAACAAATAATAATTAAAATAAGTAGCAGACAATTCCATGAAAGAAAATTTTGAGACAAATATATAATTGCGAAACTTTGAACATCAGAAGGTGATATTTTCAAAAATGATTGTGAAAATAATTGTACGAATAGGTAACTGTTTCTCTCGCCCTCTCGGTACTCGAAGCGTCTACCACCACGTCTTAAAGTAATGTAGCGTGGGTGTGTGAGAGAGATGCGACTCTACGTCATGTAGTGCGCTGTCACACTCCCACACTCGCAATATTATTGCATTACTTTAGGAGGAGGTTGCTGGTCACCAGGTTTCCCAGGGGAGACGTGATGAGGCGTATCGAATAATACAAAATTATTTCTCGCTATGGCCAGCAATAAAATGCCGTTCTTGGCAATCACTGTTTCTGTTAATTTTAAGAAATGATACGAGAAAGGCCTTTCTTGGTGTTTTTGTATACTGTTTAGATTTAATATTGTATTGTATTTTTAGTACTCACGTTGTTGTTTTATTCTGCAAGAATTATTGTTTTATTTATTGAGTTTTTTCTCCATAGGAATGTAAAGTATAATTGCGCAGGTAGAGTTGCTAATGAAAGGTTTTGAAAGTGCCTAAAAAGAATTTACTTGACTTAAAAACTTTGTGATTTTTTTTGCATTAAAATAAATGACTTTAAAATGTTCTAGCAACTTTTACATAAAAAAACTATTCGTTTTATAGGTACCTTACATAATGACATAAGCTACTTTTTTTTAGTATAATCAATATTTTTACTGTCCCAAATATAAGTTAACTACAAAATCATATAAAATGACTCATCTATAACAAAACACAATGAAAACTTTCGTCAACTTTTGCCAAAGTACTTAGAATGAAAAATTAGAACAACAGAAAATCTACTAAACCTTTTAAAATATTAAAAATTTCCAAATGGGTGAATAATATCAAACATCTAACATTAAGTAAAATTATTTAATGTTATAAAAGCCTATCAGGTCAAAAACCAAACGATTACAGGTACAAGCCGAGCAGGTAATCATGGGACGTCTTTTTTATTTAATTTTATAATTAAAAAGTCAATCGAAGTTTATAAATTACTTTGCAAGCGTCATTGCGGTCTTTAACCCGGACACTAGCCTATACTTTTTAACTAGTTGGTACTGCAGTGTGATAATACAGACACAAGCTCTATCTTTAGAGTATTTCCACTTTTTGCAAGACAAAAATAATGAAGAGTTGTCTGAATAATACATGATATCATTTCTGCTGGAAACGTAGGCACGAAACGCTGATAACGCGTTGACAAGCTGTCTGGCGTCGAAAACGGCCGCCAAAAATAAAAGCAAGAAACTTAACGTAATTTCAATAAATATTTTGATTAAAATTCTTGTTATAAAACTCTACAAATATATTTTTATGGTATTTTGCCATTATTACTTACTCTACTTAGATTTTTTTATCTTAAAACTTTCTACAATGAAGGTTATATTGATTTTACATTTAGTTGTATATTTAGGCCATTGTGCTTGAGGCCATCGAAAAAGAATCAAGTTCTTTAGCTTGTTCGTTTTTTTTATAGTTTTTCTCCCGCGAGCACTTTTAGGGACTCCCAATCTCGAGACTGCCAAAAAGAAAAATAGTTTCGAGTTATTTACTTATTTTATCTAAGTTTGTGACAATAGAAGTAAGTAAAAATGTATCTAAACACGAAAATACATGTACGTAGGAATATCCTAACAGAATAACCTTAAAAATAGTGTTTGGATTTTATAAAAAAATCTAGCGGTCAAACCGCTTGATTTTTTTATAAAAGCACGATTAAAAATACGAAAGATTTTTTATTGCACCACTTAAAGCTTAGACTACACCACAAGCTACCCAGTGAGTGATCGTTTCAATTCCTTTTTCCATTTAAAACTATATACTAAAATAGTAGTTGGGGATTTGAACAAATATACAAATAGAGGTAAAAAAATTGCTCGCCCGGGTCGCTAGCCGACGGTGTGGCCTGCGCTTTAGTCCGACCCTTTGATGTGCAACCTTACTTTTTTTCTCTGGACTACTATTCGAGGCAACAACCATTGTGTTCCGATTTGTCATTCAGGTTATAGTGTGGTAAACCTTAATTATTAATACATTGTTTAGGTACTTTACATTTACTTGACAATAGAAAAATAACAAAAAAAAAACGAGTTTAAATTTAAGCCCTAGTTTAAGTTTTTTTTTATTTTGTAAATAAATTCGAGAGGTCAACGACCTCCAATATTTTTTTCGTCTTAAAAAAGGTTTCATAACGTAACGAAACACAAGATAAGTTCATAAAATAATACCGCACACTCGATTTGGGATGTATATTTTGTGTGAAAAATAGAGGAATGTTCGACCGGGCTAGAGGCAGTCATTATTTCATTTGTCACCTGCTGACTTGGTCTATTGGTTGACCAACATGCATGCATTACCTGCGCGTGACTCACCGGAACTTTAGTGAATGCATTCGTGAATATTATAGCGTTCTGGCTTCGCGGCTTAATGGCCAAAGCACTTAACTATCCATTTTTAAAGTTCGTTACGTCATTGTTTTGTCTGTCATATGAATAGAATATTTAGATTTTAGTGAGATATAAAAATAAACTTAGCAATGGCTGCATCAAAAAAATCAGTGTAAAAAGCTCCGCGTTTGAAAGTTTCTTCACGGAGGCATTTTGAGTTTAGCACCTGTTTGAATTACGCAGGAGGCTCCTACACAGAAATTCTTATGCCTTCGGGAGCTGTGAGATAACGAATGATGAAACAATGACGCCATGATGTTAGGTGGGCCATGGAGGCATTAAACCCCCCGCGCGGGGTAGGTCTGCGCGACGTTGCCGCTCCGCCCCGCGGCCGCTTGCAGCGCTCGCTCGCGCGCTCCGCCATACCGCGTGGTACCTTCGACCGAGCGTCCGTGTCCGACTCGCGTTCGCTCCGCGTCGCCGTCTCAAACAAACTTACAAACTCACTTTCCGCCGCCGGAAACCTGTTTCGTCTACAAAAACCTCCTATTACCACACAACCACCACATAATATTCACTCCTGACTCCATTAATAAATTCCATCGTACTTTTAAGTGAACTTTAACGCATTTACGTGCGCCAAGTTTGAAAACTTATAAAGTTTGTTTTTAAAGTTGACGATTGGCTGCGGTGTGCATGTGTAAGCTGTAAAGTCATGGCTGGACGTAGTCCTCACTAAACCGGTAAGTAAAACGAACTTTACTGGAAATATGTTTTTGAATTTAAGCGTATAGTAAAGTTAAGGTACGAATAGTGCGTATGCGATGCATTTATTTGAAGTATTTTGTCCCGGTGTGTTTGTTTGGAGGGTCGAGTAAATGTTAATCAGGCTGTGCTTTAATGTGGGCGTCTTGCTGCATTCCCAATGTTTCTTCTCCACTACAAAGACTCGGACACATGTCACCACACAGCTCTTGTTTATTAACGCACAATTTCCACGAACTGTTTCGCTGTTTGATAACCAGCACCAGTTATTGTCTCCGCTCTCGTTTTCTTGGTAGGTGTCGCGTTGCGAACAATTGTCTTGTAAGAGGAGTCAAAGGGAATGTAATTTAAGGTAGCATTCAATTGTCACACGCGGTGCTCTTTGTTTATCATGTTGTTGCATAGAAAATATGAGACGTCCGGCTGATAAGTCCGATTAGTCAGCAATTACAAGATGCAACAAGCTTCGGCGTTTCACAACTTTGAACAAAGGCTCTCCTTTTTGTTGGTGCTAATAAGAATTTGAAGGCAAACAATGACTAGGTGACTAGATTGGTAGCATGGTATTTCAGTTATGTTGAATTTGAGGTGAACGCTGTTCGTAATTGCTATTCAATTATTTCATTCTGAGCAATGCGTAGAGCAGACTAACTTGGTACATTAGAACTTATGGAAGGCATACACAAATTATCTAGTGACCTATTTCGTGTCGTTACATACCTAGGAGGTCTTACAAAGCTTTTAGAGATAAACCATTCTTCATCATTGTCAAGATAAGGTGATATTAAGTTTACGCTGGGTTCTTTAAAATGCGGCAAACCTAGGACGACGATGACAGACACCTTTGTGTACGTTAATGAAAAATATAAATTCCGTCCCCAAATGTTGTGAGGACAATCAATTATTTTTTCCTTGAACAAAACCGCTCGTTGATTTTTTTTGATGAGAGTGGATGAAAAAAGGAAAAAGTCACCTGAGAGGGCTTTAATCTCGAAATTACATTTGGGAGCTAAACCTACTTTTTAGGCTTTATCTGTGCCTATATGACAGATTTTTTAGAGTTATATATTTTTTAAGAACTCTTTCAAAGCCTCAGTCTAAGAAACTGCAAATAGTTGACACACAATCGTTTGTTATTTCATCTCGTCTTGCACGTATGTGTATGTCAAGAAGGCTCTGTGTAAATGTGTCAAAGATGTGTTTGACTGTCGGCTGTCAAGAGTGTATTTAGTCTCGCGAAAATACTAAAAACTGTTGGTATCTCTAAATTAATTAGACTTAAAGGAAATTTTAAATTAGTATTTTAAACGTGTCTCTGCATTAAATACACGTGCATTTTCTACATATTTTAAATGTGTTTAGTCCGATGCAGTGTTTTAAATGCTTTTTATTATTTTAGTGAGCTTTGAGATAAAAATAATTGAGCACACCTTTGTTTTAATGAGAAACATACGATAAGCAACAGCTGTTTTAGTAACTTGGATACACAAATAATTAAGAAGATAGGTACCGTATCTATAGCAGAATAGTAGTCAAACCGGGATATGATGCGATGGACTATGAGATAACCAATAGTATGCCAGATAATATGCTCAAAAGATAACTTATAATAATATGAACTTTATCAAAAAATACCGCATGTATATTAATTTATCAACATACCTGTATTTTTCGGGAAATGGTGGGCAAAACTATGCGCTTCTGTAAATTGCGATTCTGTAAAATAAATTACAGTAATTTAAAATTTAAATCTAATAATAATTGGTATAAGTACTTAACTATTATTTAAATGTTAATTGACAAATTCTGTGGCCAATTCTTTAAACTATACCCATGCACAAACTGTCACCGAACACTAAAGCTCAGTAAAAAAATCTTTAAATAAAATTACTTTGATTTTATTGAAAAAAAAAAATGAAATTGATTTTAATATTCAAAACAATAGTTTTGTAAATATTCACTAACGTCTTCTAATTTATTTTTTAATACTCAATACTTTACTCCGCTCCGCAATGTATAAAGGTCTTAAATATAACAAAGTAGCAATTGTAGACCTTGTCGGGCACGAAAATATTAGGGGAGAAGAGGCAAGCTAGACGTCAACTTAGGCTGACATTTTAATAATATACATATTTTTGTCATCATATCATCAGTAACCAAAAAAAAAAGTTGTATATCACTAATTAGAATAATTGTGAACTCTACAAAAAATATATAAGAACTATCCTATTACTAAAGGAATTAAAAGAAAAGGTGTAGTAGGAATAATTCTTTGTATATTGGTAACTTAGGCCATAAGTTTGTTTGCATGTACGATACAAAGTGTGATGGATCACTATCGATATTACACATTACATCCAATAAGAAATTATATTTTGCTATTTTCGCACACAATTTATGTACGTCGAGATTATGTAAGATATATTTTTCTTTTGTTTCGAACACACGTATTGAAATCTAAAAATTTTGAAAGCAATTTCTGTGCATTGAAAAAAATAGTAAGCGGTATGGGTTACTAGTAAATTGACGCCAAAAGTATAAATGTATATACAAATTATTTGTCTGTTTCCCTGTGTGTTTGTGCACGCTAATCTCCAAAGCGGCTTTTCGATTTGAATGCGATTTACCATTTATTTAATGTCGATCGATTGATAAATAAAAAAGTTATGTCGACTATGGTAAAATTGAATTTTAAGCTACCAAAACGATAGTGTTTATGATCTAAAATAACTATTCTAAGTCACTATTTTCGACTGATCGACTTCGTGAGCACAGCTAGTTTAAAATTAGAAATTTTAAAGAAGTTTCTCAAAAACTAAAAATTGTTTAATCTCTAGATTTGTCCAAACAGTATTAAAGTAAGTTATAGTTACTTAAACTTGGGCGCTAGCATAGCTTCGCAAGCCTCGAGAAATTACTGAAAAACTCACGAAGAATACTGGCACAGAGCTGTTTGGCTACCTCTTCCAAACTCAGAAACACTTACGTAATTAGTTTAAAAGTTATTAAAACGAAATTGTATAACAAACAATCAAGGTTCCTAAGTATTAAATTTGTTTGTTATTAGAACAGTCTTAAATAAATATTAAGTAATTTAGGAAGGGTATAATTCAAGTGTCAAAACTAATCCAATCAGCGTCAATCATCTAGCGCTTAGTAACACAAAAAGCAATTATTCAATTCTCGCAATTGTAAAAAGTATACAAAATCATTGTTTTCATGAAGAGCGGCATCTCTTCGCTCAAGCTCTTGTTCTCAACTCCAATAGGCTTACATTAGATATTTTGTACCGGACCAAAGATACGTCAAAGCATCTCAAATCTTTGGTCCGGTACGAAATATCTAACAAGAGACAAAACAATCTCAAAACTGTATCACAAGCTATATCAATGCATCCGTTCCCCAGCCGTCTCATTCAAGAAAAAGTACAGCAAGAATATTGTGCACTTCTCCATAAAACCGGAAAAGTGCCGGAGTCCGGATCTCTGTATGCTTAATCGTTTTGTCTCAGTGAGGTCCCATTACGCTACTACTTAGCCTTCCTTGAAACGCTGTTTCACATTCGGATACAACCGGAAAACAATCTACTGCGTCCCGTCTCGGAACGGGGAAGTATTCCAGACGGCATTAAGTACCTTCAACTTGCAAATTACCGTTGTATGAAAGAGTTTTTAATCATTCTCTCTCCATCAGAAAATATCGCCACGCGGGAAGTTAGTGCGAGGATTCAAAAATTTTATACAATTGGCTGAGCATTTGTAAGCCCTTCAGAAGCTTTTTGGCGTTCACTTGACTGCTTTTGTAGAATGCTGATTACATTGTAGCATCGGCATCGAACGCTTTCTGTTAATACCTATTTGCTTTGTGAAATTTCTTCGACAAACGAACAGACGGAACACGTGAATTCGTTTGTTTTCTGCTCGTTAAAGGGTATTAAAACGGTGGTGTTTTTGCACTCGACTGTACAATGTGAAGAACATCGTGTTGTTCTTAATCTCAGCTTTCATGGAATATTAACTACTTAAATTAAGTTACTTTGATGGTTTGAAATTCTGGGCTGGCTGTCACCCCTTGTCATAAAGGGGACCTCAAGTTAATTTTGGCATATCGTAGCCACTTTTGCTTAACATAAAGCAATTAATCAGAGTTCAAAGTGAAAATTACTATAGTTTACTTGCCCGCTCTCATAATTGTAACTATTATTGTAAAACTTCATAAAAAAGGACATTTATTTTATCTGAAAGTGAGCTTTCTATATCCACTTTGGCGATTGCAATTGTAATTCCAGATGTCGTTATTATTTGGTATTGGTACATAAGTAAGATAAAGAAACAGCCTTAGGAAACTGTTTTACCAACACCTTTATACGTTCTGAGTGAGATAACGGCTTACAGATAGGTACGCAATTGTATCCGTTCCATGAGATAGTCGGTATAAATTGCAACTCTTTGATAAAGGGCAGATTGTGTTCGAAACAAAGCGAACAAGGCTGCAGTTATAGCAATGTAATGAATAATCATTGAAAACTGTAACACACTTTCTCGGTACGCGCGGTGATAATACGATAATGCAAGCTTATTTTCTGAGTAAATATTTGGTACTAAGTTTCTTTTACACATCAACAATTTAAACCACTAGTGGTTGCACACGACTTCGCGCGAATGAATGTCTTTGAAAAATATTACCTTTCTATATCTGACGCTGTCGGTTAAAAAGTAGCCTATGTTATATGCAGGGAGTTAACTAACTCCATACCAAATTTTATAAAAATTGATTCGGGCGTTTGAGTGTGAAAGAGTAATAAACATCCATCTATCCATCCATACTTGCAAATTTTCGCGTTAATAATTAAAAATAGGGTACAGTTTTGTTGACGTTTATGTAAAAGAACACCTAAAAATGTTTCTACATCTATAAAGTATATTTTTAAATATTCTTGTGATTGTTTACTTTAACTTTTTTCTCGTTATGAGAAGACTAAGAAAGTCTTACAATATGAAGCCATGCAAGGTGCTGTATTTGTGGAACAAATAATAATGGCTACAAGAAAGAATTCTCGTTGACAATTATGGAAAATTATACGTGTTTCTAAAATCGATAAAACAGTCTGTTACGTTGAATTTAAAGTATTAATCGATTCTTTTGTATCCTTCAACTAACGATTTAAACAATAATTGTAAAACTTTATGTAAATTTTCGAAATTTAATGAAAATTTCCCAAAAAACGATTTAATTTCAAGTCGAGTGACATTATAAAATAATATCGTTATTATCAATTTATTTTTCATTGACGTACACTTTGTCCCTAATTGCTTCTCGGAAAATGCATTTGCGTAGCCTGCATTTTTATGTGTGGCCTGTGAATACGTAATAAGCGGAAGAGTACCGTTACCAACCAAAAAGGCAAATGAACTTTGGTTCCATTCTTTTTTCCTTTCCTTTTCCTTTGACGGGATATCGGACGAGGTTGGACGGAGCGAGGATGCATCTACATATTGATCAAACATTGTTCTTGATCAATGCATTTTTTAGTATTACCATCCACCTAAAGGAAAATATTTATGTAACTTTTTGAAACATTTTGAAGACTTAATCTGTTTCAAAGTGTTGTACCCAGAGTACCACAGAAAAATGGTTTAGCGAAACCTCCTTAGTGAATCTGAATATTAAACATTTTACTTAATCGTAATCGCCAAGCAGACAGCAAGCGTGGTTATCATCTCAGATATTTGCCCAATAGTGGGATTTACAGGCTGGTATTATTTTTATATTACCATCCTTGGCCTTGTGGTTTAATGACTCGCTTTGTATGCACGAAGGTGAAGGTTCGAGCCCGAACGAGTATGAGTACTACTTATCAACTATCTACGAGTATATTGTTGCTATGCTGTGTTATCTTCTGATATACAAAGCGTTTAAACTGTCCACGATTACTTATGTATTAAATATTGCTTCTGCATTGAAGCAATTGTCCAAGAAGCAATATACGTAAATCCTGCCATACAAACTCATCAGTCATCGGTTGATAATAATTTTGTTTGAAGGAGGTTGTAAAAGAGGTTTAATTTTTTTATGGAAAATGTTATTTTTTTAAGACTTGCTTGGATGTATTTTAAATATAGAAGCTACGATATAAAATACGACAACGATCAGCTTAGAATCTTTGTGAATTATTATTATAATTATAATTACATCGTTAGATGCGTTATAGAATTATATTGAAGATGATAGGCAAGGTATTTGATTGTATATTAATTACGTAACTTGGCAATTACCAGTCCAGGTAATATGTTCCAAGGCTGCTGTGTGGTTGGTTGGGGAGGCTTCGATTAATACTAGACATTTCCGGGATGATATCAAATAGATTGACTTTATTATGTATGCATTTCAGCTGTACGTTCCATTGAGTACTTTGTGTTAGCGTATGTATTTTTATGATATTAAAAGCAGCAATGGTTAGTTAACAATTAAATTATGTTGTTAAATCTATAGATAGATCAACACACCAATTTCTAGAACTACGGGCACGAATAAAAGAAAAAAAATCGTCCATTTATTAAAGAAGTTTTTAAGGTTGCATATTTATGTAGTATCTCGCTACAATTTATGAATGGATAGAACGTGGGCGAAGCCACGGTCCACAGTTAGTATTTATTATATTTTAATTAAACCGAATTGTTAAAAGAATACAGCTACGTATTTTTAAATTCACTGAATATATTAAATTGAAAAGAATTTCTTTGTCTCCTTTAAAAAGAATATGCAAAACAATTATGGATTCTCCGAAAAGGCTTAGCACTTACAAATACAAATAAAAACTGTTAAAAACGAAATGTAGAGCTAAGTCGGTTCGCTAGATTCCAGTTATTTTTCCTTTATTTTATTATTTGTTTAAGCAAAGTACATTGCCATTTTATTGTTCTAAGTTTTAAATTAAAACTGTAGCGTTTGCAGGAATCACAACATTTTTAATGAAACTTATTCAAGAAAAAAAAAGCATATTAAATACAGCGTTTCATATAATAAGATGATACAAAATATCTGTATATAGTTATTAACCAGTAAGTTACACACGTATCGAATGGTATTTTTTTCTAAAACCGGTTAGCGTACAAAAACTAACATTGCAGTCAAAATAGATTTAACCAAGAAGGCTGTACTGTTTTTGCAAATTTTTAAAACGTTTTATGGTTGGCTCAAGGTGTAAATTTATATTATAGGTATCTTGTAAGAGTGATGATGAAGCTAAGAAGATGACTTAGTGGTCTTGTGGTATTTAAATGTATACATGCATGCAGATTCCAACCTGAGAAAGGTAAATATTGATAGTATAAACTATTAAATAGTATTACAAGATGCCTACCAAAGATTAACTAACTGAAAAAAAAAAACGAAACTTCTAAATATTGTAATCTGGAATCATAAACATGCAGTTAGCTAGAAAGATAACCAAATGCTCAATTTATTATTCTCTATTTGCGAAAATGCTTAAGCTTAGCAATGGAGCAGTTAAAGCCTGATTATTATAACAAAAGTTAACAAACGGGTTAATTTCAGCCTGTAATACGATAACACTGTTTTTGTAACAGTTTCAAGTAAATTAAGTTGGAGCCGGAGGCCTCAGTATTATTAGGCCTGTGCCAGCAAATGCTACGTAAAAGCCTGGAAATTCGAATTGTGTGCAAAATGTCAATAGGCCCGCCATTGCATAAAATTTTACTGCCCCGCAAACTATAGCAACTGAACTCTATTTAACATTACGTTCAGTCACTGACTGTTATTAATTTGCGCTAAAAGTTATTCATAGGATAGTTTTGTATTGAATAGTGTCGATAAATATTAAAGTTACCAATAAAATGGGGAAGATGACAGGGTATGACTATCTAGTTAGATTTTTGCGTTTTCTGAAAAAAATTAAAGTTTAGGACAGTTGTAACGCAATCGCAAAATTTGTACGAAAGAGTGACATTCTGTAAATTTTTGTTTGTGGAACAAAAAATACGTATTCAATATTATTCATGGAACTAACTAATTGACAAACATTAATGCAAAATAATCCGCTTTATGCAATCCCAAGTATTCCTGCCACATCAAACAATATTATGTTGGAATTCAATTATTTGACAATTAACAAAGCCAACATAAAGCTTTCATATCTATTGTCATAAAATTCCTATAATTTAAAACCATTTAACCACAAAACACATATATCACCGTGTTTTACTGAATGAATACACAATTAATTAGATAAACAATTCAAACATCGATCTAATTAATCTGTAAACACTAAATAATTTATTCAATAATAGGCTTAATAACAATACAATGTAGGCATTAAATAAAGTCAAACACTAGAGCACTACAATATGTTTGTGTATTAAAATTATAAGGAGGTAGAGTTTGTAAAACTAAGAGGATCCTATTTTTTTTAGTAATACTTATTTTCTTTTAGTAATAGAAAGTTACCTTGTGTGTTAGTGTCATAAGTCATATTAACCTGAAAAAAACTGTCTGGCAAAGTACGTATGAGTCTTTTTCGTAATTTAAAACTTTCGTAATTATAATTATTTGGTAGAGTTGATACCCAGTCTCTTTGTAAAACACTTAAATTTTAATAGAAAAGAGATTGTAATTTGAACAAACATTCTTTCCTGAAAATAAATGAGGTCTGTTTTCCAATAAACTGGCTGAGGCGGACAAGAGATCACTTTGCCAATATTGTGATTGTAAATCGACTTGTTTGATTTGGTAATCGTTGAGGGGAACCAAATCTGAGGGAGATTGAGTGTGCACTTCCCCTTAACAAGGTATTGATCTGAATACTATTGATTTCATTGTTTTGTTTACTTGTCTAAATATTCGGGTATTCATTTTTGTTACTGACTTTACCACTTGTTTTTTTTAGAATTGTCGTAGAAAAATAGGTAATAACTCTTAAATAAAGAGTCATTTTGTACGTACCCAGAAAGTAATAAATTCTAATCCAACTCCTATCTTTCTATTATATAAAAAAACTTTTTGTTTTAATAATAAAAATACGCGAATAAAGCATAGGAAACTGTGGGACACACAATAGTTATATTCAGTACTCTATCCAGAGCAAGTTAATTAACAAAAAGTATTGTTAATATTGTCTTAAACAATACCAATATCGGACAGATGTAACAGTTACCGAGAAACAGAGCATACCACCGCTTAAAGTAATATTATTGCAAGTGTGAAAGCGCGATAGCGCACTACATGGCGTAGAACGGCGTCTCTTTTCCACAACCGCTTCTTACTCTAAACAGTGATGGTAAGCCCTCTGAATAGAGATCACGGCCAGTTTTAATAATACCGCGCTCAATTATACGTCGTAATAGTAAATTGAGGATATAAACGCAGTCAACCGCTCTGGGTTATTATATAATGCTATCCCAATAAGAAAGTTTGGGATACGAATCCATTCAATTAAGTATCCGACGAAGAGGAAGGAATGCCACCAGAAAGAATACAATTGTAAATGTAAACAGATTGTTCAAAGATCTAGATTTATTTTCTTGTAATTAAATAGAATATTTGGGATTTTGATAAGTGATTGTTGTATTAGAGTAGGGGAACAAAAAAAAATCATAGGTATATACCGCAATATAGTTACCTACGCACAAATGTAGTATTAATTTCACTTTTTTTTTCTTCAACGCAGTTGTAAACTCTATTACCGATTCCATATAAGCAACGGTTGCGTGCATTATAACTAGGCAAGATAGTGTGTTTCCGTTGTTTATTGTGTCATAAAAATAATGAATCCAGATTTCGTAATGCACTGCATTCGTAGGATCACTTTGTCCCTACCTAAGAGATTTTTAAAAAGACAAAAGACTGTCGTTTAAAAATACAGGTCCATTAAAACAAAGACAACTCTCTATTGATCCTCTGAAAGAAAAATAAATAAGACGCAGCTGGTGTTGGTCATAATTATAGAGTAACTTCAGACCGACGTGTAATCCTTTTAATTAGTGGTGGATAAAAACGACAGCTTCCTTTATCTGTTGTCATTTTAATCAGCGCTGACTTAATATTGCATCTATGGACTAGAATTGTCAGTGTGATTCTGTTCAAAATAAAACATTTAGATCACTTACATTTGGCAACGTATTAATTAGGCTTTAATAATTAATTCCGTTTTAGGTCACATAGGTCAGGCAAATGACCTAAATGGGCTTAAATATGCAAGTTTAAAATTCATGTTTTTTTCTAATAAGGTTAGTGTAAGTGGGGCATTAAAAGAACGTCATGTAACCGCGGCGCGGAAGCGGTTCTAGTACCTTTTATGTTTACTTCACCCAAATTGTCTCTTTGGATATGCACTGTGGTGTAGATTCAGTAAGCAAATGGCTTCTGAAACTTTGACGAGGCCACATTCAGCCAAGTTCTGACCTGGATTTGGTTTGTAAGCTTTGTCTTCATCTCAAATTGAAGCATTGTCGTGGAAACCAAGTTGGTTGACTGTGGGTAATGCAGTTCGGAGCTAGTTAATAGTGTCTGTAATAACGTTTATACGCAATAACTTTAGTTGTAGCCATAAACAGTTATTGTTTGTTTATTTTACGTCACGGTTTGTGATCTGCATTTTGGAACGGTACTTCTTACTGCTCT
Organism: Chrysodeixis includens; assembly: GCA_941860345.1. Taxonomy (NCBI): domain Eukaryota; kingdom Metazoa; phylum Arthropoda; class Insecta; order Lepidoptera; family Noctuidae; genus Chrysodeixis; species Chrysodeixis includens. The sequence continues at coordinate 12,207,462 of OW796090.1, forward strand.
AATAGTGTTTGTGGTAACAAATGTAAGATTTTTTTCGTACATCTGCCTTCCACGGGATCTTTGCTTCTTGTCCTTGAAGTTTGTTTCAGTGGTAATAGAAATTCTTCATTCTTTGGTTTTCTGTCTGACAACTTTTCAAACTATCTGTAGGGGACGTTGGAAGTGGACATACATATAAATAGCTTGTTTTGTTGTACTTCAAGAGTCGTGTTGTTGTCTATGAAGTCTCAAGTTCACGGCCAACATTGCTTTGGATTTTTACGTCCAAAAACTTTGAAAGCAATTATTGTTGAAGCAATTACGTAAAACTACTTTTCATCTAAGTTTTTCTTGGTTTGCAAAGTGTACTAAACTGGAGTAACACCTGTTTAAGATATAAACAAACTAGCTAAAGAACATGTACATTTGCGACGGTTGATAATGTAGATATGATTCATATTTCAAGTGCACCGTGTACTCTACACATATAGGTATGCATCCACATAATTGTGTATATACTAATCATCAAAGCAAATTGTCAAAGCACAGTAAAGCATCCTTCACTGGTCACAGTAGCGTATGTCACAGAGATGTGTAACCACTGGAGGAATGCTCTTATAATAACCTGGAATTGTACTGAATGGTTCTATTTACTTCAGTAGATATTGACAAACGATATTGAAATCAATATGCCGGAATAATTTAGTAGAAAGTACTTGAAAATTTCTTGCCCCAGTAAGATGCACCCAAATAATTCTTCCTCTATTTTATAAAACATTGAATTTGCAGTTTCCAGTTCTGTGCTGAATACAATGTTATGTAAAACATTGCAGCTACAACGGGTGAACACTGTGTGTACTCCGGTCGCGTTCTTACGTTTCCAGCTTCATACAAGTAAAAATCCAGGCAAATGTGAGTCTAAGTCGTGCATAAACAATTCCGCACTATACCTGAAACATCATAGCAATTTTCAAATACATACAAATATATTTAAAGTCTTTGTCTATATCTGAACGATAAAGCAGTTTAATAGCAAGAAAAATAATGACTCTTGGTGATCGAAAAATATTCCTAGCTTATTCCCTACGCAAATGTATGGGCCATTTCTTGTGAACAGGCTTACAAACTTATTTTTTTTCTGAAACCGCAAATTTATTATATTACAGTACTTCATACTAATTTTAACTATAGAGTTAAAATCTCTACGCATTCCTAACAAGTAGGATTTTGACGGACAGTGGAACAAAGAACTGATGTTACAAAGCTTCCTTTTACCATTACGGAACACCAAAAACAGAGAAAAGGACTTATAAATTTAATTTATTTCACGGCAGCCATACCTTGCCTATTCTCATCCTTACCAGACCCCGATTACTTAGCACTCTCGACTCATGAAAACGTACATAATTACGGTCAACTCATCTTTCATTACCATGCACGCATCTTTATTCACGAAGTACGAACCTATTTATAATGTGAATAGGTAATTACAGCATCCAATTAAGAGGAAAAGGTCGTTGAACGTCAACAAAAATATCTTGTTTATCCCAAAATACATTATTTCCATTTTGTAAAGTCAAACAGTTAAGTATTTACTCTTTTAACGGATTTATTGAAGTTTTATCATACATACAACAATATTATTGTCTTTTAAGTGATTATTAAATTTAAGAAGTTAACTGTAAATTTTTTTATTAACCTAGAATTAGTCATTTATTTGGTTACATTTATCTGCTGTATAAATTCTGGAACGCACTACTAACATTGCTTTCAGAACTAAAATGTTAAACCTGTAAGGGCTTTCTTAGTTCCTTCCATTATTTAAATTAAATTGGACTCCGCCTTGTCGCCAACATCATCTGCTTGGGGGAATATAATATTAAATCTCTTGAATGGTGACTGACTAACTTTTAGGCATGTTGTTACTACAGGATGTTTTAGTAATAATTCCTAAGTATCCAGTACCCGCTCTACAAAATTACAAAGAGCTTTTAATGCTAGGAGATGCGTGTATCGAGTATCTATTGCACGTAAATACAGGCGTCTATATTTACTGCTTCGCTTCGTTGAAAACTCCCGAGATTGTAATACGCGGCTGCATAAAACCGGATATAACAGCATGCTTAGTCATCAGAAGCAAGTCCATATACTTATTAGGTCCGAGTGCGGCTCGTCTCAGGATTCCGACCGCCCTCGCCCGCCGGACCGGTTCCGTGAGTGCACGTGTACTCGCCGGCATTAAGTCACGGGCTGCGGGCGAAGTCGGTACACACGACCGACGCCTCGACGCAGGCCGAACGCTTGCAGCTAGTCATTCGAACGTGAGCGACTCTAATTGAGGGCGATGGCCCAATGTAATTATTGTAGGAAGCTTCACTGCTTCAGCCGAACGATTGTCGCTTGCACCTTTGCATTACAACGACCTTGCTCAAACCGTCTCGAGTTCAGGCGGCAGTCGTCGTCAGGCCACCCTTTACCCGTGAACGTAACGGGATTATTTAATGAAAGCTCAGAAAGTAAGATGAGAACGATAATAATTTAATGTAAGTTGTAAGTGAGGCTGTATTCATTTATAAATTTTATGACGGCGACTTATTTATGTGCATACCTTTGCACTTATTCAACAATACATAATATATTTTAAATGGCAAATAAAAAGGTTTTAACAATAACTCGTACAAGTTTTACATCTCAAGTATTGAAACAGTCAAAAAGTTAATATAGGCTGTTCTAATACTAGTTGAGAGCGGTTTGTCTCGGGCAGCGAGATGAAGCCGTGTGGGCCCAAATAATACTTTCATTGGATCGTGACTCGGTGCGATGAAGACGGACCGACTTGAGGTCAATCATTGTTGACCGCATTTGATAATTCACTCGCTTTTATTCGAAATGCTTTCAATTTCCTTTGATTTCTATTACGTAATTAAATGAATATTTATTTACCGCGATAACAAGTACCTCATGACAAGTTTTTTTTGCATCTTATTAATATTTCGTCAACATCGACAGTCTTAACTTGTGCCGTCTCAAACTGTTATTATTATTTCAAGCGTCTAAAAATAGAACCACTTTTACTACTTATTTTATGTTAAGTAGAAGGTCAAGAAAAAATAATTACGTTTGAAGTGTGACGTACTTTAATATTTAACGTATTTCTGCCGAGGAATCTTCAAAATATTTTATATATTGAGGCCTAGGCGGTTATTATAAACGTGTTCATGCTATTTTAGTCGCTATCCGGTCAAGTTATAGTGTTTTATATCCGTGTAAGCTTATCGAATTCTATCGGTTCTAGTCGTTACACTTGGGCTAGAAACGTCTTTTTTTTAAGCTTCGCAAGAATCCACTTTCCAAACAAACTAAAAAAACAAGTAGAGTTAGTGATTATGATTAAAGATTAATATTTTTTTTGTTTAAGTTTAAGTTGAAATAATACTAAACGATGATTGTCATAATATATTAGTAGGAGATATTATTTCATTTAAATTCCGAGTAAGTGCTCAGACAAATCAAAATAATGTGACATTAAATCTAAATTTAATTTTTAGCTTGGTTTAAGCATAATTAGTAATTACTTAAATCTTTCCACGACTTTTACATTCATCCCTGTTTTGTTTATGTGCTTAATTTACTTTTTGTTTGTCTGACAACGACATTTAAATGGATGAGACCAATTTAGGTGATTTTATTTAACGTATCTCATTTTTATAGCATTTCTAGAAATTAAAGAAAAATAATCAATATAATACCTATGAAACTTCTAAAAACTTACAAAGCTAATAATAAAATGCTTCTTAAAGCTACATTTCACACATTTTTCAATTGAAATAAATTTTAATAAATAATTAGTAGTTTAAACCTTCAATGTATTTAGTTAAGAAAAAAATCTTGAAAAATGCAATACATGTCCGGCAAAGTACTACACTATTAATAGCAAAACTACGCTGCTCTGCAATGTACCAAGCCTTTACATAACTTTTCAAAGTCAAGTTAAACTGCCACCGCAAAAGCTGAGAGCGCATCACAAACATTTTTTTTATCACGAGAAACTGCAATTAGAATGCCAAAGAAACTTTTTGACTTAACCTTCGACGTTCTGCGATAGTTTTGGAAAACTTTAAATTTATTGCTCGAACCTCGAAGTATTTTTAATTTGACTGCCAAGTGGTGGCTTTTCGTAGTTTTGTGTAAACGTCAAAGTAGTGATAGTGCTTGTTTAGGTACTTCTTTATCATACAGTTCCTTCCTAATAATATGTTGTAAGTTTTAAGTAAAAGATTCTTCATAGTTTCCAAGTCTAATTATGATTGTTTTTGGTAATGTTATTTATTAAGTTTAATCAGGCAGTCTTTTTTCTATAATAGCACAAATAATCCGACGATAGTATAACGGTAAAAAAATAAACATATTAAATAGCTTTTATAATTAAGCGCACTGAACTACTCGTATATTTAAAATTAAGTGTAATTACTGAATCAAATCGTACTTAATAACACTTTATAATGAATGATTTAACGTTCATTAGAAGATTAATATTATAATTATCGATGCCGGCTCTAGACGTGATAAAATAATGTTTTATTACTTGCAACAAAATGCAACGCGTAGATTGAAAGTGACTTTAATCTGTAACAAGATTCCTTTGAGAGATTATACTGGTATTTTGTTCTTTGAAAGCTAATGAAGGTATTGGATTTTAATATGCTCAGGCAAGACTCGATCATCTCTTCCATCTTGCTTCGACAAACTCTTAAGTATAAACTTTCCAGTGTTATGCCGATTCATCGTCATCATAATCGTCAGCCTAACACAGTCGACAGCTGGACATAGGCCTCTCCAAGTGCACACCACTAAGATCTGTTTTGTTTTTTATGTCGATTACTCATAGCAAATGCAATGTTGTATCATTTCTTACGTCACTGCTAAGGTACTGCTAGTATTATAGTAGTATTAAACATTATAAATGCAGATACATAGTCAAGGAAACCCTGAACTGCGGTATGCGTTCTCGTAAGCGTTGTCGCGTAGCCTTGCCATTCATATTTGCAAGTATCTTCGATCATTTATCGCTGGCAGCACAAATCCGCCACGCCTTGTAATACCGACATCTACCGAGCTTATACTGTACGTGATGTTATTATATATCTCTCCAGCTCATGATAATATCAAACTCTCTCGATTTTCACTTGTTATTTAGCAATTTAGTCTACTTTACTACGAGTATACGATCCTACTTTATTCGGCTATCAATTAGTATAACCAACCTTTTTCTTGGATACCTTTTTTACGGGATTGATTTGATATGTGTGTATGACGTCACCAGCCGCTATTCGCTGTACTGGTCATACGTCAATCCACTTTATCTAAGTAGTTGTTTGTTTCCACAGAGTAAGCTACGAAATAAACCTTCACTCATCATAACATCCCTTCACGTGTTAAGCAACTGTTGGTTTCAATGCTACTAGTGTTACTGCTCTATTGCTACTATTATAAAGCTCAGCTTAGAACGAGATTTAAAAGCTAAAAACGTCTTTGTTTGCATTAACGCCACGTATTTACCAGGAAACTAAAGGAATGCGAAACCTTACACCTAGTGCAGGTGTAAAGTAGTAATTTATTAAAGGAAATAATGGTTATAAGCGAGTGTATGGCTACATAAACAATTGTTATGGGTGCGCAAACCATTGTGCAGGCATTTCTTATTGGACTGGCTGTTGAGACTGAAGTGTTTGTGTACAACTGTATTTGTTGCGCTGCCTTATAAAATACTAGCCTTTGCTCGCGGCTACGCCTACTTGCATGTCAGTTAACACAATAATGACAATAAGTAGCGTTGTTACTGTCGATTTAAACGTGACAGACTTAAACCTTGGTACCTTTACATACATAATAATATCAGGTCAGGTCCACTTCCAGCCTTAAATCCTAAACCTACATTGAAATATTTTAAAACCAAAAAAATTAAATTGGTTTCAACCGTTTTAACGAAAAGAGTAAACGTGCTATTTCTGGTAGACAACAGAGGGTGTACCATTACCGTTCAAAGTGGTATTACTACGGGTGTGCAAGGGAGATGTTGTTATACACCGAGTAGCTCTTTCTCTCTTCCACACCCGCGATAGTCTATCTTTAAGATGTGGAGGTAGACCTCCAAGCATTGCCGGATTGAGTGGGTCAGTCAACCGCGTGGGTGTCCTTTAATTTACAGCTTACATTTAGAAGAAGGGTTAACGTAGTTAACATGTTTATTCAAAGCCTAGGTTTTATTTACGTGTATGTAAATTATTTATTTTTAGTATCTTGAAATAATTCGCGATCCGTAATGGATATTACCTGTTTAAAGTTAAAATAACAATACGAATCAAATTAGATTTTATTGTTTCTAATAACGTTAAATTTTAATGTAATATAAATTATACAATTAATTATATAATGTTTATTGCTATGTCGTGGAATGTCTTTGCCATTAACCAATAGGAGTAAAATATGTTTATCTTACATCTCTAAAATAAATCCTCAGGTGACAAAATATCTAGAAACAAATATATGAAAATCACTAATATTCTTCATGCAGGGCGATCCATAGTTTTATTATTTGCGCGTAAATCTTATGACCTCAAAGGATTACGCTCTTTATATTTATATTTCCCTTATATATACATTTTCGTTTCATATTTTATCCTCACAAAGGCACCATCCACGCTTTCCGTGGAGATTAGTTGGATTTGAACCGCATTAGAGCACTTCCTTGCCCTTCCCGAAAATCCCTAACTTTGTAAAGGGTCGCTAGGCGATCAAACTTGTTTATGTCAAACTTTACAGGTTTTTTGGTTTGACAGTCCTTTGAACAAAAATGTCTAACCGCTGGAAAATGTCAAAAAAAACAAGCGAACGTCGACCCGTAAAGGTGTGACAAACCCTTTCAAGCCACCTATGGAAAAATCTTTTCTTTTTAGTCGAAACTGACGCAGTCCTCTTTGGTTTGCGTCAAAAAGTTTGATAGTCTTGCTGTCTTGATGCCCTTAAAGATCCACGTTCCCCAATTACTTATTTATTTGGACTAAATAAAATAAAATTAGCTACGGATTTTGTTACTCAACTTGTATTTCGAAAGATAAAGTTGGCTTAGTTTCTAAGCCCATTACTGAGGTTATCGAATAACAGATAAGTTGAATAAGTACCAACTTGAATGAGAAATAAGCTTTGTTTACAACTTTTCTCGAGATAAGACTACAAATGTTTGTTATTCGTGAATATTAATACACAATACCTGAGTAAAATTAGAACAATCGCTTATAAAATATAAAAAAATTACCTTTAAATTAAAGAGATTTTACCTTTAAATTAAAGAGAACTTCAACATTCAGTCAATGTTTAATTGCATAACGACCTGAAAAAGAAGACATGTCTTTTGATATTCGTAAACTATAAATAATTTATCGGGGCCCATAATGAATCTTCCGAATTTAAATTCACCTCATAAAAGCCTACGCTGCATCGTAAACTTGATATCAAAAAGCTGAGAGATATCGTTAAAACTGTTATACATACGTAAAGACACTTGGTGAATTTAACTAGGGACCTACCACTAATTCTTGAAGCAATACTAATGCAGTATTGAGAGAAAGAGACGCCACTCTTGATCGTGTAGCTTGCTGTCTTGCTTCTTCAACTGGAGCAGCTTTACTTTAAGATATGGCGGTGGGTTTTCTAGGTATACCGCCACTTTTAGACAGGTGTGAAGGTTAGAAAGAGATGTCGCTCTACTTTGTTTATCGCTCTGTTTCTTTTACACAATTGCAATGATATTACTCGTACTTTACGTGTTGGCCTCTGATCTACATTGAAACTCATAAACGATCTTCGTTTTCCTAAAGTGGACCTCCCAAGTGTTAAATACATCTGAACCAAGATTTTTCTATTTTCGTCAAGGGACATTTAATTTGGACAAACCTACATCTGGAGAAAATTCTCAGAGATGTGGATTCTTTTAGTGTAGGTTAAATACATTAGAGAAATGTTTGAACATACTCGTGTATATCTATGTACCGCATAGCACAGTTAACTATACGATTTTATTTTCGTTGAAACGGAATTTTCGATAAGAAAATAGAAACGAGGAGTTTAAGAGAGAAACATGATATTTATTATTTTATCTAGTACAAATACAATGTAATCATTATAGAAGAACAAGATACAGGTATAATGGTTTACTTGCCTAGAAATAATAGGCATCTATGTTATTTATTATAATGATTATTGTGTTGTAAGCTGAATCTCATTTATTTTATGTAGAGGACCTTGAATAGGGAATAGGTTGAGAAAAACTGATATTTTATACGAGTATTATTAACATAGTATTATTTGCCGTGTAATTGAGCTGCATAATTGCTTATCAATAGTTGTCGTTCGTCATACTTTAGGTAGCTATTAAAGTGTTTACCCGAGCGTTCAATAAGCTTTAAGTTTAGACTTGCATCTGACTATGCATAAAGTATAGTAACCTGCACTGTGGACGATATTATAAAAAGTATACGATATGTAAAATATATACTAGTTTGTTGTCCTTTCTACGAACATCTAGCGACATAAAACAGCATCAAACTTGCATACAAATGTATACAAAACAATAACAATTAGGCTATAAATTAAGGCATACAAATATAATCAGTAGCTTTTCTTGTAGAGTCGGTTCAATGGCACACTATTGTGTTAAGGGCGTAGTCGTAAGAGTAAAGGCGAGTGCCCACGTGCCGTATCGCGGCCGGTCCCCACCGGCGCGGCGGCGCGGCGGCGGTCGTGGCGGCAGCACGCCCGCGCGTCTTACATAACCCTAACAAACGGTGCGTTAACACTTGAAGGAAGTGAGCGCTTATCACGCGACCGATACCACGCTCGCTTGACACCACTCCAATAATACAACAACCTTTCCGCTTTACCATTTTTCTTCAAGCTGCTTCAAGCGCTTTTATTCTCAAGTTGTCGAAGTAAAGGTGTGAGTTTCTGCTTTGACGACAAACTTTGTTGCTACTTTGGGCTGTTATTAGGGTAACCGCGTAGGTATACTTAAATGGAACAGGTGTGTTCGTTGTTACCTAAATAATATTAATAATATTCTCGTGTAAATGTCGAAGTATGTTACGTATTTAGTGTTACTAGGGTTTCTAAGACATTTTCAAAGAATATGTACCCGCTATTGAGAAAGATAGATTGAGATAAATTTTTATTCTTCAAACATTCCTCGAAGATACAAGAAAATATTGAAAGGAAATAGTTTGTTTCCTTTATTCCATATCTTTTGCGGATGGTGAAAGTTGTACATAATATCCGTATGCAATTTCTCTTTCGAACGTTATATTATTTCAACAAATACGGTAAACGTTTGTTGACGGAACTTCGACAAAGGAAAATGAATTTTACTGCTTGAATGTAGAGTACAGAATTGCGAACTTTAGTACCACAATGAATATGACAATCATTATTTATTCAAGCAGCAAATCCAAAAAATTGAAATAAAATATTTATATTTTAAACTAGTCTAATATGTCTGTCACCTGAAAATTATTTAACTTAATACGTGCCCGAAAGCGATGACTTATTATATTGTCTGCTCTTTTCTGCTATGACAAGCATAATTGACAGGGGAACGAGGCTCACACCCAAGATATCTCGACTTTTATATCAAATCTACACATCGCTATTCCCGGTATACGTATCCCAAAATACGGCAATTCCGGGACCATTTTATAACTTTTAGAATTTATTGTTCTAGAACAAAGAATGATGGAGGGATACGGTTAGATAGCATCGACGGACCGGTGATGGCTTTAACGTTTTTTAATAGGCCATGAGCGACTGCTCTCATACTTTAGTCATATAAGAAGCATTACTGAAGTGACGTAAATTTATGAGCATCATCGCGTTTTTGCCTTTCCGTGCCTTATCAAGCCGTTTGTTTGTTCCAAAAAAGGAGAGAGTTACTCAAGTTACAAGAAAAATGAAACGATTTAGAAACAAATGCTTACATTTTTGTACTATACAAGATTTGTAACGAAGTCGCTTTACATTGGGGGTATCACGTGTAAGCCGATGTCCTTGACTTAATCTGTACTAAAGTTGCCTCGCACGTCGACAGCATATTAATTCATTTCCTGCACAAAAGCTCTTGCGCCTACTGTCGAATGCGGCTAATCAACCTAAAGGGAACTTCCTTCAGTTATGGACCCCGTACCATCATAGCAAAATGATTTATGGCACTGTTTAAGTAAATCCTTGGAATCTTAGTACTGGTCAATTGAGGAAGAGAGATGCTGCTCTATGTAGTATATGTCACCGTCTTGCTTCCACAGCCACTATACTGGTTTGGATACTTGTAGGCTCTGGTCAATGGAGGATTTCGGTTAATAAATCACTCAAAATTTAATTTAAGTTATGCACAACAGCAGCTACCCTATAATTAAATTTGACTTTCTGTCTTCGAGTAGACTTAGTAAATATAACTTATAAACAGTTCGTAATGATAATAAATGTGCCTAACGCTATTACATAGAAAGTTTTATGCCAGATACTTCTTAATAGTTTAAGTGAGTTTCTTCTCGAGATTTAGGATTAAACATTTTTGTGAGAGTAATTTCTTCCATCATATTTTATGTTGTAGGTAAATTGAAGTATTTACCATTTTTTTTGGTAGTGTCCTTTATTGTGTTGTACGTCCCATTACAACTATTACATATTTAGAATATGATACCAACTATTCGATGTCCGTTTTTGGCTGGTAAAGGCTTATTAAAATTTGCAGCTATATGTTTTAGTCTTAGTATTTATTGTTAAGTACCGAGATGTAATCATATAGGTTAGAGAGTAGTCAAATGCAATTAAGTATTTCAAAGCATACTCCGGTATCTCGTTAACGTTTATATTAAAGTCATAGAGTGCATATTATTATAATTCAACCCTGACATGCTTCAGGTACGTACCGACGTAACACGGTCTGGAATCGTCTTGATTGGATTCTAAGCTTGAATCAGTATGTATACGGATATGCAATAATTTCATAGTAACCTTGATCAACAGATTAATTAGTTTCGTTCGTAGGTTTGCATTCGCGATTGCTTTTCAGTCAAACATGAACGTATTTCTTTGATATTTATTTTCTTTCGAACTGATCGGATAGTATAGGATTCGATGGAATTAGGTAAATAGTAATACGATAATTATAATTATTTTACAGATTAATTTCTTCCATTGATTTGATTGATTTCTATACTGATATCATGAGGAGGTAAACGTTGTGATTTTCTAGGTGTTTATTAACTAGGTAGTAATTGTTTCGTCTTGAAAGTGCTTGAGAAAGCCTACATGAAATAAAAACTTTTTATTTTAAAACTTGAGTCTACTAATTTTTTTACCAATATAAAACCACTACGATTAAAAGTACAAAAAATAGTAAAATTCCTACTGGTCAGCTTATTTCATATTTAAATAAGTTACATCTATAAATATTAGAAGGCTACTGTTTAAGGGATAGAATATGCAGAATACAATAAACGCCAGAATATAGATCAGATTTAAAATACCTTTCGACCTTGTCTGGCCTAAACTTAACACCTGTCAGCAGTCTGCCAAAAATATAAGCCTCAAATTTCTTGTTCTGTTTACAAAGATGAATGTTCTTGGACATTTCTTGTTTCTAATAAGAATTCACAAATTTGAATGCTTTCGCATACTATTCAATTGTTTTTTATAATATTAAACAATTCATGGGCAAAATAGTGCCCTACTATTCATTTGTTTTTTTTTTTATGTGTGATACTGGCTGATAAATAAAAATAATGTTCTGAAAATAATTTTGCCATAGTTTCAATATTTTTATGACTAAAACAATTTACCTAGTAAGTATCGTGTAAGGAGATAGTGAAGTTAGCAAACTACCTTGTATTTATCGTCGGCCTTCTCTCTTTGCGCTACTTTTTACACTTAAACCAGCCCATAATTATGTTAAGCGTTGAAAAATAAAAACTAAATTGAAACCTGATACCCAACGCAGATTCATTCAACTTTTAGTCTAGCATAACTTATAGGTGTCTTTAAGTAGGTTAGCCGCTTGTCTCGTTTACAAAAACATGGAGAGAGGAATAATAATCACTGTATTTTAACACCTACGTATGTCGTATGGGTAAACGTGTCGGTGTGCGTGTGCGATAGTGATGTGTTAGTAATAACACAGAGATGTCAATTCTTGAATGGTGCAGTTGTACTTTCATGTTTGACCTTCGGAGCTGAAGGTGAATGAACTTCGACGCAGACACCTGCTATCTTTGCTTTGGCTCCTTTTTAACAAAAAGTGTAAAGCTTTTTTAACAGTTCATTGGATATTATTACAGAGTTAATTTTATAGAATGGAAGAATAGCAATTTGAAATTTGAAATCTTTTAGTTTTAAATTTTTATGAATGACAGTTTAAATAGCAGATTTAATGGTAAAACAGTAGAATATTGAAAAAATTTGAGAACGAACTCTTTTTTTTTTTAAACTGCATATTATACTCTTATGCAAATGCACATACAGTAAACAAATATGACACGTAGCTGAAATAATTACTTGCACGGTGAAAGCGGCTATTCAAAGTAATTCTTTGAGTGATTTTTTCCTGAGTAACCAATGCACACCGATGCACGACGTTTGCGCAACTACACATGTACTTACTGCCGGCCAAGGAATTATCAATTTAGACAAAATATTTTTTGAAAATACAACAGCAATAAGGTTGAAATTAGTAGCTTTTTGAACAATTTTGCACGGAAATATCGACCTTAATGTTGTACGACGCACGAATGATTTTCAACCTTAAAGTTTCCACTTTCTTGGTCCACCGTACTATTAACAAAGCCTGCATTGGTACTAATTAGAAGTCAAACCAAGCTTATACGATATTGTAAGAATACCATATGATACTCTGGTATGCATTTGAAGAAAGCCTCGTTATTTACGTTGCTCGAGTACCTAGGTACGTGAAATAATTAAAGCGTAACAAATTAGGTAACAGTTGTATTATGGTTCTTTGATTCAAATTACTGGATTTACAAGTGTGTTGCATTCTATCGTCGGTATGCGAGATTGAATAAATAGCGGTTAAAAAAGTTTTTAATGCTAATTTAATAGTTTTCTACTTATTCGAGTAAGTCTTCGTTACAAAGGTAAGAAAAGGTTTAAAAAAAAAAATTATGTACTTGCTCTATCTTAAACAAGTGAATAAATCGATAGACTTGTGAGAATGTAATTCAACATAATTAGAATTTATAATACGTGTTAGTTCGGGCGTTTAAAACATCAGTCATACTAAATATATTTTCGGTACTGGTCATTACCTAACACCTGACATTAAGAATTTTAATATAATATACTTACAAGTAATAAATTAAAATCCAAACTAAGAGCTAAATTAATCTATTTAGAAACCTATAAAAAACGAAATCTTTTCACACCACGAGTTTTGAACGCTAATACATTGAGAGGGCTGGGCCATTAAGGCCAGGTCGCTTAGCGTCACTTGAATCTAAAATAGTCAAGTTGAAGGTCAACCAGTATAACCAGAGCTCGGAAGTCGATTTATATGTGCATACAAAATACTAATCGGCCACCTAATGACACATTGCCTTCTTAAATAATCGTATATTCATAGGCTTTTAACGGCCATCGTAAAATGGTCACTTCAAATTCAGTTTTCATATTGTATGGTAATCTGTAATAATAGATATATTGTTACTAAAATTTTACATTGAAAATTAGAGTTCTGTGTGTCACTGATTATTTTTAGTTATCTTTATTGTATACATACTTTTTACGAGGTTGTGTTTTGAGAGCTGATCGGTATCAGTATAGAAAATAATATGTATTATTTTCCATTTTAAAGTATTTTCGGTATTTTGAAGTAAAAATAAACCTAAGTTTAATATAAATAAACAATATAAATTACTCTATTATGTATTCGATCAACCATTTATCCGTAAGTTATAGCCTTTTCAATTAACATTCAACCATTAAAAGCCTGCAAAAATAAATGTCGAAGTAACAAAGAAGTTAAATGGAAACAGCTTATTGGAACAATCAAAATCATTTGAGTTCACATTAACAAAAATCGTCCTTCAAATTGATCAGAGTTAATGTTTCGGAATCCATTACTGCTTTCTTTATGTACCTACTTAGAACGAAGTTCAATAGACGTAAAATGTTCAAATGTCATTATTCTGTTTGATATAGCTTCAATAAAAAGGCAGTGAAGTGAGAGTTTGGATTGCACCCGACGATCTTTGCCATTAACCTACCCTATATGTGTAGAGGTCTTTTATGTTTTGCTTGAATATTTTCGTATAATGAATAAAAACAAAAGACGTACTGTGAGTAGAATTTTCGGGATGGTTAGCATTAATTCAGATCGGCCCCCTTTGGGTAAAGAGCCTTAAAAATATTGTAGCAGCTTTATATCTTTTCTCACTTTTACTTCAAGGTAAACTATACGAGAACATTCTGACTAACTCATAAGTTATAGTAGTTCCGAGGTACGTTTTGAATGGCAAAAGCTATGCAGACTAAAATAGCAATAGTAAGTCATTTATTATCAACCAAATGTTATAAATTCATTAGAGTCTGGACTAGCAAACCTGTATCCTAGGAGTCAGTGTCTTCCCTATTATATAATTCAAGAGTTATATTTTGTAAGAACATATTTGTTTCGTTGTTAGTCCTTGCATCTACAAAAGAAAATATCCTTATCGGTTTTACATCTCAAAGTGGAATAGTATGACGATGAGTATTATCCATATGTTTACAAACTTTCGTAAAATTCTGGTAAGCGACGTAAAAAACAACAAACTTTTTTACCTTACGTAAAACCTTAAACAAAACAATTAATTAATTTTAGTTTATAAGCTATAGACAGTAAAATGACTTATTATCTTAAATTGAACAGTGCAAACATTGGAAGTATTCTGTGACATCGTTATTGGAAATAAATATAAGGTATAATGTTAATACCCTGGCCGAAACACCATCACAACCCGGGGACACTTTAAAGTAACTTATAAATGACCAGCTCGGCTAATTTTAACTATGTTCATCTAACAAATGGTTATTATGTTCCAAACTGGCCAAAGTTAATTAATCTGAGAGTGATTTGTGACGGTCCCGTCGAATATATCACCCGTACTTGTAGTGTGGTCGTGTCTGAGGGTCTGGCGCCTAAAAGTAAATTTCTTGCAGTTGTGGAAGCGTAACAGCGTTTTGCAGGTTGAAGAGCGCTGTCTCTCTTCCTCAGTTGCAATAATGTTATTTTGAGAGGTCTTGGTAGAGTTCTGGTCATCTTTTCTTCATTACAGCGGATTGCGACCTTCGTTAGTCAGTGCACTCAATTGTATTATGTGGCCGCCCTCTCGTTAAAAGTTTGTCCGATTCCACAATAATGAGTCATCTCATTCGTCTGCCCAGTTTTGAGCAAGTTGTGTTAGCAGATGTATTGTTATAACTTTGTTGCCGCGGCTGGTTGGAACTTGTTGCAGCTTACTTGTTTTATTTGTTTCATATTTGAAGCTCAAATTATTAACCAACTTTGTTCAGTATTTACCTCATGTGTATTTTACTTATTATAGAAAAGTTCAGGAGACACAAAATCATTTGACTAATAAAAAGTGTCAAAATGGTGATTACGCCAAATTTACTTCAAGGAGGGGAGTTTTAAAATATAAGAATAGGGCCAGAGTTGGTCTCAAATGTAGGGTTTTTATCGCGCATAAATCACGAAATTACTGACTCAATAAAGGCATTGACTCTTGGAGACGAAGAAGACTTTCGTTCCCGCTTTGATAAGTGGCTGATTTTAGTACGTTGTAAATAGAAAATGTGCTGACACGGAATGTAATGCAGTATTATGACACTCGTATTGTCGTATTACAGGAAATTCATTTGTACTTAAACGTGGAAACCGCTAACAATAAAGCGACTGCCGTCTTTCAAGCCCAAGTGATGGTATGAGAATAGTTATGGAATCACTTTGTTGTACATTTAAAGTCGTTAAGCACATCTCTAATCTTTAATTAAGCTATTTAACAATCGTCTCTATTTTCTTTGCGAATTATTAGAATTAAGTAATGGTGTTTAATGTATTAAATGCAAACCATAAAATAGTATTTCAGTTGTAGTCGCCATTGATGTTAGATCACATTAAGTGCAAATTCTTATTCTTCTAGGTGTTATACTTAAATTACACAAAATATTGTTCGTGGTTTTCCCTGATATATAACTTATCGCATTATGTGTAACCTATACTGTTGGCAAAATATGAGTGCGCAACAGCATAGCTACTCCTTTGGGACTACGGGCGCTGAATATACAACGTTATGTTAGATAAAAGGAAGCTTTGGACCACATGAAAGACGGGACGTAAATATTGCTTGCTTTTTTAATATCTCACATTTGAAATTTGCGTCTAATTAATGTCTTAAATTAAACTTTAAGTAGATCTTTCAAGGAAGTCCAATTTGTGATATTCTCTCTGGCCTATGTTGTAGCGAAGGCCTCTCGCAAATCATTACACAATTTCCTATCCCCCGCTATTCCGAGCCTTCCTTCACGGTATGTGTTTAAATTCATTCAACTACCACTTCCTGGCCCTTGCTTTGGTGGCGTCAAATAAAAAAACAAAACGTTTTATCAATATGCTGTTTTCACAGCGGTTCAGAATGACATTTTGCAAACCGCGCAACTAGAGTCAGTAATGTTTTGACAGTGCCTGTGAAGGTCTACTCGAAATAAAAACCTTTTGATTTTGACAACTAAACTTCAGGTAAAAAACTTTCACAAATATTACTCAAAAAGTCGATAAAACAATTATAATGCAATAAGGGATAAATTCCTCTGTATCTTCCTATTTGTGATGAAGTTATGCAATCCCAATTCTGAGGTCCGGCTATACATTTTACAGCTGAATGACAGTTTAAGCTGCGGTCGCAAGGGGTCTAATCTCGCGTGACGTTTGCCGTAATGATGTCATTTAAGATGTCGAATTGTAGTTGGGAACTTAATAAGTAGGTATTTTTAATGAGAATTAATTAAGAGCGTTTAAAAGTATTCCTCTAGTAGTTTTGGTAAATATTTAAATTTATTGCAGATTCAATATCAAATTAATTGAAAAACTGTTTTGTAAACAAATATTTTAAATACCACTCTTTTGCAATTACGCTATTGATTTGGAGATTGTCAGGTTTCTTTCAGAAAGTTTTACTTTTACCACTATACCTACCAATATTTTAAACAACATGATCGGTGCCTGTTTCAACATATTATAGTCTCAAAAATCAGATTTAATCGCAAAATAAAATTATCAACAAGTTAACATTTATATGATTATGCCGAGTCATTCTTAATTAGGGCTGTTATATCGTAACATGAGTCTGCCAATCCAAGTGTCACTGCCTAATTACAGACCCAGAATACTCATTGACATTTTAGAAATGATCTCATTTCGATAATTTCATTCTACCATATTTGGGGCACCAATTTATACACTGAAATGTAAAAAGCAATATTAAAATGAGAAGGGAATATTGAAAAATATTGCAAAGTAAGTGGTATATGAATACGCTACAAACATTTGAAATAAGTTGAGAAAACTTTTAAAATAAACCTAATTTCACGACTTTTTTCTTTCGTTTGAGAATCAAAAACACACATTATTAAAACTTAAAAGTCTTTCTGTGTATTGAATTTTACAGCAAATAGTATCCTAATAAATTAAATTACAGTTAGTGCCTTACTCTGAGATGGAATAGTCTTTTACAGATGTCATTTCGATTATTTACAAATTGAGTCATGACGTCACATTAGTAGACGTAACCAAATCTCTAATCAAATTAATAATGTATACGTACTTAATTTGCAAAAAAGTGCTATTCAAGGAAGGTAAATACCAAAATACAAGATCAAAACTCAAGTGTTAAACAAACATCCTTCATATTTCTTAGAATGGACTTATACAACAGTGCATAACAAGTATAGTCAGGTGCGATGTCTCGGGTTGCATCGCTTGCGAAACACATGAATCATTTATCATTGACCTGCGCTCTGAGATAATCATCGAATGCCAACTATCGACCGTCGCATCTTCAGTCCTATAAGCACAATGTAAGGTCTTAAAAAAAGACGCGGAATAGAGACGGCACTACATGACGTAGAGCGGTGTTCCGCTCCCACAATGACATCAGTTTTCATTTAAGAACTCGTAGTACAGGCGTCATTCGAGGTTATTGATAAGTAGCCTACAACACTATAGACAATTGCCGGACAATTACAGTAGAACATCAAAAGGAATAAATCAGCACTAATTACTAACTTATGAACAACAAACAATGTTTCTGTATTGTTTAACGATTTAAATAAAACCTGAACTATGTAATTTGTCACTAATGACAAAGAAAAATAAGCTCTATTTATTTTCTAATAAAAAACAAAGGACAAACTTTTTCCGTACAATCGATTTGATTTAGGTGCATCAGTAACACTGCTTTTTACTTTTCAGTTGCGTTCGGTTCCGAACTTCGCGAACAGAAATGAGAAAAGTTTTTACACTGATATATTAAGGAAATTCGAATAAAACACTAACGAGCAAAATTTTAGGCTCGTAAATGTATTTACTGAACAAGGTTTTAATTCATTTGGAGATAGAATAAAAACTGAGTTTGCAGGTCGTTAAAATAGTTCGAGAGTAACAATGCAGAGCGGTGAACTGGGAACTGTGTTATAGTGTAAATTAAATTCCAAACATTATTTCACTGCGTGCGTTTAGATGTTTGCCACTTAACTTCTAGCTAGAGAACTATACTATACCATAAACTTTGGTGCTTCATCACGCCGAAGTAAATTAGTAGAACGCTGTGACTAGAGAGAGGAACAAAGCAACTTTGTAATTATGAAAATTATTTTAAGAGTTCTTATTGTTTTGCTAGAAAAGCAACGCGATATCATCTAAGGCATTAAAAGCGATGCACAAGCATTAAAACCTCGTTTGCAAAATGTGCAGTTAACTGCATTTTTCTTTATCTTTTTATGAATTGTTTTAACTTTTATTTACATTTCTTGACACTGTATTCACTGTAAGATGAAACTTGTAAATCTGGAATAAAGTTTTACAAGAAACTTCTCAAGAATGCAAGTTTACAAGGGCAGCCCAAACAAACAAAATTAAAGTTTCTGTATACGAAATACAACACATATTCGTAGAGCATTTTAGTGCAAATCTTCTTAAAGCCCGGAATGGTATTCTGCTGAGTTAATACAAACACTGCATAATATACGCAGAGACGGTGCATGAGAGCAAAGTTTTTGCAATAAGCCGTAGTTAAAGCAGTGCAATTAAAGTTTTATTTTAAGGTATAAATTTGCTCCGTGTGTAGCTAAGAGACGAATGGCACAACTTTCCCTATCTTTGTTTAATTGGGGACTTAAATCGCATGCCACAGACTAAGTATCTACGACAGTTGGTCAAACTAACTAATTTGAGCGTGATATGCTGGAAAATGACAGATGAGTTATATTTGCAAAAGTATAATGAACCAATATAGGTATAATAACAACTTTTATAGGTAGTGTTTGGATATTAGAGATGGAAATGCAAAAAATACTTCAAAATTAATTTACTCTTTCACCTTTAAAGTGAACAACTTGAGAATGAAATGTTGTTACCTCGCGCAGTCGGGGTAAAACTCCGAATAATCCTGTGTTCAATTCAATTGTTGGTGCGAACTTGCGAACTGTGTTTGTTGCGAGGTAGTATTGTGTTCATTATTTCCTATTACACAACCGGACACAGGTAGTTGGTATATTCTACTCTACACGAGCTTTGTGAAAATTTTGCTCGAACTTATCCTTAAAAACATTTTTGGCTATTCTTTATTGCCACAATTTAGTCAGTGTATTTTACTAGCTGTAAAATGAGAATAATATATGTATTTTATAAATTTGTAAAAGACACGAATTTGATATGACTCAATACTTAGTCATTTGTTCACAAAGAAAAAAACACAATTCAAGCAGTCAAATTTTTTCGTAACAACCAACAAAGTTTGAAAGGCATGAAAACTTTTTGGGTCCTCATTAGAAATAAACAACAACACCAAGTCGAATTTGCAAAAAAGTAATAATCACACAATGAACTGAAGAAAGTTTATCTGTATCTAAACTAATATTATAAAAAGGAATATAGGCTATTAAATAGGCTCAAAAACGACTATTTCGAAAATTCTTTTACCATTCAAAATCTATTTTATTTACATTAGGTATAAACTATAAAAGATAGAACCATTAACTGTATATCTCGTATAAAATACAAAAAAAATCGCGACACACTATACGTTTTTAAGACATTTTTTGGACTAATTTCGATCATTCCAGAATCGTGCGCTTGTCACTTCTCTGATTTTCAATATTTCTAAGGTCACTAACTACTTTAAACAAAGCCAGTCAACTTCATAGGAACCGTAATTTTGCCTTTACAATCACAGGAGTCGTAGCTCAATTGGTAGAGCACTCGCCTAGCAAGCGAGAGGTACCGGGATCGAAACTCGGCAACTCCATATGATAAACTCGTGTCATTTTTGTTCAGTTTATAGCTTCTTTTTGCTTGAAAATAATCAGTTATTTTGGGAAAGAAACAGACACAAAATAAAAAAAGAAGCTACCAATCGATTTTAGTCAGTACCTATGTGATATGACATCTTTTGATATAAAAGTCGGTTTTTTCTTTTGTTGAAATTAATTCATATGTGAGAAGTTTAATTCGATTCAAAACTGGTGATTCATGCTTCCCGGAATAAGCAAATAATAAATTACTCTATTGTGTAATAAGTGGAGTCGTCTATCATGGACAACAAGTACCACTCGGTCTTGGCTGGTTTTGTTAGGTATTTCGATAAACGGCGGGTAACACCGCGGGGTGCAGCTAGATTATTATGAACTGAAAAATAAGTCAAGAAGTTTCATTTTTACCGAAATACCGAAAATACCTCGAGGAACTATTTATTACATATAGGAAACAATTGGGATCATATTTCTTTAAAATATAATAAGCTCGTTCACCCGTCTCTATAACGAGCGGACTCTTCTGATTTACTGGGACTCGAGTCTACTATGCTATATTGGATTAGGCGGTGAAGTAGAAAAATAGTTTCTCTGTAATAAACTGTTGTTCGTTCAGTTTTGGATAAAGCAAAATTTTGTACAATGTATTTGATACCAACAAAAAAATACAGTGTTTAATTGTTGGGAACAAACAGGAGACTGTTTGTTGTCTAATCACGTCATTTTAATAACTAATCAATTATAAGAAGTTGTCACAAAATTCAGGAAAAGCCTCTTTAATGCAAAATCCAGCTTACTTCCCAAAGTGATGGTATCTAATCATATCGTTAAGCCTTGACTGGCAGACTCATCAAGAAACTGTCCCTCCAATGTTATCCAAGACCAATCCTAACGCGAGATCCGTTATCAAACTAAACCCCATTTTTCCCCATCTTATAATCTGACAGAGTACTCAATTTATTAGCTCGAACTCACTATCAAATGAATTCATCCTTATTCTATCGATTTAATTAAGTTTGAACTACTAACTTAATTTGTTGAGACTGTGGGAGGCACTTTCGTACACGAGGCAACGCAAGTCTCCGATACTCAACTACTTTAATCTCCAAGCGAGTGCCAAACGTAACTATTACACGTAGAGCTTCGTTGAGCAAGTGTCACTGGAGACTAAAGTCGTCGGAACCGGAAGCTTACATTACCACGTGTGCGACAGGCATTACAGTTTGCATAGTAAATACTGTTGTGGAACGTATCAACTACACACAAGCGAACATCAACCTCTTTAGTGAACGTATCCAAACTGTCTTTACACAACTTAGAAGTCAGATTACCACGTGGTGCTTCCATTACGAATAGCAAACCGAAGCAAAACTAATTAATTTTACCCGACCGTGATTAAGATGCTGGTTGTTACTTCTCAATCGTTCCAGTTAGTTAAATGTTACACTTTGGGTTGGCGACAACTTCCCGCCGTACTTTGGATCTTTGGATTTATTTGACTTGCCAATGATCTAATTATTCCCTTTCACTTTCATGCAAAATGTAGGGAAAGTGTGTACTTTAAGATAATTAATATTATGTAGATCAAAGTTTGGATAAACTGTTCTGGGTATTGGAGACTACTTTGACTAATCTCTATGAGTAGATTTAATCGTGTTATTTCATTATTCGTAAAACTTTACATGATTAATAACAATATTTCTTGTAATCGTTATTCTGTAACAAGTTCAAATTAAGAAAAATATGTTCGATATAAACGCTAATCAATTAGGATCCCCAATCATTGACAGGGGCTCTAGATCGTTAGCCTTCTAAATTAATATCGGCGCTTGTACATCGAACTATGAACACAAGTAAACAGGGCGTTGTTGATAGGTTTCTGCATGATCGCCTGCTGTATTGGCAGAGTAAATGGCCACGTGATCACTTCGCTGTTATAAGGGTTATTTGTTGACTGTTGATCGACGTAACTCGAAGATTACCAAAAACTGGTATTGCAGAATTGATTCGTGACTTACAGTGATTTCTTCGAAGCAGTATCGTCCACATCGTTGACCCTAATAGAGGTGATTAAGTAAAATGGTATCTGTGAGAAAAACACAAAAGGGATGAATTAGTATGTGTACCGGCAACGCGTTCCGCAAACGTGATTTTGTCCGCGACATGACATAACAGATGAACAATGTGTCTAGTTTCAATAATCTTTTTCTTGGCAGACATCCTCAACAGGCCTTTGGCATTCTGTTTTGGTTATATTATCGGTACTGCTGGAAAGTATAAAGATAGCAACATGGAAATTCAACCGTTCACAGTTATCCACTTCGGTACCCGGGTACTAGTCTCAATTTTTTAAACCTTAACATGATTTTTTGGTCAGGCACGGGAAATTTAATTTTAATATTTTACATCCTTTTTTGTATTCATTGAAATAACTGTCTTTGTCTTGTTCCAGGTATCACGGCGGGATTAAAGGCTTTCGCAAACCAAGATGTGGGCGAAGCAAAAATCATAAATGAATAGGAGAGGGAATAAGACTCGGTATTTACGGTTGGTGCTAAAGGCAAGGACCTGGAAACGAGTCCCAATGAAGCTGCTTAAGTGGGGCAGGAAAATGCCTTCGACAAAACAATACAATCTTGTGCCGAACGATGAATATGACACGAGGATCCCGTTGCATCCCGATGAAGCCTTCACCTACGGGATTACTTTCCAGGCTAAGGTAAGGGAAAATGAAAACTGTTGGGTGTCATTTTGTTTATTTACTTACCTTATTAGAACGGCCGCAGGCCAATCAGAGTAATTAAGGATATCTATCACACTTACTTCTCACAGTACTTAAGACACACAGACAAGATCTATTTTTAAGATTAAGTCATTTAGGCTTTACTATCTTCTACATAAAAGATGGTTAAAGTATTCGATCGCAGACTGCCCTTTGATGTGATTACATCTAAAAGTTATGCAAAATTAAGTCAAATTATGGTAAATATTTATTTTACAATTTAAATGCAAAATTTCTGAATATTAAGCCGTGTTCGTGATAAAACTGGCCAGTCAGCTAATTCTTAAGGGCCGAAGGCAAGTTGGATTAAATCCTGAGATTTTGTGATTAGCAAGCGGATTCTTCGTGCAGAGCTTAAATACCGTTTGCGAAATCGATAATAAGTTTTATCATGAAGATTCGTGAGACAGAGCTGAACATCATAATTTGTCGAATAAGTATTAATGAATTTAACCACAGTATCCATAATAATAGAAATAGATTTATAGGAAAGCATTTTGTATTATTTGAAATAATGATTATTATTTCGGTCGATTTTACTCTAACTAAACCATTGCGTTGTTGGTTTATCATGTAACTAATGGTTTCATAGATACTTTGAAATAGTATATAATAATAGATAGAAATAATAGATAGAAATAGTATATATCTAAACAAAAAAACTGTGTTTGTACCCTTTTACGCATTTTTCCTTTAAACTCAAACTACTTTCGCAAAATGTGGGTCAGCAAACAAGAATTATACTTAAACGAATTTACGAGACTAACTTTTTAAGCATTGAAAAAGACACTCTGAAATGGTAAGTTTTTAAACATTTAAAACAGAAGTTTTCAGTGGTATCTCTTGAAGTAGTGAAATGTAAAACTAGCACGTACCTAACTAGCGGAGTTCTACATTTTTAATTTATTCTTAGTTCAACACATTCGAGATATTTCTGAAAAAGCCGGACTAAAGTACTTTAGGGTGACAAGTATGTCTGAAGAATGACTTGAAGGGTGTGGGGAAAAAAGGCCATGTAAGGATGTCTTCAAGTGGGTTTCCGTGCCTACTTTTACGGACAACACGTCTGCCCTTATCGGGAACCATTATGATAGTATCTTTATTCCTGAAGCTCCACATACAGGTCGCAGGTAATCAGCTCCATTAGTATTATCGTTTTAAATAAACATTTGCACCGACTTCCATTTTCTCATGTGACACGGGTATGTTTACGGCCATAAATTACACCTGTCCAAATGAAAATCTGTAGGACATACAAATATTTGACCCTTGAGGGAATTGAACCCATTTTCATTATTACTTGATATATGTCAAGTTTTCAGTTGTATTACAACAACTTTTCTACGCTGTTTAGGTTAAATTACAATTTAGATTTCATCAATTGAATTTAAATAAAAAAAAACTTTATACGGTTTTACAACAGTATCGCTATTCATTTTTGTGGTTGGCCTTAAATAAGCACTTAAAAATACAAAAGTTGTGGCTTAGTAATATTTCAGAGTATCAGAAAATATTAGTCCCACGTGAGAATTAAGCTCGCAAGTTAGAGCGGAGTTAAGCGCTTTTTCACAAGGAAAACCAGGTCATCAGAGTAATTACGGCAAAGGAAAAACTGTCATCACTTTAATGTAGAGCTACATTTTAACATGCATTTTCATACGCTGTGGCAAGCTTTTGTGATCACAGATATCCAATTATCTTGCATTGATTATATTACGATATGGCAGGCCTGTAGCTTTAATGCTGAATTTTTCGCTTTAAAAATTTTACGTCTATTTAATAGGCGCGGAAAATTTGATATGCTTTGTGAAAAATGTTTGCTCTTTTAAAAATGAATTCATGGAAATTCTATGAAATATAGAATGTAGCGAAACAAATTCTTTCAATGATAAACCAGGCATTGATCACGTTTCAGTGTGTTTATCAAACTATTTCGTCGTAATAATTCAAAAGACTTGAACGGTTTTATTCATTTGGTCACGGAGAGGTAAGAATTTAAAAGAAACTGTATTAAAAGACAGCTTTTCAGAAAATTTGAAATGGAAATAGATCCCGAACTATTCATTTACCTTTCATATTCAAAGTGGGTTCCGAACTCAATTTGGGTTGAAAACAACGTAGAATAGCTAAAGTCATGAAATTCGACATTTCGATAAAATCTATTTGCGCAGGTCACCAATACTTAATATAATAAATGAGGAATACAGTTATTAGAACTTTTTATCAATTATCCCTTAATTGATTAACAGATGTTCAAAAACCAAAGAATAAAGATAAATTTTTTAAAGAATATAATTCGATCAAGCTATTGCGGATGCTGATGCAGATTCTATTAGAATAAAGGTGTGGTGTTTATTGCAAATAACTGTTGGCACCAGAACGCCTACTTTGCGATGCCTTATGAAATTTAGTCGTGTGCAATAGCTCTAAATATTTCCGCTTCGTTAAATATAGAAACGCAAAATTTTGTCAAACACTTTGACAATTTAGTCAGATAATACATTTTGAATTGGTTCACTGAATCCCTTTGTTATTTGCGACAATTGGGCATATTCATAGATCTATTTCATACTTTTCCATTTTATATTTCATTGACATTTTATGTCAAAATTCCAGGACTAATTACGGACGACTTAAATTAAAAATTGCGAATACATATTTGCAATTTTTAATTTATTCGAGTTTTCAGCTAAATCTCAATCGGTCCTCTTTTTGTAGCAATGCCCATTAAAAGTATAATAATATTGTATGGGCTGGATAAACATTTGAAGAATCGCAATAAAACGAAATGAGATATCCAACAAAATCAAATTACTTAAAATGAATAAGCTGAGTAGAATTTTTGTATTATGAAAACAATACCTGATTTGTCTTTCTATGTTAATACTGGGAAAATAAACAATTGCAGCGTAGTGTTACCTTCACTATTAATACCATATCGATATTGATATATGTGATATTGAAAAGCCATTTATATTCCAAGGTAATATTAATAGCAAAATAGACATGTCTCTATTGATTTTATACAAGTTACTATTTCATAGTCATGGGTACTGTAACTCAAGTTGTACAATAAACTACTCGTATTTAGTACTAGCGTTCTTCAGGTAGAGTAACTTATAATACACGAGTGGGGACGTAACCTATCCGCACCCGGCCGACCGGGTCGTAGAAGTGGCTTCCTAAGCCAGGATAATCCTGGCTTTGCCGAGTTGTTCCCTTGCCTCTCTATGTCTTCTTTGCACGACAAAAGGTTATCTCAAAGGAATCTTAACGGCTGTGAGCAATACCTGCTCGAAAAATTAATTAAAGAGGATTTAAGAAACCTAGTACCTACCCAGAAGCGAAAGGAAAAACGTAGACACTGAGGAGTGTTTGCAGTAGCTTGAAGATTCTCTTCGAAGTTGGTGACCACAATAAAGCTACTTCAAAGATCCTATTCATTGTGTATTGCTTACATCAACGCGTCGAGCAAATATCCGTTCAAGTTAGCGTCTCCTACTGTTCAGGGCCAGCGGCTTAAGAACTTTTACGAAACAACTCTTGAGCTTCTTACGACCACATTCCCAGAGAACACACTCTTAGTATTAATATTTGTGACTTCCAAAAATACGTCGTCAGCTTTCAGGTATATCTGATCTGTTATTCAGTCAACTTTGTTGTTCAAACAATAAACAAATTTCATTATTCTGTGAAATGTTTCTGTACGCAAGTTAATCTGATTTGTGTTACATTGTATCATCCAATATAAAAACAATATCGAATCTGAAATTGGATCTCGTTCCAACAAAAATATCGAATTTGTGTTTTAGAAACTTTTGATCGTCTATTATTGGAATATGAGTCGTGGTACTGACTACTTTGTATTGGAGACAATATCAGACTCTGATTGGATATTTTAAACCTTACAATGTATGTGAATATATTTCCAACATGCTATGTTTAAAGAAGAACAGAAATGATAATTTTTATCACAAAAAATAAAATAAGGTAACAATATCATCAGTTTATAAATTAAAATAAGCTGATTAAAAATACGCTTATAGGCTGAGAGATCTATTAATAAAATCCTACGGACATTGACATGGCCGGTGGGGTAGAGAAGGCACTGGACCGTTCTCGGGCGATTCCGGGACCACGAAGCATATCCTGATTCCTGATAATAACAGCCACTGTTGGGTTAAGTAATTAGTATTATTAAAGCTGTTTTTTGGGGCATGAAAATTCATGAAATAAAACCTCAATTATATGAGTTGTAATTTTTTTTGTAGATGAAGTCAGATAATCACAGGAACTTTATAGAAACTATGAAAACTCATTGTTCCCATTCCTGTTTAATAATTCTACTGTACCTATACGTAATAGTTTGTCGTAAATAATTTGATTTATCGACGTAACGGGTAACGGATAATTGCTTACTAGTTTATCAACTATCATGAACTTATTACAACTAAACTCCTTGTTTGCGAAGCCGGGTAATGTATTTATTAGCATAGGAAACAAACAAACAATACTTGATCCGTATCAAAAAGTTTCTGATTCGAACTCAGTTCGCGTGTAACAGTTTTCAAATGTTTTATTTTTCTTTGTATTTTTAACTTTGTGCTCGAATCTCTTGTTTGCCTGTAAATACAGACTTGTAAATTGAATTTACGTTATAAATTGTTTTGTTTCAAAGTTCACAAACGGTGACTTGCGTAGGTGGAGAGTGGGTATGGAACTCATAAATTAGGGGGCTTAGGTCAAAATTATTTTACAATTAAAAGTGGAAAATGTTTTATTGGATTATGGGATAATTTATGACATGATTTTATTGAGGGATTTAGAGTATGTCCGTAATATTTTACGTTCTTTGTTCTTTGTCATTTGAAACTTAGTTTGATTATGGCAGTCTTTGAGTTTCCAATGTAACTTCACATTCAGTAGGTACTATGTTTCTGTAGATTAACAGTACCTACATCTAAAAGTTTCTTAAATTTTGCAAGTTCTTCTATACAATAATGACATAACTCCATATTTAAAAATACTGTTATTTAATACCATGAATCGATACTTTGAATTTAGATATTTATTTATATCTTTATGCTCCTTATACAAATGATGTAAACACACACATAAACAAATCAATTTTCTCTCGTATAATTAATTTGATAATTACTGTTATTATATAAAGTATACTTGTTTCCATTCTGAAATATTTTTTCAAGCTATTCTCGCATACTATTGATAGTTTTTCGAATCTGTTTTTATTGATATTGGTTCCCCTAAGCCTTGTAAATGCTGACGCGAATTAAATTCCTCGCAATAAACGTATTTGCCTTTCGTTTAGAAGATCAGTATGTAGGCCTCCACCCGATATTTATAGTTCTAAGCGTTATTGTATAAAAATGTAATAAACAACGTAAAAAACGTCTTTGTGAATGGCTTTAGTGGTTATACTTGAGGCAAAGCTCAGTTATTGATAAATGGTACGGGAATCATTCTGAATATGTGTTTTTTCTCGTGAAATTTCTGATATAATATGAGAAAATAGGTAATTGTTTATCTTTATTACTCAATTTCAACAAATGTCATCTTATTTGCCTGATTTGTCTTAAGTTACTTTACTGACAACTCATACGGTCTTTGTTCTTGTAATATAATTTCTGTAGACAAATAACAAGTCGTTGATTGGTACCTTTTTTACTTTCCTCTAAAAATTAAGTTGCCCAGGGCTATTTTTAGAAAATTTTACTTTGCATAATGTTCTGTTAAAATCTTATAAATAAATGAAAAATATGACAAACTAACTTAGTCATTACTGGCAGTGCAATGTTCGGTTAACTTGGCATAAAATGGGTACAGTATTGAGTGTTCAATACGACTGTCAAACATTGTAACTTAATTGCTGTTATTAGTACATGCATTGTAGATGAGAACAATCTATAATTCAAAAGTGAATACTGAAAGCTAAATAATTTAATACTATCCATACTACGTAGAGTACGTAGGTTTGTAATAAAATACACCTGTGAAAATGCCTATTTTATATTTGTAAGGTTACTATAAAAAACAACTCTTGAAGGACAGCAAATTTATATATTTTGTGTATCGAAATGGAGCTTTAAATGGTAACGTACATATTTCTAGGTAACCAATTTAAAACCTATGGGTAAGTCACAGGTTTAGGGAAGACGAGGTTAGGTAGATGAAAAGAATACGACATGATTTTTTGGAAAAAAACAATATATAATTACAATTTTGATTGATCTAGAAATTATTCTCATCTCAAAAAAAAAAAAGAAATTTGATAAATAATCACGGAACTTTATGAGTAACATTATTTAAGATAAAAACAATTTGTAACTCAAGACAGGACATATAAGGCTAAAATACAACATTTATTGGGACAAGGTTAAATACATCAGAAATTCGTTGAATTCCTATTCGGTCGTCCAGCGCCCGCGCTAACGGTGCAGAAGACCGCAAATCATACACCACATTAGATACGTTTATATGTTAATTTGCTTTTATTGCTCTAACTGCGAGGGAGTCGCTGCAATCGGTTCATTATATGGCTTCGGTAATATTCGAAAGTTACCAAAATGTGCATACATACGGTATTGTATGCTTCTTTGATGAAGATAGGTACTTAAAAGAGTTAGTAATAATATTTGATGCCTTAAACATCTTAGACGAACAAATACTCTACATTTTTATGTAGAGACTATGACGAAATCGAAATTCGTCTATTTAAAGATTCATGAAAAGGTTAACGGTATTAAAAAGAATGTCTAAAATTTTAGCCGCTTTTTCTTTCGATTAAAGATTATCTTGTATTATTACATCTATCAATGGTTAGGAATTACCTATAATAATTTAAACCGTTACCTGAGTCTCATCCAATAATTTTTGTATTATTTTTACCTTCGATAAATAACTCGTAAGTCAAACAAAAGTTATCCCAAGTAACAATCAAAATACGCTGAGCAAACTTCCCAAACATTAAGACCTGTAACAAATTTTGAAAACGACAACCACTTTTTCTGGATTGCAGAAAGCTGGCTAAAGGAATCAATGCGAAACGTCCTGTCGTCAATATTACTGTCAATCGTAATAGGCTTTACTAACGAGCAAGCTTTTTACGTCCCTTTCTATATATTTGCAGTGAAAAAATACGGCAAATTACAGCTTCATTGAACAATTTCATATTAGCAATTATAAATAATCTTCAAAATTTACATTTCAAGCTCAGATGCCTCAAGATTTAAAGTGCTGGTTGCATGTGTTTAAAAGTTTTGACTAGTATTACTTAATATGTAGGCGTTTAAGCTCGCGGTAAATTTATGTTACGTTTAATACTCAAAACTTTCCGGATAGTTTCCGTGACATAAATATCGAAAGCGATGAAGAGGTTTCTAGTCGTGTTCATGTTAGAAAATAAACTGGATATTTTACACATTCTTTGAACATCAGAGGGTAGTTGAATGTCTCAAGGGATCTTACTCGAGAGAGATAAGTAATGAATTTATTATTAGAATCTATGTTGTCTTGTCTGAGTGAGCTGTTGAAACTATTCGGGTAAACCCTCTTAGTCACTCGAATTGAAATTGAAGCAGATGATTAAAGTAAACGAGACGAAATGGGAGAAAATATAATAATTTCAAAGTTGAGATATTTTAAGAAAAAAAAAACTAATCTAATTAGTATTCTTTTGTTTTAAATCTTTTGCTACTCTATGGTGCCCACTGCTGAAAAAGACCAATTCCAAGTCAATTAATTAAATAAAAAATGGCTTTAACAAAACCAATTTCTCGTTTAAATCTTTTAACTACATAACAGCTTGAAAATTGCTTGAGAACGAAATTCCTTGCTAATAGAGTGAACCCAATCAAAGTCACCTCGGAACAGAACACTTAGTTGAACAAAGCCAGAGGAAATAAGTCACTTACACGTGACTGAGTAATAAGTTAACAACTCCCTGCTTATACGTAATTAAAAGCTTTTGAGCCGCTTCGTGATCGCTTTTAGTACCTTGCATTCCCAAGGCTCATTGTACCCTCACTTAACGCTGTAATAATAATTATAACACTCACATCCACCCATCGAGGGAAGCCAGAATCGGGAGCCGCACTAAGTAATAATTTAACATATAATATTCCATATTGAACATACTTCCAGCCGTCTAATAGAGCATAGTTTCTCAGGTTCGCCAATAATTTATGAATTATAAGGTGGTATTTTGCATATTTATAGAAAGTGGTATTCAATATATTATTCATTTATAAGATTGCCGTTTTACAGAAGTTCCCACTTTTATTGAGCTATAAGCCCAAGTTTTTCACTTCCCCAAAAGATCTGCTTTGGAAAATCCCCTTCGCGGTAGTTTTTCACTTAGCCCCTTCCTTTCTTCCAAAACTTTTATATTAGATGACGAGGAAAGTTTCAAACCACTGTTGTTACCAGGCTCCACTTTCACATTCAATTTCGATTGTAGGTTTTGATCTTTAAACCTGGAATTGAAAACCAAATTGATGAGTCGCTTTACGCTCCGCAGTCGCTTTTGCTGAACTTTGACCAGTAAAATTGAAAAGGTTAAAAAAACCGATGCGATATGTGATACGTGTCGTGTAGTTATTTCACTTCCAATTTTAAAAAAGCCAAGTCTCGCATCGCGTTGCTGTATTATATAAACCCGCTGGTGAAGTTCTAGCCGATACTTTTCGTTACTGAGATAAGTACGGTTTTCCAAACAGTGTCAAAGTTACAACAGCCCAATAAATCGCAACAATACCAGACTCAATTATGGTCCCATGCGCGTTCGTAGATTAAAAGTGTAGAGCGATGACGTCGGGTAGTGAGCGGACAGCCGATACAATCCCGATGGCCGTCCAACCGTTAACCATTCACCCTCGTCGCGGAAACGTTCTACACACCCTTATCTACGTATAACACCCTCTATTTGCTGCACACACATCGGCAGGAGTTTTATGACCGTAAACGTACGCCGTCATCTGTTCTGACGCTTATGTAAACCACTAGTTCGCGTCGTTAACACTTTCATACAAGGAAACTGTGCACGTGGCGGCGGCGGCTTGCCCTCTTGAAGGCACGCTCTGCGAAATACTCGTACGTTGAAATAAACTTTAATAAAGTTGTTCCGTCCATCAAGGCAACATATTTTCCTTACGTTGCCTTCGCAAGCTGTACGATTACGATCCCTACTGTTGACATCCCTTGTACAGTATCACGAGGGTATAATCACACAGAATGCTTCGCTTCACTGGAGGCTTATTCAAATTATTCAGTGCCAGTGAATCCTGTTGTATTATCAAAATTTAATATGCGGAACAATTACCGGATTTATGCAAGGATACAGTTTTAAACGAGACTCGGTTCTTACGATTCTTTATTTCTGTTTTTCAACATTATTCGCCAGAATCAGACGTGTGATAAAATCGTGGTAACGTGTAGTGACAAACGTTGTTATCCGAGTTCTTTCGTCTATCTCGCAAGATACGAATTTAAATATAAAACATATTTCCACAAATCCTATATCAAACAGGAATATCATTACTTTTACTAGACTTATAGAAAAATATATTTTGGAAATATTTATCTACATGCTTTTCTCGTACAAAGCTAACATTTTATAAGACAGTTGCGTAATTTCCTTTCTTGTGATAACAAAGGAACAACCAAATAATACGAGATGTTTCTTATTTTGCCAGAAAATTCAGTGTCAACTATTTCCATTTTTCTCTGTTACATTGTTATCTGCGAGCATTCTCAAGGGAGGAGGGTCTGCAAACAATTCACCAATCGTTAGAGTCACATGTATTTACATACATTTTAACACATATTTGGGCTGACAGTTCAATCTATTTTCTTATATTATTATAATTCTAGTCCCTTGTAAAGGGCGAATTATTTTTCTGTGTTATTCTTTCTTATTTTAATTCTACGTACGTTTATCGGGTTTTTGGATCAGATAGAGGTATCCTGTGTATGCTGTCATGTACAAGAATTCGAGAGACATTTAATCTGGAACAATTTTCCGGTAGAATAGGCTGAGAGCAATAAATTTCTATTATCATCCGACTTAATATTATTCTGGATTCTTCACCCGCATAAATCCTGTTTCTCTATGTACAGTGAAAGGTAGGTAAAATTGGGTAGCATTTGAACCACAGGTATTTAAAATATACAGTCGCTTTTAAATTATTGAAAAAATCATTCCTTTTTTTAACCTTTTATAGTATTTGCTTTTCTTAATCTAGACAATTTGATAAACGTCTCAAACTCACTTACAAATTATGACCGATCCTTTAACATATTTCCTTCCTAAGGCATAGCTGCTTATGGTAAACTTAAGTGCGGTGTCATAAAAATTCTAACCAAGGAGTTTATTATGATGTAGCGTCATTTCACACTTCACGCTACAGTGACACGATGATTCTGTTTCATGGAAATGTCGCTTAGATGCCCATCTTCGGGACCAACCTTTTCATTAAGTATAAATTCTTGAACAAAAGTAAGGGGACGGCGATTACATCATTATATCGACGGGTCCTACGTATACTGGTGTAACCCGCAAAACACCAAAATACGTTTTTTTGCACCAAAAGCCTTAAAATTACCTTAACTTTATACCCTGTAAAATTTATATTATTTTATTCAGTAATTTCAGAGATACAAACTTGTAAACTAATATAAGTGACATGATTTTCGGCCACACTACCATCTACACTGATGTAAGTCACTTGCACCAGTGTAGGTAGTCGCGTGCGCCGCGTCACGTACGCGCAAGTGCCATTTACTCCAGTATGCGCGCTGCGACGGAGTCGGGAGCACGTTAACACTGATATAACTGCGTTAACTGCTAACGTATTCTTCTGTATCAAAACTATTTCGTGGCTTGTTTTTAGGGGTTGTGCTACTTTTTTACATATTTAACTAGTTTTGTTTGCTTTGAGTAAGTAGTGGTGAGAATTCACAACAATTAAGGGCTCACGAGGTCAATTATTAATAAATTTATGCGTTAAAAATTGACAAACAAATTACTAAGTTGACAGTACTAATATTTCTACAAAAGGGTTTAATTAATGTTCACCTAATGCAAGATACAGATTGTACTGCTTGTAGATTTGTTTGTGCCGCCTGCATTATTTTTTTACATATAAATTATATAATGTACATAGACGCACGGTGTACTGTATACTCTTCACACTAAATTGTAGTTTGTTTTTCCCTTTTTAGTTAGTGGTTGTTTTTTTACAGTCGGGTTTTTTAGTTTTTTTTTATTATTATTTTATTCTTTCAATAAATTTTACACTTATATCAGTAGGAATACAAAGTAGTAGTATACAAAGTCACATGTGACTTTGTTTTATTTTCTTGATATT
Source organism: Chrysodeixis includens (assembly GCA_941860345.1). Classification (NCBI taxonomy): domain Eukaryota; kingdom Metazoa; phylum Arthropoda; class Insecta; order Lepidoptera; family Noctuidae; genus Chrysodeixis; species Chrysodeixis includens. Next base: position 12,242,232 of record OW796090.1, read on the forward strand.
GTTATCTGACGTAACCTACATTATTTTAATAATAATATTTATTTACTAATAAAATAAATAGCGATACTACTTTTAATACATTACTTGCAGCAATTAACGTAAGAAGTTACCAAATTTTGCTACTTGGGAACTGACGAGATCGTTTTTTTTTATGTACCCAAGTACATCATTTTTAAAGGTGTATAAATATTCCAGAGGTAAACAATATAACAATATTCGCAACCTCAGTTTATTTTGGTAAAGTTGCAGTATTGAAAAAACAATTAAGTTCAATCAAAACTTAAGTATAATGACACAAAAGACATTCAAATTAAACTTATAAAGGACTTAGTGGTCGCCAGCAACTTCGACCGCACGAGTGTCGGTTATAACTGGAAAACATTGCCCTCCTCTGACGCAGTCGGTTAAAAAGTCTGTTTTAATCCAGGTTGTCAGCTAACTCCATACGAAATTTCTTCAAAATTGGTTAAGTCGTTTGAGCGTCAAGAGTAACAAACATCCAATCGATACTTATGCAACTTTCGCGTTAACTATATTAGTAGGATATTTTCAAATGTATAAAATGCATATTTTAACAAGTATGACGAGTGTGGTAATATGATGAGGCATTCGTATGAAGGGTGACACAAATCACCATTTAATACAAGTTGTAAAAATGTAATGAATTTTCCATCATCTGATTTAGACTCTAAGGTCTCATTGCCCTGTTTTAGGGGTTGTGTTACTTTTTTATACATTTAACAAGTTATGTACACAACTATACACTTAATAGAAGCACATAGTTCGAAAAGAGTTGCACAAAGGTTATACTAATTTCTTTAAAATACCTTTTCTAGCGGATCTGCAAAGGGAGAAATAAATTAGAAACATCAACGTACAAAAACTAGTGGACGTAACTGAACAGACATAACGTACGTAACTGACGTAACGTAACTGAAAAAAAATAGTGGAAATGCTATTTATAAGAAAAATGAAATTCAAGACAAGCTAGTCTTAAAAAAACAATTAGGTATTATCGTAAGAAAACCTCTTTAAAAATCAAACTTTTTTTTTATTTAAAATAAGAAGATTACATTTTTTTGTTTTATTATTTTTAAGATTGCAAGGCCAATGATTTTATTTTTCATTATTAAGAATGCTACTATCTAATAATAAAGTGTTATTTTGTATTTTAAATGTTTTTATTTAACTTCTTACCACACTAATTTAAATATTCACAGTTAATAATAATACAGCAAACTGTTGCAAGTAGCTTTCCAGTACTGAGTAAACTGTTGTAAGTGTTAAAAAGTCGATAAAAGTAGATAAAAGTGGGTATTATTTTTAATATTATAACCTCATATTGGTCAATAACACGGAAATACTATGTTTAAAGAGTAAAATCCTTCAAATTTCCTTTACTATAAGTATAAGCAAGTACACTAAATACTGGTATAAGTGGCCACTTGTATCAGTTTACAGGTTCTACCGTAGTAAAAAAAACAGGCTACATGAATGCAAGTTAACCTATTTTCCAAAGTATAAAAAAAGAAGAAAAACCAATAATGCAGTCTTATTTCTTAAATATCAAAATATAACATACTAAAATTTCAAGTGTTTTTATTGATTTACGACAAAGTTACAAGCTTTTGAACCTTTAAACCGCTCTCTTGAAAAGTTGCATTTTTGCACTTGTACTAGTCTACGTAGGACCCGTCGATATGAGCATGAACGGTGTAAGCGAAAACTTCAAAGAATAACCGCCTAGTACTTGCTGGATGTAAATATTGTTCCCCGTGAATTCCCTTGCATTTGCTACCTGGGTAGTCCATAAACGCTAGTTACTTTTATGATGAACTTAAGGCCAATAGGTACCCTCAATCAACTGTAAATGTCTTCCGGCAAATTAAAGGCCAGTCATCTGAGAACCTGTTCTTCACTACCTAATCACAGTGTGCGAAGTGTATTTACGTTAATTCAGGCCTACCACCACCTCTTACAGCTGTACAGCTGTCGTGGAAGCAAAAGGGCGCACTACACGGCTTAAAACAGTGTCTCTCTTCCACAACCGCGGCAGTACTACTTAAGATGACAATGTGGTGGTTCACCCTAAGGGCCTGAATTCGCCTCTGTAATAAACCGTAACCGACGTAATCAATTTAACAGCCCGCTGATGTTTATCTGTGCTTAACTGCGGTTATATAAACGCCCTTTGAAGATGCACTTCATGTTTAGTGACCAACCTGACTGACCTATTTCAGTACAATATCATCGGGTTCACTTGTTTTGTGGGCTTATTATACGGCGCTTGCAATAAAAATGAAGCTTCTTGGCAAAGATACCAAACGATGGCTAAGCCTAATAAACTTATGATTACTTAAAGGAGGACCAATTTCCATCGAGTTGATATTTGATCACGAGCCAAATAGCAATCAAAAGCCTTTCGGAATTAGTGCTCAAAGCGCATGGTTACGTGGTAAAACTTTAAACGGTTGACGACATCAATCGAATTTTGGTGACGTTATGAAGCTTCGGCCTCCATTCGAATGCGCTTTGTAATTTTCCCAAAGTAGGACTAGAAAACAGAACAGGATTGTTTTTTGTTGCTTAAAATTATAAAAATCAACGGAAAATTTTATTTCAAGTAAAATCAATTGTTTAATGGTAGGTACTTATCTGACAACAAAATCTACGATGTGATTTTATTATAGATCCATGTTCTAAAATAACGCAGAAACATTTTGAAGCTCATACACGCGTAGATTAGATTACAGTCTGCGTATTCAACGAATTCCATTTTGTTTTTGATTCAGAAATGGTTTTGGCTTTTCTTTTCCAAACCAAGGGCAAGCTATGAACGGTACTTTTCGAACACTGGTTTCAATTCCCAAGTGATCTTGGCCAGTGTTTAAAGCGATACTAGATCGATCGAGATCCTTTTTTTGGGTAAAAAAATATCTTTTGGACCTCATAAAATGTTGCTGGGATAAAGTGGAGAATTTCATTATATTAAGACTTAAGGTCTAGTGTTTAGTCTGTCCCGATAATGAGATACAAAATAGATGAAATTCTGTTTTTGCCACTTTTTTACAGATAAGTTTAAAATAGAAAAACAGTGTATCGAGAACAGTAAAGTAATCATAAATATTCGACGACGTCATGCATTTTTAACACCGCCTTTGTTCCATAACACAAATTTTTCATTTTTTATTAATATTCATGAGGCTGGTCATCTCGGAGTTAATAGTCACTTGTTTCTCTAATATCAGGTCCTGAAACATAAACGTATCTTTATAGGACAGCAAGGATTTTTGTTGCCTAGATCAGCAGTTTGGAATTTCTGGCAATAAGTATCTGAACAAAGTTATGGTATGTGGGAGTAAGTCCAATAATATCAGAAAATGGCATACAGACTTTAATTATATTACAAAGATCAAAAGTATATAAATATTTGTTAACTTTTATTTGCTTTCCGACGAGGGGCCGTTTAGGGAGGAACAATCGGTAGGGTTTGGGATTCGGAGCCGCAGGCCAGTCGAGTTAATTTAACAAAAATTCATGTACCAGACTGCCCCAAGAGTAAACGATCGTTGTTTTATTAACAAAACACACTTTTTTTTCGTCTGGTAAAAAAGTCTTCCTAATTGAGGGAAAAAATATTGATTTGGGGAATATGACTTTAATTAAAAAGGAAATAAAGTAAAAATAGCAATGGACAAAAATCTGAAACGAATAGATTTCTTTTCCATTAAGTTAAAAGTCAAGTGATTTCCACATGTATACCTGGATTCGAATATTGGCCCACTGGGGTAACTCATGTTGCAAAATACCAATCATTTGGAGTTGTTTGCTATATTTTGAGTCAGAACGTTCCGTGCCTGGCGTGAATAAGTGGACAAGTCGAAAATCACGATTTTTTTTTATTGGCTTACGCGATTCCTTTGCATATGATCCTATATGAAAAAAAAATATACTCCAATATATGCGGTAGTTTTGTAGATATCGTCTTTGTAATTAACCTGACATGTACGAATTTAACGTGCTAATGTTGATAAAACCACATGTCAGATGTATGCTTTACCCTTTTTGATGAAATAAAATTGATATGTTGAATTATACACTTACAAACTAAAACATAATTGTTGACATCTGAGGTTATACACTTATTCATTTTCCGAAAGAGCCAAACTTACCTTGACAAATCGAGATGTCCAGTTATTTACGTCTACTAAATAAAATATTTTACTTGATGTCTATTGATACCAATAAACGTACGTTTACAAATAACTAAAATTATTGGACATCGAAACTATCAAATTTATCCTCTGCTAAAATAATAAAATATTTATAAGATAAGTAATAAAGGTAACCGGTTTAGAAACGCACAGAAATAAAAACAATTAAATAAATGGAATAAAATGTACTATGGGATTAAATAGCTTAATAAGAACACCGACTAGATTGTCCAAAAGAGCATTTTCATTCAAAGGATAGTTCGCGGGAACATAGTGGCTGCCATCCTTGGTACCTACATTCTATTCCTTTCTCGATTTCGTAAACAAAAACTCAGTCAGTCAGACGCAAGTGCGCGAACGAATTATAAATATTTTGTTTTAATAACTTGTAGATTTTTTATTAATTTGTTTTGTTTATTGTATGGTTTGCAATGGCAAGTTTACGCAATAGTTTTCATTTCTTACCTGTGTGTGAGTGATAAGTAGGTACCTAACTAACTCCTTTTTAGAGTTCCGTACCCGAAGGGTAAGACTACCCTATTACTAAGTTTCCGCTGTCTGTCTGTCTATCTGTCTCCAGGCTGTATCTCATAAACCATAATTAGATACCAGCTGGAAAGCTGAGATTTTCACAAATGATATATTTCCGTTACCGCTATAACAACAAATACTAAAAATTCAAAAAAAATGTTAAGGGGGTCCAAAAACAATAAACGTGTTTTTTTCGTATTTTTTGCTCAATATTAAAAACGGTAACTGGTTCAAATTGGCTGTTTTTTATAGTTATCGGCTATAGCTGTATTATTGGCCAGGAAGTAAATTAATAGAGCTACGTGATAAAACGCAGTTAAAATTATCTCGCAAACGGAATCAACAATTGAAGCTAACTTACAAACATTCTATAAATAATCAAATAATTTTAATAAAAATAAAAAGAAAACCGACTTCAACAACCATGGCCCTAAAAACTAAACAATAAACCGATTTTATCATGTCAAATACTAAGTGAAGTTGGTGCCAAACCAGCATGTTGAATAATTATTCCCATGCTTATGTTTATTCTCTAAGGGTTAAGGTCTTAATATCTAATCAATACAAATGAATCAAGCTCAAACTTAGGGTAGATGCTGTTAACCCTTGAGGAGTTCCCTCGACTATCTCTCGGCTCCATCATCAGACGTACTCCAGACTTACGTTGTATTGTAGTCTTTTATAAGTGCTATCGAAATATCGAACAAACGTACTAGTACCCCCTAAAATGTTTTGAAGTTCGTCTCGATTTCCCTGGTTTTCCATCATCAGACCCTGATTTACTTAACATGGGACCACCTTGGACCTGTCTACTTTAAGAATTATCAAAACCGGTTCATAAACGACGGAGTTATCCGTGAACAAACATAAAAAAGCATATTATTAGAGATACGGTCGAATTGAGAAACCTCAAGCCGAAAGTTTTTTTTTTTTTTATGGCAACCATTAAAATGACTGCAGTAAAGTAACGATTGTATTGGAAAAATACAATTTAAGGAGAGCCTAGACAATGAGGTTCCTTTCAAATCAATAAACTTTAAAAAGAAAGGCAAGCATAATGTTCATTAATTTGCCTTAAACCAAAATTTCAAAGGCACCATTGCCAATAAGCGCTGAAAAATAGAAAGACCTAATGGACATGCTTGATTTAATCGATGATGTATTTATAGACTTTTTCATCAATTCTAAACGATAGTTACATTTAACAATCGTTTCGTCGTTATAGTTTTATTAATCATTCTGACATAAATACTAAATTATGTATTTACCTGATAAAGTGAAGAGAACAAGTTGTCGTAACTCGTACCATTCAAGTTTAAATTAAGTGTAGGTAGAATTTAAGTGAAATATTATATTAGCTTATGTTTATTTAAATTTACAGTTACTTTAGTTAATAATTACTTATTAATTATTCAAAAATAATAAGCTAATGATATTATAATTAAAGTTTTAAAATTATTGACAACTCTCACGCAGAAGAAAATTGAAGAAAATGTTGACGTAAATAACTGGACAACTCGTTAAATCAATATTTGTGCATAGAAAATTGTACATGATATCTCGATTATTTCTGAAACTACAGGGAAATTCCTGAATTTCTCGCCACCATCTAAAAGAAGGCACAAAATAACCTATAAAACTGCGGACGTTCCTATATTATTGTTATTCCTCGATTTAGGAGAAGGAAGTAAAACCTTTAAATGGCTCCCCTGAAAAGTTGGCATTTTAGACTTGTCAACTTATTCACGCCAGGCACGGGTTTGTGCATGAAAATCATGTCTGTAAAAGCGAGCAAGTCACAAGGGACTATACCAGTGTTGCAACGTTCAAAAGTTAGTACATAAGTTTTGTATTTGTTTTGTTGTTAAGCTTTTGCCGCAAGATAAAAATAGGTACGTGGTTACTGTGTAACATATATTACGTAGGAGTGTATACAAGGTAGTGGACACAGGCTATAGCCGTCCGTGCGATCCTGGGGCTTAGATTTAATCAACGAATTCCGTTGGCTGTCCACAGGGTTAAGGGTAAAAGATCGGTATGAACACTGTTTTTTTTCTCGTGCGAAAAGAATCAAATATTACAACGTTATAAATAAGTTTAAGTTACATACTTTTTACAGTTGATGTTAAATATCTTAAAGCGTGATATAAAAATGCTTGTTTTTGACAAAATTGTTATTTTATTTTTCTTGTTTTTTTTTTTGGTAAATGGGTTTAATATAACCAATATGAAACGTTAACTCCTTCGTGCCGGAAAACACATTATACACACTTAATTTACAATATTACAAGTTTGATTGAAAATGAATTAAGTACCTATCCCTACATTTAACCAACTTCAATAGGTATGTTAAAGGTATATTATTATGTCGATAGCTGACAGTATTATCACGTGTATTTCCACGAAATAAGATAACGTGTCCGTTAATGAGCTGATTACGACTACCCTATTAGCGTAAACCGCGGGACGCTGCTAGATATAATTATAATGCCATGGAGTGAAATAATTACGTACGACTGTATTAATTAATATCTCCTTAAACCAGGTGTTTGCTATTAAATTAGTCAATTCACACAACAATGGATATGAAATTAGTTCCGAACTAACACTAGATATTAGTGCTGTTAGACCTGTAGGTATTATGCAGTAATAGGTTACTGTGCAAAAGTATGTAGCTACACATGAAGAGATAAAAAATTGTGGGATTTGCGTATATTTTTTAACTCAGAGCGTGTGTGCGTTTGACATTTCACGTCTGTAACAGGAGACCACATATAGGAGAAAAAACCAAACGCGGGTAAATAATGAAACATTTTTTTTGTAGGTCAAGGGGATTTTTTAGCGAAGAGTACAAATGAGCATTGATTTGCATCGGTTTAAATTTAGATTTTGTTAGCAAAAATGATTAAAAAAGCAAATTAAATTTTACAAATATTGATGCCGATCTATTGATGGGTTCTTTTAAAAATTTAAGCTGTTTCGTCGAATCCAATTTTTATAAAATCTCATCGTGCTGGAGTCGGTTCGTATATGGACTTGGTAGGCTATGCTTTTGTGTTAGATTAAAGTTCGGCCTGACAATGGTCTAGCTAAGGCTTGGAGTGGTGACCGAGATTGTGAGTGCTAATACCACCTCGTTGGCCCTTTGTGTATGGATCCGCTTCGGCCAAGTTATTTGGCTTTGCTGGTCTCAATTTTCATTACTTATATCTCTTTCGACTTTCTAGTACTTCTAACCTACATACGAGTTCAATTGTTTTCATTTCAGACTTCGCATTTTTAAATTCAAATTGTAACTAACAGGGCTGACTCTTACTAAGAAAATTACGTAAATTTCCCAAATAAACAGAAAAATACGATTTACTCGTATTTTTTCTTGATCTTGCTTGAATCAATTACAATAAACAGGAAGTCAAGGCAAGATTTTAAAACGAACGCCGAGTGCGTGATTTGCCTAACAATTCCAATAAGGTTTAATGTCGCCAACGATTTTGCGAGAGCATTTATGGTACTGAATAAATAATCGCGAATAACTATGTCATTGCCTGTTTTATTACAAAGTACTTTGCCATTCATTCAATACTTGAGTACCAACGTGATGAATACTACAGAAATCACGAAATGATTCATTCGTTAGAATTGCTCAAGAATCAGCATGCCCAAATGCCATGCCGTCTTGGGACTCCGCTTATAATTGACTCGTTTGTTGAAGTACGCACCTGCTTCCGTCGCCTTATTCACAATAAAGAAATCGCCTTATTAGTAACAAATAATTACATCAGAATTACATTAATTGTACACCTGCGATTATGTGTCACTTTAGCAAGTGCCTCATTCAATACATTTTTCTAAGTTATTTATTCCTTTGCGGGGACATGAGAAGTCACGTCTTTATTAGTCTGTGAGGGTGCCTTTTTATGGATGTTCTCACGTTGACTTTGTCCTATATTCTCACGATGCAGTAAATCAATTTATGGGTCGTTTCGAAGCATTTTTTTATTATCTACTTCCTTAACACTCGCTTTGAATATTGTGTAAGTACTAAGCCATTGTCTTTTCAGAGAGTTCAGTATTTGACGACTTTAAAAAATACCAGAAATCAATTCTGTATTCGATTTTGATTTTAACGCAAAATAAAGTCAACATTATCTCAAGTAGAAAGTAAGTTCTTGCTAAAAAGATTGATGTAAATAGTGCCCGAGCACAGGTTGGCATCTGACTCGTTGCAAAGTAATTTCGTATCCAATATCAAGGAGTACATATCGTTAGATTAGTTCTTCTGAAAAATATACCCTACTTGTCTATAAGTAAATATTCTAACATTTTCAAAAGGTTGTATATTCCACATAAGTTATAACAAAACAGTCTAACCTATTACTATTATCTTATTCTAATCTAATAACCATAACGTCGGATATCTTGTTAATTTTAGCGACATCAATGCGAAACATCCTTTCGATACAGGATTACGTGTGGGTGACACGAGAGCGGAATACTAAGTGCTCCTACAAATAGTGTACTGGGTTCAGAGGGACATTGGAATGCCTCGCGATAGTCGTATTTAAATGCCGAGCTGTTGGTTGTTACGCGACGCATTACAAATACCCCGTGGTACACTCAATAGATGTCTATTTCCGATTTGTAGGGAACATTCTGTTGCTACAATTCGTACATTTATTTTACTTTACAAATTCAATGACATTCCATTATGTTCAATTTAGTTTCTTGTTTTGTTTACGTTGTTTTGCATACGTTCCGTAGTCAGTTAGTGTTGTGTCATATTTCCCGCATATGAAATCGGAATGTCTGTGGTTCCGATAAATCAACACTGTTATTTGATTTGCTGATTAAGTGAAAATGTCGAATGCATTTTTGTTCTCCATACTCCCGTTTTTGTGCAACACTTTTCAACCGAAATGGTTATTTAAGCTGTGTATCTACTTCAGAACTATTTAAAATCCAATGGATAAAATCGTTGGGCCGAGTGAACAGTTCAATTATTCATATGAACATTCATATTTGAAATCAGTGAGGGAACTTTATTAAGAGTATTTTTAACTATGCTATTCTTTGTGTGGTATTTATTGTTTTTAAATAACATTGCTTTAAGTAGTATTTGTGTTTATAATTGTGTTCGTCTTCTACATTATAAATCTATTTTTGGGTTATTTAAGCCTGGACAAAGGCTTCGCATACCAGGCTACTCAATTTACGAAGATTACCATAAATTAAAATAATTATCTATTATTGGGTCACATTCGCGCATTATTAGCGTAATATATTGCTTCCTAAATTTTGGTTAGTTACTGGGCTCGGCTTAATTTGCTTTGCATTATATCCCCACATGCTAAATATTGTACCAGCATGACAGTGTTTGGAAACTTTATTTATTTGCGTATTTGTTATAATGCAAACTATTTTATTATACTGCCATTTTAGTTATATTTTGAATAGTTTAAGTATTAAAAGGGATATAAAAGAGATGCGTTAAAGTTTTACGAAGGCCATATAAATGTTAGATTAAGCATCAGTAAAAATATAAACGTTTATAGTCAAAGTTTTATGCATCGTTTGGTACTCTTGAGACCTACAATTACGTATATAAACGTCGTTTTTTGAATATAAAGGTGAAGTGTCACTGAAGTGATTTCTTATTAACGCACCGCTCTTTGGTAAATGTACTCGGGCTAAAATTATCCACCTCAGCCGATGTTTCGTGTCCCAAAATTTCCCCGATTCAAATTAAAAAGCTCTCAAGATGTTATCCCCTTGCCTGATACGACACGTCGCCCCTGAATTATCGAATACCTTTCTCTTTTATAAGCCACTTCGGGTGTTTCGTTCTCGTCGACACCTCTAGTCTATCTTTATCTCCAATCTAACACATTACAAACGAAATATTTAAACGCTGTCTTCAAATTTTATCGGAACTAGTTCTAAGAGCTGTCAGAAAAACATGAATTAAAATTATTTTTACTAAACAACACTCTTTTGTTTTCCTCGTACAATTCGATTTCCTTATTTGCCAATTTTCAAAATGGAATAACTAGGTATAATGTGTACCCACACAATAGCGCAAATAAATATGATCGTTTAAATTGTTTTAAAACTCTTATTTCCTTAGAACTAAATAGTAATTTATCTAATAAAATTATTTCACTTTTAAAATTGAACAAAAGCGAAAAACATTTCAAACAATATCAGTTTTAATAATCTAATTGAAATGCCTCAGAGAATAAAGGAGTATTCGCAGCCGATTCACTTGTAGATAACAAAAGGTCACGTTTATACGTTTGGTTTTATTTGTGATCAATTACTTACAATAATATTTGATCAATTAGAGGCTTTGTTATTATTTCATTTCTGGGATATACGAGGGTATTCATTTTATTAAAATTTGTTGAAAGGGTTCCTTTGTTTGTTTATGAATTCAATTTGCTTTATATGGACGGAAATCTGATCCTCTATTTGGGAGATAAATGTTTTTTGGTGAATGAAACCTTAGAAATGATAGCTGAATTTTATTGGTTGCAGCGTAAATCAATGTAGTGTAATAAATAATAATTTGATAGGCCCATCAATATTTTTTGGCTGCTTTCAGAGTTTCGCTCGTTTTGTTTACTAGGAATCAACGTGTTTAAACATGAAATATTTTGATCATATTCATGCATCAGTAATAATAATATATAACCAGGTACAAGTCAAACACATTTCACTCGTCATGAGGAAGCAAAAGATTCATAATTTAACCACAAGCCAACATTTAAACTGCATTTATTTATTTGTAACAAACGGAATGAAAGGCCCAGTTATAATTAACGTTTGTGGGCGTTCTAAAGGTGCCTTAGGCGGAGTTCCCAACATATAGCTTTTCACTGTACGAGCAAATATCGCCCGACTCATACTTCATGTTTTCAACTAAAATAATTTTCGCTTTGTTGAAACTGTAAACAAACAGTTGCCTTTGTAAATATTAAAATATTCATAAAACATAGCGAAAATAGAAATGAAATTGGTCCTTTACAGACCAATTTACTGGTAATACTTACAATCGTAAATTGTCTTTCACCTTTAATTAAACAATCTCTAGACAATGTTCATTTATTTCAATTGGTTTGAGTGTAATTGAAAAAAGAGGGTCCGCGCTTTAATTGCGAAAATACCATCGAAATATTTACGTCGTTTTCGGCCTTTGTAATATTAATGGGGATATTAAAAATCTACGTTTCGTTTTTGTCGACCACAAACGTCATAAAAATTACTCCGTATTTTCCATTTGAAAAAGAAAACGTTTAACTGACATTGTTCAAGTAACCTTCCATCAAATGCATATCTTATCGATGCGAATTTTTTTCGCAATGTTTACTCTTACAAGAAGGTGGAATAATTAAAGGATCTCTAAAGACCGAAACGCAAGGACGAAAAGTTTACGTCATAGTAACGGGCATTGATTTAACCTAACTTTTTGGATTATATAATTGTGATCCTAAATATAATATTAGAGGACATCGTCAACTTTGTAAGAATTGTCAGTTTTCGCCTGTCATTTTAAATCGTTTTCCTTTCTCTACTACTTCTATTTTATCTTATATTGACAAAACGAACTTTTTTCCCATGGGATTTAATTCCTGTCTTCCTGATGGTTTCATAAACATTCAAATCACGTACAAAAAGAACACATGGTGAACAGCATATATTATAGAAAAACTGGTTACTATTTTCTCTACATGGACTTAGCTTACGTACGTAAGGAATGTAATAAACTATTGAAAATAAGGTATTGGTTTTCGCGATTTACATATGTTATTATAATCACTACATCGTCAATTTTCAAGTCAAAGGATATTGTGTGATTACCACAAGACTTATTACACAACGAACCTTTCAGCCGACGTTATAATTGCTCGAGATTGAAATTGCCTTTTCAGAAATTGTGGTATAACTTAGGTCTACACGAAATAGGTAACAAAAGGAGACTTGTAATGGAACAGAATCTCAATTACACATCCATCGCTTTAAACAAACTTCTAGGAGTTAATGGTGACAATCAGTTGTACGGTCAGCAAGAAAAGTTGAACACAATCAGATTTTCAAAGCAACTGTACGCGTTAGAAGAGTCGGTTAAGAAAGACTGTATATGATTGAATACAATCGAATTTAACGAGTTGCTTTTGAGTGACTGTACTATTAAATATGCTTACCATCGGAGATTGTTTGGCCAGTAACATTTTTCGCACGTTTCATTGAAAAATAGGTACTTGTACGTCCAACTGTGTAAATTCGATTTGTTTACTAACTTTTGCTGCTGACTGTACGATTTTCATCAGAGATTCAAGGAACACGCAACAATTATGCAAACCTTCGACAAGTCGAAACTTTCTTAACTCACTTTTGCCCTGACTTGGCCTTAATATTTACGATTTAATTATATATCTCCAAGTCTTTGCCGTGTTGCCACCAAGCTGGGTCAAATTTACACAACTAAGTTTTGTCACCAGATATTTACACGTATACTTAATTATGCAAATATTATTTACTAAAAAAAAAATATGCTGAAAGAAAAACATCGTGTGGAAGGTACACCCTTAAGTTTTTAAAGAGTGTGCCAAGTCACGCCAGTAAGCTACGCGCGCGGCTTAAACTTTGCTATCAAGTTGTGCATCAACAATCAATTAAGTAATAAATATTATTTAAAACAGTTTACATAAAATGAAAATAAAATTTATTTCTGAACTTCAGCTAAACAAAGTTTACATACCCAAATTATAATAAGGTATGTATAATGTTATATAATAATCACTATATAAAACTAGAAAACGTTAAACTAAAAAAATAGTCTTAAATCTAAATACATGTACCAGGCGAATTGCTGAATATTAAATATTTAAAGTCTTGTCCTAATTACACGTAGTGTTTTAAGTATTTGAAACAATTTTGGTATTATCCTAATTATTATCACATAAAATTGGCCAAAGGTTCAATGACCTTTACAAGGCTTCGTTTACCTTGAACCCCGTACACACATCATTTCAGGGGACGGTTACCTAGGATTACACAAGAAATCATCCAGTTGTAACAAATCCTCCCGAAGCGATCTTAGTTAATGACGCAGAATAAATTTGATAAGACGTATTGTTTGTAAGTAAATTCATGTGCAAAATAGACGATCGACTCAAAAAGGTCACAATTTTTTTTACTTCAGAAAAAGAATATTTGCTGCAATGAAAATATTTGTTCACTGTAGTAACGGTTGATATTCAAAAAACAATCACATCAAAAAATATTCGCTCTACGTTAACCGATAAAATGCGCAGTATGTTTTTGTTGACTGCCTATTTTTAAATCCTTTAGGACTTAGATTGGATAAAACAGTTTTTGATCCATTATAATATTTTAAAACGCCTCTAAAAACGTGCCTACCTACACAGTTTTTGATACCCAATTACTGATACTTGGATCTTTCTCTCTCTTAAATCGATATGTCTTAGGTAAGGTTGCAGTTTGGCAAAATTCGCACGCAACGAATTATTGGGTTACTTTCAAATGATTTTTAAACAAAGTAATTCATCAATATTAACATTAGTTTTATACATAAATAGCCATACTTACTGAATTTAACTAATTTGGGTGATCACTAACATTATAAAGAGGAAAAAATTGTTCGGTTTTTTGTAATGATTAGGTTCAAAAACTACTGGACTGATTCTGAAAATTCTTTCACCATCCGAGTTAAGTGTTAACTAATATTAAAGATTGACAATAAACTCAGAGCTGTTTGCTTTTGTGGCAGTTCTCTTTGAATCCCTGTCTTATCTGTTCAAACAGGATTGTACGTTTGTCACTTCTCCAGATTTTCATATTTCTATGGTCACTAACTACTTTGAACAAAACCAGCCAACTTCATATGAACCCCTAATTTTGCCTATACAAACACAGGAGTCCGTAGCTCAAATGGAAGAGCGCTCGCTTAGCACGCGAGAGGTACCGAGATCGATACTCGGCGGCTCCATAACACTAATGTTATCGCATTGCTTTTGCTCAATTTGTAGCTTCTTTTTGTTTGAAAATAATTAAGGATTTTATAAGAAACTTATAAAGCTATTTCTAATCGAAGTAAAAAAGGAGACACTTTTTTAGTTTGGGAAATGAACAGATTTATAAATGAAGCTACTACTAAATTATTTTCTGTTATTAGTTTTTATTTTTTGTTAAATTAATTTATACGTGAGAGGTTTAATTCGATACAAAGCTGGTGATTCATACTTCCCGGAATAATCAAATAATTATTGTATGGTATAGTTAAGCACACGAAATAAGTAAAGTCATCTATCATGGGCAAGTCTTATTCGCTCTGGCCAGTGTTGTTAGGTTTTCCGATTAACCGCTGGTAGCACTGCAAGGACAGCTAGTGTTAGATAAGTCAGATACTATTTTAAGTCACTGACGTCGAATCTAAAGTTCCTGGATTTGAGTCCCAGGTGATGCATATAGTAACGGTTTTTGATGAAATTCTTAGTAGAACTCCTTAGAAATTAATTGCATGTGATAGGTGATCGCTCTGCTTCTAATATAGTTTCTTGGGTACAATCTACTGGAAGGTGCCTTGCACTTGTTTGAGTCACAGAACGCTCTATAATATTATTATAAAACCCTTCCTTTTTTAAGGTTCTTACAGACTGGACCTAAATAAGGCAAAACCTGCAAAGTTACCAGAAAAGTGATAGACATTTTAATATAATATTATTACAAAGTTATACTCGTATGTAACACTTAAACACATAACAAACACCCATATTGATCAAACAAATATTAGTCCTGGAAGGAAATCGAACCTTTGACCTCCGGTGTAGCAGTAAAGGTCACTAAACACTATTCCAACAGGCCAGTCTAATAATAACTAAGTGCGTAAATAGAACGAGGAAAACTAGCAACAACTAGCAAGGTATTTACCAATAAAATAAGTGTTCCTATCTAAGCTAAAATCAAATAACAAATTCATGGCAATCACCTAAAGATTATCCTGGAATGATACGGTCCCGATAATGAGAGGATTACTGCGGTAAGCATGTTTTAATGACAAAACTTTAGCACGTGCGATGTAGGGACCGAGGTGGTCACCTGCTATTCGAATAGACAAGAGTTTGCTGGTAAAATCACGCGTACTTATTTGCATTTCCTTTTTCAATGACTTTGAAGATAGGGAAGATCTTAATTCCTTGAAATTTTAAGCCTATTTATTTGATTTGTTAAAACACTGGCCACTGTTGTAAAATAATGAAGGACTCAGACGCATGAAATGCAGTTGTATATAGGTATTACACCTTTGTTGCTAAACCCTGTCAAGTAATTTTAAAAAATGTTTCGTAGGGTTATCGTTTCCTTAAAAAAATACAAGGCTAATTAATAAAGTAAAAGTTCACAAAAGACGGAATAAAATTAATTTAATTCCCCAACTTAAAAGACTAAGCCAATCACATCGACGGACATTCCAATCTAAGTTTTAATAACATTTTTGTTTGTGTTAGTCAGTGGAAGATAAATTTAAGTCTCAAGTAAATTGTTCCGTGTTTATCTTAGCAAACTTGTACGTTTAGTATTGACTCAGCCGGCCAGCGGCGGGGTGGGGTCTAGTAACGGGACAGTAAGTGAACCTAGTGTTATTTATTTAAACATTTAATACGTATATATCACTTTCTGGGATTCTGGGAATGTTGTCGCCGATAAATACTAATATGTGTAATTTTTATACAGTAAGATTAAGCAACAGTCAGGCGTAGGTAATAAAAGCCTACGCTAAACACCAAAGATCTACAAAAAAAAAGATACGAAAGATTTTTTATTAAACATTATGCTTCCTTTATTTCTATTTAGAAAACCACATGACAGAAGTAACATGGAACCTAATTTCAAAAGACGCTCAGCCTATCTGTCTACGAAATGACTATAATTATTCCACAAGACCGCTCAAATAGACTAGACCTAACATCATATTATGTTGAAGAAAACTACTTTATGGCATAACATGTTACTGCAGAAATAACTATATTACCTAAGATTTAATGACTTATTTGGGCAATACTAAAAGTAGATAAATCGGCAATATTTTGATGGCTGATCACTAAATAGGCTAGGCTAAATAGGCACTTAAGCATTTCTTGTTTAGTCGCTGGAAGTTTGGCGTTGAAACGTTTGTAATGCTAAAAATATTATTATTTATTGAAGCTACTAAACAAATTTAATATTTAAGTTTAAGCTTGAAAGTGATAAAGGTACTAATAACGTATTGTGTTACAGCCTCTTAAATTTATCAAACGATAAACAGATATAAAATGAGATAAATTACAGTTCAGAATAATGCAATGTCAAAACTTAAGATTGCTCTTTTGTTTTTAATTTTAATCGATAAACATTATAAAGCTAAATGTTACATTATACTAGATTGATATCGGTAACACTTGATTCGATTTAGATTCTAAAACAAGTATTAAAGTTAAATATATTTTCATAGCTAAACTTAGTAGGTACACAAACACTTCAGCCTATATTCGAAATTGGCAAAAATGTTTACTGAATGTCTAGTCGAATAACGTCAAAGGTTTTACTTGAGTGATTGAAAATATACTTGAAAAACCACTAGATATAAACCACCACCTTATAAACAATTGAAAATCATTTTATGCATTGCTTCCCCCAACCGATATATTCTCATAACCTATTCTGTTTTCGAATCTAGTATTCCATACGACGTCTCTTTCACTGTATAACGAATTGACAACTTAATTGTTATGAATTGACAGTGAGGAATCTGAAATAACCTTTACTTAGAAACTACTTAACACAATAAATAATTACTATAAGGAAGTTTCATTATCATGTCTTTATTTTATAAGATATACTTACGTCCGTTAAGCTACATTAAAATAACAGAACTGAAGGTATACCGAAGGCTTTAGAAGAATATTTGGAGCAAAAAATATGTTCGAAAAACTCGTTCAAATATCTCAAAGCTTTTGTTAGGATTAATACTCTCGGGAAATTACATACTGGATCAAAAATAATCGCGTAAGTGTTCAAACAAAATTGTATGAAGTTCACTTTCATATTGGACTACCTGCATAGGCTCGCAACGAAATTGTTATTGCATCGATCTCTCTGGTACTTGAAGGATTTTTTTCTCCCTCACGAAGCCATATTTTAAATGTATCGATACAAAAATGTAGAGTTCTACAAATGCATGTTCTGAGTCTGGGTGTTATAATATTAGTGCATGTGATTTGGGGTTGTTCGTCAACTCGACACAAGAGACTGGACACACGTGTGTCCTAGTTGGTGAAATTCAAAATAGTGCTACTAATTATTTCGTCATGTGGACACGCCCACAATTTTTACGCGTGTCCATATGGGAAACTTAAATTAAATTACTTTTATGTTTTCGTCAACTGGACACACGGTCGTATTAATCTCGAATGTCCAGAATCGGGTATAATACGACCGTGTGTCCAGTTGACGAAAAGTCCAGTTGTAAAAATTGTGGCGTGTCCACATGACGAAATAATAAGTAGCACTAATTTGAATTTCACCAACTAGACACACATGTGTCCAGTCTCTTGTGTCGAGTTAGTGAACAACCCGTGATTTTAGTGTCTGTAAATGTAATGCCCCTCGCGACACAAGGATTAAATTTCTTAGGGCGGGAGTTGTTGGTTTAAAAAAAAAGATGAAATTGTAAAGCTCTGTGTTCTTTAGCACGAACGCAGTCAAAATAATTTCTAATTCTGAGGCTTTTATTTTGTGCGGAAAACGTTATTTTAAAATGTGCAACCGTATAAACAGGAAGTGTCCGTGAGTTAATCGATAGTGTTCAAGTTACTCTTCATATCTAAGAAACTAGTAGGAAGTAAAAGAAAATTTACTTTTAACGTGTTACGATTTTTAGTTACGAGAGAAAATTCAAAAAGATAGGAAGAGAGGAAAGTTCCTTGCGAAATAACAGCTTTTAAACATCCATAAAAGTCCTTACTATCATTAAATTTTTACCACTTTTAAGTTTTATTCCCAAGCATATCATACCGTAAACGACTTCCAAAAACCTATGACACAACCATCAAAGAAAATATCGTATCGTGGTCATAAAATATATATTTGTAGTTTACGGTTTACCCGGAAAATTCGATAGTATAGAGTGGTCGTAACCGTCAACGGCGGTTTCAGTCTGGCGTAACTAAGCCGAACCCTTCCTTCATCATCCTGTCGCTACAATTCAGAAATTTAACCGACGTTGGTTTATCTCTTGGCTGGTTATTCATTTATAATTTTTGAAGAACTGGACGTAGCAAAACGAACAGTTTTCATTACGCATCGTCATCTGGACTGGATAGTGCTTAAATTATTTAAGCGTCTTTTGTTTCTTCAGTCACATAAATTAACATAATTAATAATTAATTAATTGTCAAATTAGTTAGGACTTACTAATTTGACAATTGTTTTACAAGTGGTTTCAAGACAAAAATAATGTAATGTGGTTTTCACAAAAAATAAAAAGATTTTGAAAATCGTTAGTGAATAACAAAAGGTTTCAGTCTTGCGAGGTTCGAACCCGCAGCATGCAGTATAAAAGCTGCTTCCTATTTTTTTAATGTGTATGGTTAAAAAATTCTGTTGAGATTGTAAGATTGGCCGATATTTGCTTCTTCTGAACTGAATTTCTACTTAACTAATTTTACACCATATTCAGAAAAGAAAGTATTTCTAAATATACTACCGTGATTTATTATAAAGGCTTTAGTTTACGAGGTTTAGACGTCATTGGGGTATGGTCAAGGCTGGCTGTATCGATCAAAATAAAATGCCATCGAAACTGTTTAAATATTAATATATTTCAATGTATCACGTTGCATTATTTATTACAGACATACTCGTAGGTACGTTTTCAGATTCTGTTTTAAACTGGAAATGAAAATTAGAGATTTAAAGGAAGTTTATAATTTCAGGGAGTAAAATCATTTGTAAGCGTATCACAACTGACTGACTGAATGACTTACTGACTAAACAGCAAAAAGATGCAGTACATCGGCTTCTTAAAGACTTTTTGACCAACTTGAAAAATGAGGGGAGGTTTTAAACTTTTTCTTTCACACAACGCAATCTACTCTCAAACTAAGCAGAGCTTACACGAACATTAAAATTTATCCTGGGTGCGAATCGAACCCATGACCTCTGGTACAGCAGTCAGGGCCATCAACCACTATACTAGGCCAGTCATAGGAATCGCTTTTTTATTCTTCTACTCTTACTTTAGAAATATGAATAGGACCCCAAGCTTTCCCAAACAGTTACCCATAAACTTATAGATATCTAAGCATTTATATCTGAATTGTGTTTGTTCTGTTCGGACACGCTTGAGCGCGATACAATAGTTTGATTACGACTGACAATTATCTATGTGTGGCCGACCGTTTAACTATACGTGAGCGTACCAAACCAAGCGAGTAAAGATCAAATACTATTATTTTTATTTATGTCTTTTTGTTTCAATATTTATTTTTATTAGTTTTAGTATTTATTTATTGATAAATTTGATAATATTCAGTAGTAATATTACTGTTTTCGTTTTATCAATTTAGATAATGTTGATTTTTGTGCATACTGTTTCAATTCATAGAATATGTTTGTATTTTATATTTGCTTTAATGAATACACGGTTATTTACCTTTAAATATTGCGTAAATATTTTAAGGTAAATATAAAATAGAGTATAAATTTTAAAATCGTTCTTCGCGGAGTTAGTTTGTTTATATTTATTTTACCTATATAGGTTGCAATTTGTAAAGTAAGTTTATAAAATATTGATATTTGTTTAATTAATATACGGTTGTTTACATACCAATATTGCAAACTCATTTCATTGATTTGAGTAAATACAAACAAAGTATACTTTTCAATACTGAAAATTGAGGCTTTATTTTTTTATTAATTTATTATGATTACGTGCTTGCCATTTCGAAATAGATACCTACCTATAAATAATTTGGAGATACCTAAGTACAAGCGAAGTCCCGCTACGTTTTATTTGAAATAATAAATTGTTTTAAAACGATATCGTAAAATAAAATTGTCTGTGTAACTAAGAAATAATTTTAGAGTCAGCTTTAATGAAGATTCTCATGATAGTATTTTAAAAAGATTGATATAAAATACCTTAAATGCTTAATATTTATTAATATTAAATTATAATACCTATTTCCAATAAATTCTAATCCCATCCTACTCAACTGAACAAATCAGTGTATATTTCACTTTCTTCAAGAAATATTAAAATCGAATTCTATAGAAAACTGAACTGAAACCTTAGAAAATCTTAATTAAAACTGAAAGCAATACGGAATAGAGAAGTTTTCTTCGTTCGGAGAAAGTAAGCTTTTTGATATGCGCAATATTCAGCAGTCAAGGAATCCGAAGGTAGCTATAATCCGCTATTGAGCATCGATATTAAACTAACATTTTATCAATTTCTCAACTGTAACATTTCTATTTTTTTCTGAGAAGCGAGTATTGAGATTCAATCTGTATTTTGCAAGAATTTTTAATCGAATTTTCTTTCATTTGTAGCTCTTTCACCGCCAACAGTCGCGTGTAAAGTAACGTTTTTATTATAATAGTGAAAGAGGCGAGCGATTGCTATGCGCACCTCATAATAATACAAATAAAAAGCTCTCAACAAGGCCTCTGCATGTTGGACCTGTGTCCCCGTGTAAGCCTTTAAAAAGGACCGGGTATCTTCCCTTGAAGTTATCCCGTGAATTAAAAGAGATACAAATAATAACTAGCTAAATGTGAACTAAAACGATTAATTTATAAAGTCAAATCTATAATTTTACATTACACGCGAATGCTCATCAGTCAGGGAGGTAATATTTTAATGTAATGCTCGAAGCCATATCTAAAATGTTACATATTATACGCTTTATTGTTTTAGTGTCTGAACTGTTGAAAATGTAGAGTCTAGTACATTTTATTAAAAAAAAAAAACACTCATTAAGGCGTTTAACAATTTTAAGAAGATTAATTAAGATAATGAACAGTAAACAATTTACACTAATATTACGTACTGTTGACATTTAATTGAGAAGAAAGCGACTAAGTTGGTCGTGTTACTTTATAGAATTATAAGCGCAGAGAGCTTAGGTCTGCCGGTGTATTCTTGGCAATTCATCAAGTTCAACAAAAACTTTGTGAGAGCTTTAGAAGTTTGAAGAATTTTCGTTTACTCTGAATTGCTTATTTTTCTTCTATTCCAAATTACTATAATATCTTTCATTGTGATAGATACTTCAACTTTATAGTTAAGCATTTTTTTTTAAGTACAGGTCATAATTATGATATTTAAGTAACACCTTTTATTTACCAGTTTAGATTACTTTTTACTTATTACAGATTCCTCACTTCCATTCAAATTAAGATTAAAAATATCCCGGAGTTTTAATTAATGTCAAAGTTTATGAGCGTTTTAAAACAGTTTGCACCGTCGAAATAATATTACGGTCCATTATAAAGGAAGCTATTAATGCTGTGAAAGGGGCACGGGTGAGCCGACCTAAGGCCAGTTGTTAGGCTCCGTGGCTGTGTACTTATTAGGCAACAAATTAATTATCTCAAGTCAGCTGTTAGTTGTTAGTAAAAACAATCAAACAATCACCCCGAGGCTTTTGATCTGGCGACAATTTCATTATTCCACCGTGACACAATACAAAAGTGGTTGGAAAATGAAAATTAATGCTGCTCTAGAAGGCGGCGATGCGGCGCTCGGCGATGCGCGGTCGCCCTCGTGCAGTTTGCGGCGAATGAAAAAAGAGGTGAAGGAATTGACACAAATGTATTTCTTTGAAGCCGATAAGCATTCTTTCCGTCAATTTTGTTCTAGAGATTTATGTAAAGTTCCAGAATTATGATACTGTTGGATAAACATCGTTACCTAATATATAGTATTTCTTCTTAAATGTTAAAAGTAATTTTATGTTCGTAACTTTCAACATGTGTAAAAAATATTGGAGAGTTAATATTTGAGAAACATTTGAGAAGTTTACGTGAGTTTTAGCGCTGCGATGACAGACCGTCACGAATGACTCACGGCTCTGACAGCCATTAGGTTCGCAGTCAACACTTTGATTTTAACAAGGGGCTCGCGAACCCTTGTAATCCGTTTACGCATCGCAAGAGACCCTTGTGGCCCAAGTAGCGACGTTTTGTCAAACGTCTTACCTACTTAGCTTTGTGCTGGTCTAAGTATTTATTCGAAACATTAATGAGACTAGGTCGATTGAAACTGAAACATTTGAAGCCCGAAATACGTTAAGGAGGCTTAACTGAATTTAAAACCGCAAACGTTCGTAATGATTTACGAGAATCCGAAACGGTGTCCGGATACTTGGCTAGGTTTATTGCAAACACGGTCAAAAAGAGCCGCTCGGTCTCGAATAAATTCCAGGCTGGTGAGTCAGGGCGCGCTTTGGCTGCCCGCGGGCAAATGAGGCTGCACCGGGCCACAGTAGCTACCTATCAACGTTACTATTAACACCAGTCTGTTTCTCTTAGCAAGACACCGGAAAATGACACCTTTATTTTGCAGCATGCAAATGTTCCACCGAAATTTATTCTGCTTTTCTCTTTTTCAGGTAATTTGAGTGCAAGCACTGCTCTTCGATGGTAATGTAGCAAAGCTGCCCAGCGAACTCAACATCCAAATTTACATTTCGTTTTGTTTCCAAGCTAACGCGCTATTAAAAACATTTTTTTTTATAATCCAAGTTACTTTCAAATATGCGTTTGAGAAAAAACTTACTTCATTTACAATCGAAAATAAAACCTCTCAAAAGTTATACCATTTTTCCGACCAATAAGCGCGCTTATTGAATGTTCTTTTGCCAATCCGATGGCGACATTATTCTGACAAATATATCTATTTAAAATAAGCTCAAGTGCTGAACTTGTGAATGAAATTTTTATATCAAACATTTGAATAACCGAAGGAATCTGACGATCAAATTTAAATATACTAACAACGTCTAATCTAACTATTATTTATTTTAAGATCTGTAATTGACAAGCGATTGTGATTTTCTTTTGCACTGCTAGCGTATACTTATTATCTTTTTTAAACATTTTTAAGAAACCCGAATATAGTGAGGGTGGGGTGAGAGTTAGGTACCTACATATATAAAAAAAGAGAGCAACGAATTAAACACAACATCCATTTGATACCCGTAAATTAATACATTTAATTTCACAAACTAAGCAAGTTAAATTATAATATATTTGAATTCAAAGGTAAACAAATCAAAAACATTATTTATTATTCTAATACCATCAAGAGGTCTATGTTTCATCGAAGTTATAATTTATGTAGGTCTTTACATTATTTGCTTTAAATAAAGGTACGCTTTTAACCTTAACTCTGTAACGGGAATTTCAAAGAAGGTACTAATATCAGTAAATATTCGACAATCAGCACGAAACATTGGAACGTATTGTGTTACCTACTGAGACACATAAAAATAATATTTTCTGACTAGCACTAGCTTTTCCTGTATATTTGCCTATATAAATGTCGGTTATAGCTTAAAAAAAAAACTTTTCCACTCGAAAATATCCACTACCTTCATACAAGTCATAAATACTAGTTTTATAAATTATCCCTTTTATAATACTTTGATAATAGAAGCAGATCTGTCATGGCAATAAGACTCGAATTCGATCCTCAAGATTCAAACTTTTTTAATGTCATGTACATTTTAGAAATAAAAATCACAGTTCAAGTGATTCAATAAACACGTAAAAATGTGGGTCCTGCCCCTGTTTTTCTCTGGTTGTGTCTGATTGCCATCCCGAAAAGGAACAGAGAGTACCTACATTTGTGTTAGCAGACATGCTTGAGCACTATTATATGAAGTGGACTAGTCTAGTGAAACTAGACGCCGTGGCCAGACATAAGCTCATAATGATGGTTCATTATAAACTTCAAAACAATCTTAATGCTTGAAGTATAAAATAGATATCTTATTCGTAACAGAATTCCGGTTAAATATACCTAGTTAACGAGAGAAAAACCTACACGTCTATTAGGAGAAACGTCGCATTATGTCTGAAACGGGCATGAGAGACAGCCTGCAGTAGCGCATTCTAACCACATTTCACCAAGCTGACACTTGGCGAAATTACAACAAAAAACTTAGACGAAAAGACGCAGCGAGTTGAAGAATAGACGTCTTGGTAGTGTCTGAGTGACTTTAATAGTAAAAACTACTTAAAGTGATCCTTTTTGCATCATTGAAAAAGTACTGGCAATTTTCCGATTTGCAGTAATTTCTTGTTTAACGATTTTTTTTATAAGATCGTAGAATGTCCCTTTTTAATCATTTGGTACTTAGACTTATAGTAGACAAATACTGAAATCTTATTTCTATTGATAGTCACTTAGAAATAGAGTCACAATTCAACCTATCTTTACCTTTTTACGGCTGTGTAGGAGCTTAACCATATATACCTACTTACTTATTTTATTAAAACTACCTCTTCGCCTAGTTTGAAATAATAAGTGAATAGTTCGCGAAGTGATCTTACAATAGCTATAAATATCTTTAGAACTGTAGACAATTTATAATTTACGTTATTGTATAGTACAGCGATTAAAATATTTTCAAACATATTAAAACTAGATTTAGTGTAAAAGCCTATAACTTTCAAATTACTATTTAATATCAATTCAATCAAAACAGTTTGGTTTGATCAATCATAAAGTTCATTAAACTAATCCGGGCATAAACGTTTCAAATTATTTCGTAAATATCAACTTAATAATTAATATTGAAACACATTATTTCGTATAACTGAAAATGCATGTTAATATAATGAACATTTAAAATTATAAAATGAAATGAACTGAACGTGAAGTTATTAAAATCGGATGAAGCGGATTACTTGGTTGCTACAGTGGGATGTATGTATGTATGTATGCATGCATGCGAGCATAAAATGCGCATGGTTCAATATTCATAATAATGAGCAACGTGTGTTGCTTAATGACAGACGAAAGCTAAATAAAGGCTTTTCATTTAATTAAATTCAATTAGTGCTTCGACATGTATATTGAAATGTCTTTGTGTGGTTGGTTTGTAATATTACAAAGCTTTTATATTTATAATTAAGGTACGATGTGTTTATATTTGAAACTGTTAATTTAATTTTGATCGTATTAGCATTTACATTCGCCCACATTAATCTAAGTGTCGGCTAAGCTACGGTGGTAAAAAGTAACATTTGCCCTTTCTTCGAGATTGTCTTGAATATACATGCAAATCTTCTGTAAAAATATTACAGTCAAACAATCCCGCACTTTTTATACCTATTACTCAAAATGAGTGAAAGCTAGGTGATACATTTTTTATTAATCTTTAAAGCTTCTTGTGCATTTTTTGATAAGTTAAAATTCAATCCATCTAAGTGAAAAAATGCTATAGGTACTGTTAATATAGCAAATTGCGCGTTTTATGAAGTTTA
The DNA here is from genome assembly GCA_941860345.1 of Chrysodeixis includens. Lineage (NCBI taxonomy): Eukaryota > Metazoa > Arthropoda > Insecta > Lepidoptera > Noctuidae > Chrysodeixis > Chrysodeixis includens. Next base: position 12,268,529 of record OW796090.1, read on the forward strand.
GTGTTGAAAATTTTAATTTAAATAATCAATTCTCAGTATAATAAAATTCTTACTGCAAAAATACAATCTATAATTTTAATTTCCAAAAAGTTACTTTATTGTCAATCAAACACTCATATCAAATGAAACAATAAACTAATCCTTTTATTCAAAATAGCTGGCCATGTATAATCAAGTAAAATGTAAAACGGCCGTGTCAAAACCCATCCGGTCGACAATACACGCAATCAGTCAAACCAGCGATCTACATATTGAGAGAGTTATCAAACAGTCGCGATTCCCTGATTGTGTGTCATCTACACATACGCAAACAGCGATTTACCTTTACAAATATTTAAGCTATAAGTTCTTTAATTATGTTATTAAATAAATAAATATTCCTCGACATTCACACAACGCCATCTAGTCTCAAATTAAGAATACAATAGTAACTGGTGTTATGAGTGCTAGACAACTGATAAACATACTTATATATATTTTTAAATTCATACACATTATAGATAAATTACACCCAGACACAGAACCAATGATCGTGATCATCACATAAACATTTGTCCTGGGTGGGAATCGAACCCACGACCTCCGGTTTAGCAGACAGGGTCACTAACCACTAGACTAACAGGCCCGTCTAAATCTGTTTAAACATTTGAGCTATGCTTGTTGTGTTTTAAAAACTTGTGGAGCGTAGATGTCTGTATAAAGGGATTTTTTGCCTTAAAGAATACGTTTTTCGATAAGAGTTGTGAAGAAAAAAATGAATTCTTCATTTTAAATTCAAAACAATTGTGGGACATATTCATTTAATTCGTTTTATTAGTATAGCTGTGTTTTTAAATTAGAAACTAATATTTGTACGTGGCATGCAGTTGAAAACGAGTATAATTTGAAACCTCAATTCATTTATTTTAGGTCTTTTTATTTACACATTTTTATAGAATTTCAAATTAAATTATAAACTTCTATCAACCTTTTACATTAAGATTCCGTTACCGTTTATCTGCGCCGTCTTTCAGAGTCAAAGTGTTGGAAATCGATCGGTCTAATCTCATTGAATAATTTAAAGATTTATATAAGCAATGAAAACCTATCAACTTCGACGTCTTCAAAGATGCGCACTGAATGTAAATCACGTTACACAAAGGTTGGTTCAGAGATCTCAACTCATCTCTGCGCTCGGTGCTAAATGTGCGTGTGATTGTAGTAAGACAGCTCCATTTAGTGTGACAGTGACACACAAATGTAAACTGTGTTACAACACAAACTCACTGTATAAATACAAGGGTCACTTACTCATGGTAGCAAGCGCAATGATGAGTTGAATTGATTACACCGATCCTTGTTTTACGAACGCAACGTAATGTTCTCGTCTTGAATGACAAGCCGTTGGATTTATAATGCCACTGATAACATTGTGAACGGACATCAGTAGGTGCTTACAGCGTACTCATGAATAAGTATGGGAAACAAACGACTCTCAACTAAAAATCGACTTCTAGTTTCATGAGGTATTTGTTATTGTGAAGTGGAATGCAGAAAGAAATATACCATTAAGGATGCCACTTTGTTCTTTTTGGCACGTGGCCGAAAGCGGATTTTTTTATACCATCGGCACCAAGAAATTAGGTCTTTCTATTTCAGGGGGTTTCACAGACATTATAATGCACAGATCTTATAGGTATGTAAAATTATCACTTTTGACAGACAGTTAAGTTTTTTTTTGTTTCTAATATGCACACTAACGTGGTCATGTTCATGTAATTTTTGAAAGTCCTGGCCATATCTTAGATAGAAACTTAAAAACATCTTAAAGTTAAGTTGTACTTAAATTTTCAGGACTTAAGTTATACTTTGTAATACAAACTCGGACTGATCAAGAATTCTGTTTGCAGCAAGTCGTATGTAAGCACAGGCGGGGTGCATTTAAATGTTGCAGATAGAAGACTTAGCTAACATTATACTATTCTATGTTTTATTAAATTACTAGAAAAGGATAGCGGTCTGCAAATCTGGTCTGTTAAAAATAGCGCTGGCTTTGAACGTTTTAGGTGACAGTTACATCACGCTGTCAAAATACTTCCTAAGAAACGCACTGCTGTGAACTTTCTGACGCACCGACATTGGCTAACATAGTTATAAAAAGCTTTAATTTTAAGCAGTATTTAGCGTGACTTTCCGGTAAATATTTATCTATCATCTTTATAAGTAGTATTACTTGTCTTGATCTAATGTGTCAGTGCAGCGTTTGACACTCACAAATGATGACTCAAAGATGAATAAAACATTTCATTGTTATTATTTATTTTTTATTAAATAAAATGGCTTTATATTAGTAGAAAACCCCCAAAAGCTCAATACGTTCTGAGTTTATCCCGTACAAAGTACAAAGTTCCAAACTTTACTCTTTCATAATATCGGTATAGATAAAACTGTTCTGTGGTTACGCAACTATACACAACGCATTCTCCGTCAAACATGAACCAAGCCTTAAAACACCACAATGTCATAATACGGGTAGCGCCCCTAATCGCGCCTAAATACAACACAAATATGACTGACCTGTTGGTCTAGTAGTTTGCGGCCCTAATTGACCAGAGGTCGTGGGTTCAATTCCCTCTCAGGACAAAATAAATGTTTGTATGATGAGCATGATCATTTGTTCTGTGTATGGGTGTTATTTATTTATAATATGTTTTTAGAAGTATATTTTTTTTATCAGTTGTCAAGCACTGATAAGACAAGGTACTCTCGTATGCTTAATTTGACACTAGATGGCGTTGTGGGAATATTTATTTTATTTATTAATAATCTTGACCTCCAATAGTTTGCGCAGGATATACCTAAACATATGCACCTACATCGAACCACAACTTATTACCGAACTCCGTGGTTAGTTTTATGCTAATACTGTAATTAAGTTCATTAATTAACACTACTGCCCTTTATAAAAGCAAACCAATACATTAGCAATAACCACAGCTTTTAATAGATCTATATTTTGTTAAAATAATTGAATTTGAAATTGTAATTTTTCTTTAAATGAATATATTACATTGTTTTACATTTTAGGGGTCAAAAATACCTATCTGCGTCTCCTTTTTAAGGAAAGGTGACATTATATTACATGAAGCTCAAATCATGAACCTAGCTATCTTCTGTTGTATTTATATGTCCATCAAGTAGATCGACTGGGCCTTAATTATTGTATGCCCAAACGGGTTAATCGTTTGTACTGTAGGTATATATTAATACTTAACTTGAAACCCACTCAATCAACACAATAGATTACTTAACTTTACAAGGAAAATTACAAACTATCTCGTTTTTACATTTTCTTTATCAGAAAAATAAAGATTAAGCAAATTACACTTAATAATAAAACCGTGAAGTCAAATCAACCATAATTAATTAGCTGCTGATAAAAAATAAACATTATTATTGTTTATCCAATTCGTCACTCGAAGAAATTCTCTACTATCAAACTCCAAGCGCAAAGTAAAGAAGCATTAATATAACCAAAACTTTAATACCATTGCCTCCTTCTTTAAGTCCAAGAGCTAAGGTTCATTTTCCAAAATCACGCTACCAGCTACGTATACTATCGTTTGTTTATCTCGGCCATAGAAATGACATGTAATGCTTTGTTGAGAGTCTGATGTACAAACACCGCGTTCATGTTACTTTGTCACGTTCAAAGTACTTAGCTCGAATGTACAGCCTACATAACAATCAATGTACAGTCAGTATCAGAAGTTTATAAACACAGTAAAAACACACTACTTCTTAAAGGAGCAATTACAATTGTGAAGGCGAGACGCTGTTACAAACCATGTAGTTCGCTGTCTTTGTCTAACAAAAAAAATACCACAGCAATTACCTGCGGCTTTTTGGATGTCATAGATATTCAGTAGCTTTAAACTTTGTTATAAATACTGAAAATTATTTAATGTTCAAAAGGTAAATAGTATGTTTTACAATGATATGTCCAACAAAACTATACACATAGTTTGTTTGTTAGATCAGATTTTTTTCTTCTACTTATTATTTCGTGAACTAAAGTTACATTTTTAATTAATAATTGATTTCTTTTGTTTTTCTGTTATATAAAAGTCAGTGTGAATGAACTTTTGACGTTGGCTGTACCACGATGCGTGAGCCACGATGCGTCGATGAATATGTTGGTCGTATCGAAGGCCGTTGTACGCAGCTTTGTGATTTACTATACAAGACGATTTGCCTTGCTATTTATATGGCAAACTAGCTGTACCCCACGGTGTTACCCGTTTTTTGGATAAACTAAGAAAACTGGCCAAGTGCGAGTGAAACTCGCCCATGATAGATGCTGTAGATATTCTAGATAAACTCGCTAAAAATAAATACAGCCGTCCCCCAATTTTCATTCCTTTTGAGATGAAATATTTTAATTTATTTTAGCCTAAGTGTTAATCCAGGGTATCAGCTACTTTTATTTTAAATATCATCAAAATCGGTCCTACCGTTTAGACGTGAAGAGATATCAAATGTACACACATACATATTTTGCCTTTATCATTTTAGTGTAATATACCTACGCAACTCAGTTTCAAAAACAGTGCTAGTACGAAAAACTATATCTCAAAACTTATATAATATATTCGCTATCTGATTCTCATCGCACTATATCGTCTGTCAATCAACTCCTTCGATCAAATCTGTCAAATTTATTTGCTGAGGTCTCCACCTCGAAATAGTGACGTAAGTGAACTTCCCCCTATTTTTCTACATTCCGTGGTCATAGTAACCCAGTTCTATTTTATTTTCACGGAAAATATTTACGACATATAACAAAATTTTGTCGACACTGCATAAAACTACGTCACCTACAATTTACTGTTTCTGAAAATCATTTGTTGCGTGTTACTGTGTTGACAAAGAAAATTCTACTCATAACGACTGATAGATAAACAGTTACTGGTAGTACCGATACTCGAGTGACGACAAATGATTGATGACGAAAGAAACGTGTGACAAAGACTGACGACTTTATGTTTCTTAAGTCACGATGCATTTAAGTATACGTATATTTAAATACATGTGCGCACATTTCTTAAGGTTAAGTTACTACAAAGAGCCTGGTGCAAACATACCTTAATGGCTACATATTATAAAACAAAGTCCATTCCCGTTACTGTATTTCGCTGTGTATACTTAATCCTTTCAAACTTTGTAATCTATGAACAAAAATTGTTTTGAGAGTAAGGTTTATTAAACATATAAAACATCAGCAATGCACATTCGGCTTTGACTAGCCCCGCTTGGCAAATTAGCGGTTCATCTTAATTGTTCTTAAAACAGGTCTCCTCCTCTAATGCTCCACTGATGAAAGAATACCATTAAAGAGGTGTAAACAGTGTGAAACTTTAGGACAATTAGATCAAACGAGACAATTGGATATATTATAAAATAATAAAATAACAGGTCAATCTCCCCTCCCCCTTTCCTCAAGCCCTTATTCAGTTTAATACCCACTTAACTATATACTTAACATAAACATTGTTTAATTTTAATAATATTGTCATCACCGATTTAGAATAATTCTTTGTCTGAAATGATTCTCGTCCATTATAAAGACAATGCATTTCTTGTTGTGTCTCTACGTTAATTAAATGTCATTGTCTACTTAATAGCCGTGGTAAAATCAGAGTACGGAATCCTTATTGAAGTTCCTTATTTAATGAAGAACAATAATAATTAACTTACTATCAATACAGATATAATAATCGAATGAGAAAAAGTATTGAACTTGAACGAAAGCTTTTGGTAAGAAGAGCAAGGATCACATTTCTGTTGAAAATGAATTAAGCGGGTCACACAACAACAACACTTATTCAACACTTATTATTATAGTGGACACAAGGAAAAAAATACTATAGGATAGGATCGTGTCACAGAATTCCAAAAACGATTTTTAGAATATATTGTCTCTAAACTCCTACGTCAAAACGCTAGTCTAATTAAATCAGCAAGATTTGCTCTTAAAAAACATACAGAACATACCTAAAATCCAAGTCAAAGATGGTACAAATACGAATAGAAAATACGATGGTAAAATTTCTTTAAAGCTCCCGAATTGAGGTTTGAATTTAAATTTTTCTTCCGTATCACTTCCATCCATTCTGCTCATATCCCAGCTCCTACCTTATGTAGTTTAATTTCCGTCGACTCACAGCATACGTGCCCAGAATTAATAGAGAACTTAAAACCGCACCCACAGAAGGTAATAAATCTAATAGATGTCTATTCTATTTCTATGACATCGTATAAGGATATAAAAATCGAAGTTTATTGATAAAATTCATTTTTTCTTTTCTTTCTAGTAGCATAGCTGAAGTCATCAATGGGGTACTTAATATTGATACATCCCTTTAGTCTATAATTAATGTTTAAAACCTCCTTGTCAATACCTATTGGATTAAGATTTTTTTTTAATGATTCGAAGTACGTAGTCATTTAATAAAACAATTATTACCTTTCAATCAGTGACGTGTCGTGAATGCAGTCAACCAATGCTAATGGACAGTGCAATCTTTTAAAATAATCACTTTTTAATTGTTATTGACCAATGGACTATCAATCAATTATAAGTCCTTTCATGTCGATAAAACATATTGTGCGTTCGATATATCTTAATTTCGTACTGTAATCAATTAGCCTGTTCAATCTTTATTAAGCCGCTATAAATTTGAAATTAAAAGGCTTTGTAAATAAACTACTTTGTCTTCGTGTATAATTATGACCTATCGAGTAGTGTGCTTGTTAACATTTTTTTGGTTTTTCATGAAGATGTGAATTAGTTATTATTAAACGCTAAAGCGATGACCTACGGTATAGGTAGGGTAGCAAACTATCATTTTGATTCCTTCCTAATCATACCACAAACAAAAATCTATAACTATAAAATTGTACAAGTAAGTACTCTTGCCCAAAATATGCTAACGCCACTATCATGTACCAAGTCTAACGCTTACAAGAATTTATGTCTTTGAGACAGCTCGGCGAATTTCAGATATGTATGTTTTATGGGCACGGGAAGAGCATAAATATGTCACCTAAATGCTCCGTTACGAGATTTACATTCTTCTAATACTAACCGGAAAACTTGAAATTGATCATTTTGGTAACTTTAGTTGGGATAGTGTCTGTTTTAAATGTTTTGAAAGGACTACATTGCGGAACTATGGCTCATTTGTTCAGCTTAGAAGTGTTTGACAAAAGATAAATACCTAAGAGTAAATTCCTTTTGAATTACCTAAATATTCTTTTTTGTACACGTTTATCTGAAATTATCGCAAAAATCGTCGAAACGGAATGTAAAAGATATCACAAAGAAGCTGTCTAACTCTTGTTACCTGGAAAAACACAGCCATATCAAAGGCTAATTACTATCATCCATAAAATGAAATCATTATTCGCGTAACATCAATCAGTGGAATGAAGCTTTACAAAACATTAAGTTAGTTCGCAAAGATTCTACGTAAAGAATTAGAACGATTACATTCGGCGTACAAGAAGCGGAGCGAGGTTGAAGCCATAAAAACTAGATCCCTCCCAAGAGGCAAGCGCTCCGACACTTCTCTATTCTCAAAAGCAAACTGTAAATGAGCAAAATTTTCTATATCGTAAAAGGATTTAGAATAGACCCCCGCTTTTTATGAGACTGATCAATTTTATCTCTCGCTGTATTTAGTGATCACGACTGATTGTTTGGAAAATCGAAAGGCGATTAACAAATTTTTGTGTTGTTCAGCGTTCGAAAAACCGGGGTTAGTCTCCGATTATCGAGATTATTTTTGCTCTCGAAAATAGAACAGCGCAAAAACGGCGCAGTCAGCATGAGTTTTAAAGACTGCAGTGACCGGAAGTAAGTTGAAAATGAATGAATAATGAATGCGAAGCGATGCTGGGAGAGCAACCCGCTCCCGTTCGTATGAATTTCCGATTCGCCATCTGTCGGTCAAGGCGCCAGTTTTCTCATACACTTCTCATGCAATAATATCTCACTAATTCATACAGAACGACTTTTAACAGTTGCAGCCGACGTATATATAAAATTGCCATCATTTATTGAGTATCACAAATAGTATTGATATTTTGTAACAACAAACTTTCATGGAAAGGAATTAGTAGGTAGTTGTACGTGTACGTCCGATACAGTCCTGGGAATCACAATGCTGATCAGTAAATGCTTGAATGCATTTTGTTAATCAAATCAATTACACAGGTTTCGACGAATAATGCAAAAGCTGCTTACATAATTATTACATTACTATTTCAGTACAGCTATCGGAATCCTCTTTGTACGAAAGCTCTTAAATTGTATCGACATTTCGGTTAAATACGACCCGATGTGAATAATTGCAATTAGTTTAATATAGACAATAGGAAATATCAGATCTATAATATCGCCAACAATCTGAGAATCTCCGGACCGTGGTCTCAGTTATTTGATCCGTAAGACTACCTTAAGGAAACGAACAGTCTATTGATATTGTTCATTGTTTGTATGCTCGCTACCAGCTTTGTTACAAAGTCTTACATTCCGCTAAACCCTCGAACTGAACAAGTTATTGTTTATCAATTGACTGTCTTTGTTGCTGGCCTATCCGTATTATCAAGAGACAAGACGTAGATACAGCGTCGCATACTTGAAACTGTAGTAATAAAGATGTTAAAGTTCTTAAAAAATGTCTCAAACTGTCTGATTTATACAATATGTTGAGATTGGATTACCAGGTTCTGCATAAGACATATTTATTATGTAGACAACACCAACAAAATCCTTAGCACTAATGCGTAGTTTAGAGATTTTGCAGTATCTTACTTTTGCAGTCGCAGCTAAGTGGCTAATAGGTACTTTCACACCAAAACAAACGACAAGAGCAATAAAATAGGTAAATGTGAACAAGTATGTTGCGTCTCAAAGAGAATTTCTCATCGTACTTCGTATTTGTTTTGTGTACAACTTTATAATTGGCAGCTATCACACACAACGTGTAAGCGTCAAAGTAACTGTATTTTTATAAGCGTCAACGTTCAACTTCGTACGAATACCTGACAAATTAACGTCAGAAAAGTTTAGTAATTAAATTAAAAGTTGAAATGTTTACTTATTATTTGTTATTTTATTGTATATTGTATTTCAGTTAGGGTGTATTTCACTTTGGGTTGGGCTTCGAGTTTTTACCAGGTTGAGTACCGTATTTTACGAAGTAGCAAGACAATATGATACCCAACTATGTACATCAACCGTGATGAGCCTTGCTTAACTTTTATTACACTTGGCCACCACACCTCTTTTAATCCTAAAATTATAGTCGTGTGATAAAAAAAAACATTATATACGTAATGCATATTAACAGGTTTAATAAAGGCAAAAAGCATATCAAACCAAACACTGCATTTTCAACATTCAACAGCCAAGCTCTTTACGCTCAGACCATAACAACAATATTTGCCCAAATCATGCAAATTAAATGGATCCAGTTGCAGGTCTTGACTTGGAAATTAACAAACGGCTCCACTATGAAACTTTAAGTCCCTATTCGGGGGCGTTATTATTAAAATTAATCGTCTTATGTCGGGAAGCTTAGTTTGTGTACTCAGGCTTACAATATTTGGTTGTGACGGTGTGGTTTAATCCGGATAGAAAAGGATTTGCTCTTGGCACCACTTGCTCTCGTTAGCTATAAGCTGTTATAGATTCAAGATAATTGGCATATTGAAGATAAGATTTGCATTACTAGGACCGCAAAGGTTTTCCTCAAACAGTATTTTTAAAACTTTTCATTTGGAATCCGTCGTTAGAACAGTCTTCATGAGGATAGATTTTGAGATACCAAAACAGAAATTAAATAAGCCTTCGCTCGTCTGTCCAGCGAAAGTAGTTTGAATATACTTCTGAATTTTCAGTTCGATGGTTTTAATGCCATCTGTTATAAAGACAACTAAAACTAACTTCCCAAAGTTTTGGGAAATCTTCTAAAAATATTGTGCAATATTTCAGATTTAAGTGTGATTAATCCAGAAACGGACGATGCAGGTCCATTGACCAACAGAAATCGATTTCCTTCATGTCGATTGGATGCCGACGCAGACGTCACCTGCTTTTGTACTGATGATTGCAAAGACCGAGAACCATACTCAAGTACCAAATATCGACCTTTTCCAAATAAATCGCCAGAACTTAATATTTTCGTTATGGGTTTCTTTGAGGTGCACCAAATATTTGAACTGAATTTATAGTGGGCGAAAACTAAAGGGGTATTGAAGTATCAATATTAACTAAATGAAACCTACCACCAAAGAATAGTAAACCTGACCAGAAACTAAGTAAATTAGAGTCACATGGAGGACACTTTATTTGCGCAATGCGCGCTTCCTCTTTTCCCATACTATACAAATATGAGTCTAGCATTCACAAAAGCCTTGAAATACGTCAAAAGTTTACGACTCCAGCAAATATTGGCTCTAATTTCTAAAAGCAAAACTGCTGGAAGCAATTTCCACGTCAAAAACGAAATTTTGCGCCATATTTTCGCTTATTAAATAAACGACTTGCGGCATTCAATCCTTGTATGGGTTCACAAACATTCAAACTGCAGGCACAAATAACAGCCAAGCATTCAAAGTGTGGCATCACACAAATGTTTGTTCAGTGAACTCGCAACAAGTCGCGTCCCATATTACTGTAATTTGCGTGACCGGTATACAGCTCGACGATCCGTGCAATCAACCTAATATTTGGACTTTACTATTCAATTATAAGTAATTAACGAACCTACAAATGTATTTATACATTATACAAGGTGTATTTTCATATAATCAAAAGAAAATATTTATGACATACAAAGTGTCCATATGTGTTCCTTTCATCTCTTGATTGATGATGCCTACATATTCTTTTCCGTCCTCAATACAAACATACGGGATGCTTACAAAAATAACATGATGTTTTGGAATCTTGCTATACCCTCGCCATGTTTTGTTTCACATAATTTCATAGATCCTGATACTGTCAGGAATTGAAAATATTTTTTTTTTCTACATGATTGAATTAGCCGAATTATTGTAAATTCTAAGTGTTTAATTTGACCACCTAGTTCTTTTTCTAACATAACCTCAAGCAAATAGCCGCATTGTATTCGATCTCATTTTTAAAAAGCGTACTTTATATTGACAATGAAACTTTTTTAAAGACTTGCCAACATTATAGAATTCTTTATTCATTGTCTTTTGTGTCGCCTTGAATTGTTTGCACGTGACAAGTAGCAGCCAGTGCGGCTAGTCAGCAAATATGTTTTAGATCTTACTTTTTTAATCTAGGCAGTACTTTAGGTAAACATTGTTTGTCAGAAGTATATTCGTAGTCTGTGGAACCGAAAAATTTAATATCGAAGAAGTTAATGTAACATGTTAAAATGTCTCAATTGCTACTTGATTATCTTTTCTAAATTAGTAATGAAAACTTAACGTGTTATGATTTTAGTTACTAAAATCCATAACCTTCACTAATTCATTCCATCAGCTTATTATTAAATTAATTAGTATCTTATTTTAGTTCCTAGTATACTATGAAAAGGTAATTAGACGCGTACGTGTTTCCTTTTTATTCAATTTGTTGGTAATTTGAGCGATGCTACAAACTAAAGCAACATAAAGTTTAAAGCAGGTTTGAGTGTAATTTGCAGCTATGTCACGTACACGTTGCCGTGCCAGCATTTCTGTCATCAGCAGACTAACCTATGGATTGTTTATGTATCGTAGCGCCAACTGAATTCTCAAACATCACATGAATTATTTATTGCGTCATCATTCGACACTAATTTTCATTCATATCCAAAATTATACATCGTGAAACATGGTGCAATATTAATATTGCATTAACATTGAACAAAGGCGCCTGTATTTATTTGTTGTACATTTTGCTTGTATCCATACGATAGTTTATGTCAAATTAAACAAAGGAGCATCAATGGATATAGGCTAAAGCTAAATCCAACAATAATTAAATGGAAACCAGATAGTTGAGGGAGCTTTGTCGCCATGATTGGTTTATGTTTACGAAGGCTCCAAGGTCTAATATTATTCTATCTTCGACTACAGATTTTGCCTAGCTATTTATTGCTGACCATGATTTTCCAATGATCGCTTCTATGAACAAAAGTTCGAGATCGCTTGGCAAGCGACTGTGTGATCGTAAATTGATGTTATCTATGCTCAGCGATTCATAAAATTCATGTCACCAAAAATGCGCGTTTACTTACCCCTGGGAATATTGCTCAGGTTTTATTTGCAACAAGAGAAAAGTGCTTTTCGACAATTTAATAGATGAAAATAAAGGAGATGATGGGTTAAGTGCAAATTGGAAAGAAGTGGTACAGAGTCCAGAATGATTTAGAAATATCCTTGAAGATTTTGTTATTTTTGCGATCTGTACCTACATCGATTGAATTCTGGTACTATTCTAATTTGTAGCGCTTATAACGGCAACCACCTGGCGCGGTTTCTGTAATGTATCGCGTTACTCACACGCGTGCCTTTCACACCAGCCGTAATCGAATCGTACAATTTGCCGTCAAAGTGGGCGTACCAACACGGCACCTTAAAATACAGGTCACGATTTTCTGCAGTGAAAACTTACTAAGAGCATTCGAAATGCGAGGTTCAGAAGATCATTTGGAATACCACAACGAGTTTATTGTTTAAAGATTTAAGTAGGGTAGCGGGATTATGGGTAAGTCCCATTGACCAAGCAGAAAATTTTCGACCTTTCGTCTCTTAAGCGTTAAATAATCTCATTACGTTTTATTTTGTATTTCAGTAAGTTTCTCCCTGTTGTACTTCAGCTTAATTGAATATTGATATGTTTTTGTTGTTCGCGAAACGAAATCAGGTCATCATTGAGACAAGTGCCTTTGTGTTAAGCGAACAACAATGGGCATGTCTGAGATGGTAGCTACGAACCTTTGTCCGACCAATGTTTGGGCTTGTAATGGACTTTTTTGTCTTCATCTCAATATTCTTAGCTATTTCAGGATGTCTATTTACATTTTCTTTTTATATTAATTTAGGTCTCACTCATCTTTACGTTTTTTTTTCTGTAGACTCCAATTTTTCACATTTATTTTTAAACTTGATCTGTTAATAAAACAAAATTAATCCGTAAGATTTATGTTAAAGCATTCGATATTAACATTAGTTTACCTACAAGCAGTTGAATTTCTTTTCAACAAGGAACAAATACATCAGTTTCTGACTTAGGTTTATACGTGGAACATTTTACATGTACTTCTTGTAATATTTCTGTTATTCAAAATTTGCAGCATAGAGTCTGCCTGATGAGTCAGCTAGTTACTAACCGGTCAATTGTGCAAACGTGCTGTTCGTTGTAACGGGCTAAGATTACCATGAAACTCCGTCCAACATTGGTAATAGCTGCGTTTTCCTCAGAACGTAACCTAGAAAGACTGAACCATATTAGTCTAGCTCTATTCATAGCTGTACTGCAATAATACACTTTCTTTCATCTGTTATTTTTGTATGCAGAATGTCGTCGCTATTGCAACTTCCCATTACATTTACTTGTAAATAATTGCAGTGTTGAAATCTAGGACGCTTGTCTTGGTGGAGAAACTCGAGGTGCAATGTGGATTTGAGCTCAGTTTTGTGCGAAGCAACACAAGCGAGGCATCCTACGTTCGATTCTTGTTTTTACTTGTATGTAAATTTTAGTTTTCCTTCCTAATTTTTCAAGTTGTCAAGTTCATCTTTCTCCTCATCGTCGTCTCCGCTTGAGTCTATGGCGATGTGTTCATAACATTTAGAGGGAACAACTGGGTTATTAGATTTACCCATTAAGGCAATATTACCAAAATTTATTCTAATGAGTAAGTCTTATTAGTAGACAAGTAACTACCTCTCCAAGAGAACTTGTCACACACGATTATAAAATATAGTCTACATTTTGTGCCTACATTATTCAGGAACACAAGCCACTTATTGTAACGGTATTGGCTAGCGGTATTTCATCAAAGGCAGTTTTTCATAATCTATAAAGCCACAAAAATAAATTCCGCTTTTATTCTATTTTAAAATAAATTAATTCTTAAATCTTCGGGATAAGTGAGCAATTAACACTCGCGTCCTCACTGACAGCTATCAGAATACATTGCAGTGCTCCACAATACACGGGTGGGTTTTTATACCTAATAAGTCATCCCATCCATTGTTCCCGCCTTTATGCTGTCCACCGATCCCGGTTAACCATAGTTTGTTTGAAAAGCTCGCTCCAATTCTCCCCGTCCATTTCGCTTACAGTCTGACCCTCACCTTATATCTCACTAACAAACGTATTCTCTGAACATATTAATTTTGCTATTCCATTTTGATTAGTACCATTGTAGATATTCTCGTACTTTAAATAATTAGCACTATATTCAATGAAGAACAAATTTTAGTTATTAAACTATAAGTTACAATGGATGGTCTTGAAACTAATGATCGCGATCATTTGGTTGCTCTTAGTGTGGGAGTTCATTAGGTACACCTATAACGTCATCAAAAACTAATTTAAATATTTTTGCAGACGAACGTCGTTAGTAGTTTATCGATACAATATTTTTATGAGTTAACTACAATGAATTCTTTTCGCTCTTTAAAATGATATTATTCAAACTAAATGTAAATATTTATTGTATTTCAATAGAAATTGCAGAATTGCAGAAGTTATCTAATATTACCTTCAAGAAGACATATATTTTAGGTTAAGATAAGAATCTTTCTAGCAAATTGTACACCAGCTATGCTGAAGGAAGTGTCATAAAGAGCAAGACTGTAGAACGTGCCTGTATTACTCAAACGGTTGGTTAAAACCGAACACAAGGGTAATACAGGCTTAAAATTACAACTCGGATGTGTAACATAACATCCACATTTACCTAAGCTCCTACATGGCGCAGACATAAATTATACAAAGTGATATGCCTGCCTAAAACAAGCTTAACATTATAATATAATTACTTAAACACATTTGCTTCCATTCCGCTAATTTTATGAACAAACCTGAGCGACTCGAAAAAATCGCACGAATTACCAGTCGAGATAAATTATAAAGATCGACGATGTATGTAATCGGATTCGTAAAGTACTTCCCTTCGAATGGGAGCATTGCGAGTGACGAGTGTAGGTGTGTTTCATTTCCCATTCTGAGGGTTAAACAAACATAGTTTCGTCTTTTGTGAGGCTTTATTTGTGCTACTAGGCCTCCAACATAAGCCTATGTACATAAACATACTGTAAATTACAGCCGACCCGCTTTTACTTTCGCTTTTCACGCAGGTATTCATTGCAATCTGAGAAATGAAACCTTAATGTACTCTGAATTATGCATGGGTCCTTTGAATATCCTCCAAGACATTCCGTGTATAAAAGGGAAACATATTTACGATAGAGAATAATAGACTCTCCCGAGTCGCCTGAATAGAATACATTGTCATTCTTTTGGGCGGCAGCATAAGAGAAAAATCTGTAGGTATGTGATACCCGGCGTTAAGGCGCGCTCTTTTATCTCGACTTATAAAATTCGTCACGAAGTTTAAAAGTCCTTGCGCGATTTAGCTCAGTGAAACTTTACAGTCTGGTTATTTCCTGTAGACAATTACGACTTACAACTGGTAAAGTTTCCTGAAATGAACATCGGCAGTGCGGCTGACTTCACCGAGGGTTACAGTTTTTACGAATCCCCAAAAGATCCTGTAAACCTTTTGTTTAAATGCGAAAAGTGTTCGAAATAATGTCTCCCGTTCGCGTTCTTTTATTTTATTTCGTGCCATCCAAGGTTCCTTGTAAACAATTACAAGGAACTCGATAAACACGTTTGGAATGTTGAGATTGTATTTTGCTATATAAATACGAAAAAGCGTTCTGAGTTGCTTTTACAATGGCGGTACATTTGACGACGCTGCGGGGACACCTGTATTTATTGAAAGTGGGGCGTGGCTAGAGTAGAGGTAACTGACAACTCAAGTATGCGATTCATTGGGAATGTGAACTGAACAATTTCACTGTCGATTACGTTGACATAAGGCGAGCCGCATCGTTCAGACGTCGAGCAGACAAAAGGACAATACTCGAGTCGTCTCTAGAATTTATTTTGCTTCGCGTGGAGATAAAAAACTAAGTTTATTTAGACGGAGTATCACGGAAAAACTTTTATTTTCTAAACTGTAGTAACAACAAATTACGCGTTGTAACTTGACTCAGCAAGTAGTTTAAAACCTTGTAAAGTATGCCTTTCGACGGTTATTATAGAGTAATATTACCAGTTAATACCAGCGTCGGCAGTTACGTTTTGTCTAGAGCGGGATCTTTGGTTCTGCGCCTTTCGTGACTCGGCTCGTCCTTGACTGGACCGGTTCCATCCTACACCGGGGAGCAAAGCTATAACACAAAGCCTAGACAACAAACAGTAAGCGAGACCAATCTGTCTACGAGCCGCCACCCACACGACGACATTTCGGCAGTTTTTTAGAAAAATGTGTTAAGGAATATCGGTGGACAGCCTTTTATAGGTTTTCTAAGGCCAAATTGTCTATTAAATGTGTTGCTATTTTGAACTCGTCATTTTGAAATATTACTAGGCTAAAAAAATTTTACTATAAGGCCTAGTGGTTTAAGCATATGAACGAAGACCAAAATTAATATTAATTAAAAATAAACTAGGTAACAACTATTTATAGTTTTAAACACATAAATACGTAATACAAGCACTAATACGTAGATGTGTTTGAGAATGAAGGAGTACAAAAGCGCATAAGACTGTAATTCTCTTCCCAATTTTATGGCTGGTTAAAAATATGCATCTTCGATTTATCTCACGCCATTTTGACCGTGTGACCTAGCAATCTCTTCGATGGTAAAATGAACATAAATGGCAACATGATTCACACCGCCGATAACTTTGTGGTACTCTAGACTAAGTGGAGAAACAACACTTCAATGTACGTACATAATAAAACTGTTGGAGAGACAAAAGAGCTGTTTGACTCAACCATAAGAGTGCGAAAAGTTTATTCTTCAACCTAAATGTAAGAAACAATAAGGTGGAAATCCTGCTCGAAGAACAATTATTAAATATTAGGAATATAAAATAGAAAGAGCTAAAATATAAAAATGTGATGAAAGCGAAACTTCTAAAAATACACAAGGAAGGATACGCTAGGAGAAAGAAAGGATATGCTTAAACTATTCGAGTACCCGAGTCATACACAACGACAATTGGACAACACAAGAAAAAAACGACTGCTGCCTAAAAAAATATACAACTTGTGTCGCGAAGAGATTCACAGACATTAATATCACATGCACAAAGACACCCTTAAAATTGCTTGTCATTGTACACGAAACTGTCTGAGTTTTCTCATACACAAGGATAGGTGCTAAAAGTGTAAGGCTTATGAAAGGCTTATACTTTCACTTCATCCACGTTCATGTATCTCACACATTTTCGATAGCGGTCGGATACTACGTGATAAGTGAAAAGAGGATCGTTTCAATAACAATTTTAACCTGAGTTTGCTTTTAAGCTTTGATCGCTGTAGTCGGTAAAGTCTGCTACATATTCTAGGACAGAGGTCCTACTGCTACCACTTCGAGTAATATTATTGCAGGCGTGGAAGAGAGACGTCGTTCTACGCCATGTAGTGCGCTGTCTCACTTCTACAAATGCTAATATGACTTTAAGATATGGTGATAGGTTCCTAGGTCTTCAGTTTAAAGGTATCTCTTAAAGTGATTACACGCCCCAGTTCACAGTTCACAAGACATCCCATTACTGCTACGTTCTATCAACGAGTTTTGGTTTTCCAAAAATTCGTAGCAAATTCTTTTCGTAATGGCTTTCTGTACATGATCTGAATAACTGCGATGTAAAAAGGATGTTAAGGTCTGATTTAAGTTATTGCAAACTGTTGTTAATTTTTGCAAAGACAATTACTTGCAAATGCAGGAATCATGATACAAAATAAACCTTCAATAATACGTATTTCTATCAAGATAGGAAAATAGAAAACAATAATAGAATTTAAAAAGAATCACAACGCTCAAGAATTATACTCAAAATACAAGCGTAACATAAACATTCCATAAATTAAGTATTAAATTCTTAGGAAAAACAAAACTCTTCAAATCCGATATTAAATTACTTTCCACATAATAAAAGCAAAGAATTATATTAATGTTATGAACAAGCAGAAAATACCTCAAGTGCCTAATATTTGAAACAACGAAAGCTTTATTGTAATTAATCCCCAAAGTTGGAAACCACATTTTAGAAGATTTAAATTACGTTTTAAAAAGTTCTTGAGCAAATCTTGTCTGACTTGACTTGTTTATTTAAAGTAATTACATTATTAGCTTATAAAATCAAAAATTCTGCAAAATGAGCTAATAGAAATTAAGGAATAAAGAGTCTTCTAAATTATTTAACGTTTTAGAATAACTTTAGAACTACTTATGACCTTTGTAATGTAAACTGTGATATTAATCGCTTAAACTCATGAAATCGACAGTTTTAAATTAGTTTCTCGATTTTGTTTATTACTTTTATATATTGTTCGGTCAGTTTCAATGATCTTAGGAACATCACTAATCCAACGAGCTGGCTCACAATGCATGCACCCATACAAAAATAATCAATATTTAATAATTATAATCCACTATGAAATGAATCCATATATGTGCCTCATGATGAAATGAAGCTTGCAACATGAAATGAACTAGGATCATGAAATGAAGCTGGGCAATATTAAAAGTATGAAATCTATAGCAGCGTATAAGGCGTCTTTTGTTAAAATCTGATCATTTCTGAACCACAAGGCAGCCTCGAAGTTACTCTGAAGTTCCACATTTACTTCAGATTGAAAACTTTTATACTTTTGTCATTGTCCACGCCATTTTGATCTGTGAAAGCCACAATTTTAATCTACGACTGCTCGAAGCTTTCAACCAGTACAATGTGAAAATAAAATGGATTTACTTTCTATTTTATACCCAGCGTAATTCTTAAACAAAACATGTTTTATAGAAACACTTATTTGTAGTGACAAATTAACTTCCTATTGTCAGAATAGAGACAAAGTAAAAACGAAACATTTATTATATTAAATTAACTACAAAGATATGAAGTTGCCAGTTAATTAGCTGAGTACTAAAGTCTTGAGTGTAATCCTTTGACGTTTAAACTATTCTTTATGTTTAAACACTTTGAATGTAACAAACGAGATTACAAGAGCAGCCCATTACCATAATGCAGTGTTTTGAGGTTTGACATTTAAAACTGTAGAAGTACATGGTGCTGAAACATAAGAGCATTTCTTTGTAATGTATCGTTCTTGCGAATGTTTAGTGCTCTGTTCACTGTGGTCACACACAAATATCGAATTCTCGTGCATCGCCCATGCTCATACTTCAAACCTCAAAAATTTATTGCTAACGAATACTATCTACTACTAACTATCGTACTAACGCTCAACGAAATTATCATCATCATCATTATTACCCTGCCCTTAACCCAATTATTATTTGAACTCGGTGCAGGATGCCTTCTTCCATACGTTCCTATCTGACGTCATCTCGCAAGTAACACTTTTTGCAGCCATATCATCTTTCACACAATCCATCCACCGCTTCTACGAAACGTTCGACGAAATGTCACCTAGCAAAACGGCGAGCGTGCTTGACCGCGGCGAGCGGCGGTTCGTGAAAAGGTGATACTTACTAGAAACATTTCAACGGCTTTTGTTAGTTGTAAATGCTCTAATGTATAGCTTAAGTATCTTTTAATGCAGAAAATGTAAAGAGAAATTCTTTCAAGGCGAAATTCGGTTAGGAAAAATAGAAATCCAACGTTCGATTTGGATTCCTCGTGTAGCGCATAATTTTCTGCTTAATTAATTTAGCATCTCGGACTTTACAGAGTATCATCTAGCTGGACTTTGACACAAATAGAATTACGAGTAAAAGAACGCGTTATTTTGTTGCATCTTTTTGTCTCGTGTAGCTAAGTTTAAAAGATTCAATTACTTAATACAATTTTACAACACGTGCAATCTTTTAGATAGTAAATATTTTTATAAATTGTATTTTTTACTTTGTCAGATCTACATTTTGCATACATTATATTATAGTTAATGTACGTTTGTTGTCAATACATTGTCAAAGGAATAATAATTTGGAAACATGAATCTAAATTTGCGAAAACGCTCGAAATTGTTGGAATTTAAAGTTTGATTTTTACTTCAACAAGACCATTCAGAAAACGAACTTTAAATAAATCATTATCACTCCAACTATTATTTTAAACTTTAAATATACAACAATTTGAAATTGATAGCTTATTTTTGTATTTATTTGCCTGTGGTCTAACTCGTCCGTTGCACTCGCATACATGGTGCAGAACTAGCTCGAGATAAGCTTTAACAATAGGCCGAATAGGCTGCAGTCTACACTGTATATCTTAATCGTATTCACTGAATATTGTGCAACCAGCGAAAATACGTATTGATATAATATTTTATTCAATAGATTGGTTTTACCTTGGTAAACAATCGACTAACATACATTTACGGTTGTCGAGTAACATCTTTATTGGTAACAATGTACTACGCTGCTTGTATTTATTAAGATTGACTTGCACCAACTCGTTTTAAATTCCTTTTTTGATCTCAGTTAAAAAAAAACGCAAAAAGATTTGGGCTCGTCCGGGATTTGAACCCGGGACCTCTCGCACCCTAAGCGAAAATCATACCCCTAGACCAACGAGCCGGTGAGAGATAAGTTGAATTTACCCTTCTCTTTCCGCTATAACATGCAAACCCATATAAAGATTATTGAACTTTAGTATACCAGTATTTAAAATGGTGTAATACCGTGGTGTAATATTTCTTTATCGAGGTTATGATTTCGTCAAAATCGCCAATATGAATTAGTTACTAATTGTTTTTTTTTTTTTGTATCTTCTATCATCTATTCTCTTTTTATTAATTATATTTTGAACTAATTGATGCTACCTCTTTTAATACCATCACTAGTTTAAACCACCCTTATCCATTCATCCTCATCCTTGCCTAAATATAATCTTCGATCGAATTTCGACTTGACTTATCTTTTGAACAACTTTACTTTGGCAGCTATTTGTCCACATATCTAGATCATGTTTCATTTATCAGTTAATTAATTAAGAGGTTTGAACTACACATTATTTACAAGCGTAAGCTGTCGCGGTTTATTCACATTTGGAACCTGCTAATTGTGACAAATGAGGAAATAGCGCGCTATAAGCGATGTATATGATTTAGATTTGAAACCAAAGCTTATGGATAGTATCACGTACAATATGAAGCCGTGAGGACAATCAAATCAAAATTTTCAAATATATGAGCAGATAATGTTATTCTCGATATAGAGATAATTTTACGAACTTTAGCGCCTATCCAATCGCTGAAACATAATATATGTTATTGACTAAACATTCCTGTATAATTTCAATACAATTAGAATATTAAATCAGTGTTAAAACTCAAATGACACTGGTTTAGATGGGCTAATTTATTAAAATTGGGCAAAGTTTGTGAGGATGGTGTTAAAACACATAGTGCTTCAGTGTGTGTGTACAAAGAGTGCATGAAAAGTTAATGCCGGACACGGCGGTGTATCACTTAAATGGCGCTCGTAAAAGCAGGACTTAACAACTTGACACTGAGTCGGTAATAAACCGCACGTCTATTAAACTACTTCGAGAATTTAACAACTAGGAGAGTCTATATAACATAGCAGTGATTTCCCTGCTGTTAAGGCCAAATGTGACGTCGTGAATCAATCAGTAGGCCGTACAAGTAGGTTGGTTCTTGGCGGTTTGTGACGAAGCAACTCAATTACTCGCGGTAACTTCGGTAACCGACCGGCAAATAGGTTTACGTTAAACTTTACACAAGCCTTTAATCGAAGATTAAAGTAGGTACGTAATATGCTCCAAGATCCGTTAACGGGAATGGAATATGAATCATTTAGTTCTTGTAATTATTGATTCTTTTATGATGGTAGCATTTGATAACTTAGGCGTATAACTGTTTTGATTTGATTTTAATAATTTTAACAGCTTTCGATCTGTTTATGATGATTAATACATTACAAGTTGAATGTAAATTATAATGAGCCGGCTAATTTACAGTTTAATCACGTTGATCTGGACACTTTTAGGTCTCAGGAATTGTATATCGGGCTACCGTAGACCGACTTATTTTTGTTACATTTTAGTCTGAAAAAACTAAACAGTATTATTTTTTAAATCAGAGTAGAGACTTCTTATTGATTGCCATTGACATCACGAAAAAAGTTTTCGTTCAAATTCTACACCATCATTTGCATACATTAATATAAATAAGTAGGTACTTATATCTATCACGAAGTACCACCCCGGTAAAACGCAATAAAAACTTTGTTGTGATAACATTTTATTCTGTTCCACATGCAGATTTTAAGCTCGTATTCGCTTCCATCGTGTCTATTTGGCTTTATATTTTCCCATGTACATTTTACTCTTCCTTATAAGAAGTACGTGACGGTATCGAGCCGGCAGCATCCCCCAAAGCCACGCTATCTATACAAAACGTGTACAACGGGGATAACTGAGAATGTTAGCACTTTGTAACAGATATATCCCTGCACAAACAAATGAAGTCTAGTATTCCTATTCTAGTGTTTGTAAAGCTCCATTATACTGAAGCAAATGCTTTTGTACCTGCTAACTACGTGTGCTGATTAAATCCAAGTGTAGGAACTATTATGAATTGTCCTGAATTATTAACATTTATTCTATAGGAATTTACTTTCGCTGTGTTACCTACGTAGGAGTGACTAATTGAACAATCAGGTACCTACTATATTTGATTATCAGTTTAGAAATAATACTACTTGGTTGCAAAGTTAGACACAAAATAGTAAGAAGATATAGCGACAAATATGAATGATAAAAAAGGCTTATCATTGGTTGTGCAACTTTACTTAAATAGTCGTTACTTTCGATGTTACATTACAAACGGTTTCCTTTCAGCGGAAATAGAGTAGAATTGCTCATGGTATTCGACGTTAACAGTAAAAGCAAAAATCTGTTTTCTCTCTGCGTGTTTTTACTTCACGCATCGTATATTTTAATATACAGGGCTCCTATGTTTGAGTGGAAAGAATTTATGACTAGCTGCCAAACTGCCGTTAACACACTCTAAAACATTCCGCTTACTTATTACATTTTAATTGACTCTTAACAAACATTTTCATAATTCAAAGATTAAAACGTGTTTGATTACTCATTTTCCTCATTAACTAAGTCAAAGAGCCTAATCTTATTTGTTAGCAATTACACGCAAAGGTTGTTGCTACTACAAATTATGCAGGCGCTCGTAAAAAAACGTCTAAGCGTAACCGAAAAATAATTGTTTTCGTTTATCTTGTTCCCAAGGAAGCGAATTAGTAGGCTGAAAAGACAAATTGTCACCTCCAGAATTATGTAGATGAAAAGTAGACGAGAAAAGCCCGACGTTAGATGTTAACGTAATAAATTATGCAGCTTTTTTCAGAGTTAACTTTGGCTCTGAAGGAATTATGTCATCAAATTTCTTTTTGATCTTAATATGTTACATTGCTGTCTTAGATTTAATAGTAAGTACTATTTACATGAATATTTGAATATCCGTCTTTGATTGGTACACATTGGCTAATATATTTACATGCTGACTATAGGTGGTTTGATTTATGACGTCTACAATATTTCTTCACTATTTCAGAACTCATTTTAGACCTAACGTCCTTCATTTCGTCTACAATATATCACACTTCTAAATGATATAAAATATTCAGGTAATATTCGTACACATCACCAGGTTACATATCCCTGTAAGGCGTAGGCGTTTCTTCTTTTGTTTCAAACCGTTGTACGAACAAAGGAGTTTGTCAAACATAATAAGGTTTCATTTGTCTTGATTTTATTGCAATTACCACGGCCTCACACGTTTTTACGTGACTACCAGATTATTGGATTTGGCAGCGGTAGCAACTCTCTTTCGCCTTGTATTCCGGTTGTTTATTTTAACTAAATTCAATATTATACTGGGAACCTATTGAAAATACTCATTAGCTCAAATATGACTAAAATTCGTATAGTTTTTGTATTGATTTTGACTTTTATTTTAGTTTTGCTGCATCATTACAAATCATTTGTAAATAATTTAGGTGTTAAATTATGCAAGATTGTTGATCGAATATTAATAAGTCGTCAGGTAAAGTTCTAGACAATTAAATACTTCAAGAAACAAATGCTGTAGTTCACTACACGTGCAATTGTAAGTTCATAATATTACGACACACGTGTAAGGATAACGTATTAAGAAGCGTTACAGAGAACAGCTTAAAGAACTTAAAGATTATAACCTTTTTAGATATGGTCGAACACAGTATACGCTTTAAAAATACTGCAAACAAAATCTTAAAACTTATTAAAGTTTTAAGATTTTTTTTTACAGAATTTCTAAGTGAAAGTAGATACTTGTGTCGAAAAAAAAATAAAACAAAATATCCATACCTAATTCTTTAGACATTTTTTTCCAAGAGTAAGACAAGAACAGTTATGCAAAGCTGACTGCAGACTTTTATTGGGCAGACAGGCACTTAGAATAAGTCGGGGAAAAAAACTTAAAAATATTTTTCATTTAAATTTTCCCGCTTGACCTCTACAATACAATTTATTATTCATATTCGAGGATCAAGCTGATTTCTGAAGAAAATCTTCTAGAAAAGATAAAAAAAAAACGAAAAGGTATTGACAGCTTTCTCGACACTTTGGAACTGGCTTTGTCTGTAGTTGGCAAAACTTTTGCATCGCGAGTGAAAACTACGGATCGTGGGAAATAATTAATTAATGCCGACCTTGGCGAGCTGAGGATGCACTTTATGAACACAATAAAATAGTAACTAAATACGTTAACATGGAAACGGTTAATCCTCCCGTTCTTCCGTATTTCTAGATATCAAATTTCTTCCTACTTTCCACAAGAGAGTATTATTTGACATTTCTCTAAATGTACAATATGCACAGTTCCTGGGATTACAAACTGACCGTTTGCATCTGAAAGACAGATCAATTTATACTGTTGTCGGATTGATAACGACGTCAGACAACCAATCAATGCACTTGACATGGATTGGCAGGTAGGTACCTACCAAATTTCAAAGATGATCCTTCTAGAAACAAGTCCTTCAAAATATTGTGAGCTAGAGTACTAATCCCTTTCGTTGAAATGGACGAGATTATAAAATGCACGTGTATGCCAGAGAAAGATTTTTTGAAGGACTTTTTTGGCTTTCAGCTTAAATCCTCTCGACTGCATAACACGTGTCAGTTAGACAATGTTATTTTGTACCTGTCCGAGTCAGATGTGGAACATGGTTTATTTTTTGTGCAAAACTATTTTGTTACTGTAGACTGTCATGTACATAACGTGGTCTATCATTGCTTGATAGTATGTTTTGGATTACAAACTTTTCTGTCTCTATTAATCAACGTTGTCTAAACGCTACGTCTTCTCTTCTACATTTGACATTTCCAATAAAGCCGTATCTTCTAGTGGACGAGAAATAGGTCTTCCTCATTCGACCTTAACTGGGATTAAATCGGGACAATCCTCACCCGACGTAGCACAAAAGTATGTATAAACCGCACCCTTTCCATTTTTATTGCAAATTACATATTCAATTTGAGATATGAAAAAGGGATGGTAAATTTTCCGTATTAAATGTACCTTCTTTAATTTATTAGATTTATCTAAATAATGGGGTCCTTGACATTGGTTTTAATCTTATATGCGAGATACACGTTACAGCAGTACGTGAGTCGAAGTCGGTATCAGATAAAAGATTTAAGTGATCTTTAAACGTAACATTCGCCAGGTGTTGTGTTTACTTTATTCAGGGAATTTAATACGAAAGTGTAAAGGTATTTGTGAGACGCTGGTCCTATTAACAAGAGCGTAATACCGTCACTATTCTAATCGCCAACATTTGTTCAAGAGCTTTGTGGATTTGTGTGCGGAATATGGGAGTTTTCATTAACGATAGAAAAGTCGAGAGTAATGCTGTAGTAGATTTTAGTGACAAGTAGTAATATGAAAATACTGTATTACTGAAGCGCAGGAAGGTAGCATAGCGATTTATTTAAGACTTTTGATGACCATAAAATAACAACAGATTTTTTTTTTTAAACGATATCTTTTGTATTTCGATACCTCTCTTATAAACAATTTATACCACATTTAGTCTTAAGTATTAAATTACATAGTGATTATTATAATATGGGTTTCTATAATACTTTTATAACAATTAATCTATGTTTTCTTCTTGTTGCAGTACATCGGTACAATGGACGTGCCGCGCCCGACCA
Organism: Chrysodeixis includens; assembly: GCA_941860345.1. Taxonomy (NCBI): domain Eukaryota; kingdom Metazoa; phylum Arthropoda; class Insecta; order Lepidoptera; family Noctuidae; genus Chrysodeixis; species Chrysodeixis includens. The sequence goes on from OW796090.1 coordinate 12,295,050, forward strand.
GCCGCGTGGAGATCGTCGCTGCTATGCGTCGCGTTCGAGTGAGTATACCTTTATAAGTCTTATAATTTATTAGGATTTAATTTAAGTTTTCCTAAGATAAAATGTTAAATTCCAGTCTTCCGAATTCCGTTAATTAGCAGTCATTGACGCTAATTGCTTATCCCGAAAGTACTGGATCTACTTTTAAAATTAGTTAAAAGTGGTAGACAATGTCTCCAGTTTAGAAGAGATCAGTATGTTATAATTTATTGGTCAACCATATAGATACTAATTTTTGCCTTAAGTCAATTCTTTGACTCTGGTTTATTTGTTCAATGCATTTAATTATTTAACAGATTTCACTTTTTAATGTTCTTTTACGGGCCTTAAAATCCGGAAATGATTTAATCACTTTGAGATATTTTTATCTTTTTGAACTAAAAGTCTACATAATTACAAAGTGCTAGATTCTAAACTTGTTCACCCTCTTTTGTTTTATACATAAACTAATGAAACACTATTATCAAAGTCAACATAACATAGTTAATTGGTAAACTAACGATCTCATCTCCAAAAATGTGCGTCAATACTAATTTACTGTGTGTTTATTCGGGTGAACATTAGGAGCCCACAGAGTGCGTATTCAAGGCTCGGTTGAAACAAAAGATTACGCCTGTCTAATTTACAAACATCTAATTGCCCTCACTGGCGTACTTAACAAAGCAAAACAAGATGCTAGTACCCACCATTCGGCCATAAAATTGATTTAGCTAAGCTTTGTTGGTAATTTTACATTGTTTAGAACAAGAAAATAAAGCCTTTATGAGAACGGCTCCGTTTCGTACCGCAAAAACATTTATATTAGTTTGTGAATGTTCGATATTGTGATATATTTGCCATTAAGGAAATCCATACAATAAGAGCGCTCTATGTTTATACTACAAGCTTTTCGTGCGAGTATGTTGCCTTTGCGAAAGCGAGGTAACATGACTGCATAAAGTTTTCTCGCTTGACGACGGTAACAATTATGCTTCAGGAAACATATCAACGCGCTGTTCCGAATCTATGAATACGATCCAACACCTTGCAGATAACATAATTACATCATGTTCTTCACGCTTGTTGACATCTATACTCATTGGAGCATTCGCATCTCAGATTAGCACTAATTAGCGGCAGGCATCCGAGCATAGAACTTGAAGACAACCTCCAACGCCCATTAGGCAATTAAATCCAAGTAATAAATAGCACCTAATGTAATTATTTTCCCCACAATAAACGTCTGGTAACAACTGACGCTTTTGAAGTCATTTACACAGACCCTCACATAGGTATCACAGTTAATTACAAAGGTTGTATTCTAAAGAGAAAATGACCGTGTATAATAAGTCATAGGCTTACAAAGGTACTTATGACAAGTGGTTTAATGTTGGGTATGATATTATGTACACTTAACAACAAAAGTACATACTCACTATCAGATTTACAAGGGTCTTGAATACAATCAAAATTACTCAGTATTAGATATAGTAGCTTACACCGTCATTTTACTGAATACCAATTTTATAGATATTTTTAAAGAATTTGGAGTATTTTTTTTTTGTATATAACATCTAGCAAAAGCCCTTCAGACATTTGCGTTAAAACTTAGCTTAAATCTTAGAAAAAATACGAAAATCTTGTCATCATATACTAGCTGTAACCTTCAGATTCACCACAGTTTATTGATTTATGAGACAATATTACATAGCCCATAATTTTTCCCACGATAAGTCATCAAAAAAGAAGATTTAATTCAATCTGTTCACAAATTCTAGAGATTGTCCCTACAAACTACAAATCTCCACTTCATTATATTAGTAAGGTGATAGTCCCAAAACAAGCAGGTACTCTAACACAGTTAGGTTTCAGTTGAGCTCTCTAACATAATAATTATGTTTACGAACTTTATCCGTTGTTTATTGCGAAGGTAATTTATTTACGGTTAAGGTGTTCTAAGGGGATAACGTAGGGAGGCTCCCTGTATAAACGGACAAGACCCGAACAAACGAATTATAGAACAGTCCGAGCGAAACAGAGTAAATCCTTTTAATCTTCTCCGGCGATTCACGAAAATCTTTTAGATCTATTTATTGTTTTGTTCCAAACGTAATATTGGTCAGCTACGGGGGAATGAAAGTGACCCGAGGCCAAATTTGTATGCTCGTTTTAGATTTTCTTTAGGCTTTTTTGGTATTATTCATGAGCTTCCGAATTATAAACTAGATATCCATAAACTACTTTTGGAGAGATGCTTGCAAAAAAGGCGAAACGAGCGTTGGGGTACTAAATTACGTAGACAAATCATAGGTGTAGGTACTGTTATAGAAAAAAGACACATCTAATCCAAAATTTATTAGCAAAAACAAACCACTACGCTGTTACCACAATTAAAAGTTTATTATTGATGGAAAGTTTTTAAAGAAGACCGAATACAAAGCTAAACTGCACGTCATCTCGAAATCACGCCGAACGAAATCGGAACCCGATAATTGATGGATTAAGATTCAGGAGCCCATATTTATCTCGTCGGTACATTTATCGCACATTTTTGTTCATTGCCAATCGTAGATCCCCGGTCTGTCTAATAGCCCTGGTTGGCATTCCGTGCGTGTAGAAAAGGTCCATTGTACATACATAGCCAGCATTTTCTACCCTTCGCACAATTTGTCACCCCATGTTTCCACAATTGGTTTCTCGTTTCGACCTACTTAAGTCCAATTTTTCTCCCTTAGTTAGGAATGTAATAATACAATGTTGTTTTCAATATTACTCGCTCATTTCAAAACAAGTACAGTACTCGAAACAATTTTTAAGTTTAATATTACTTCTGACTTTGTCTGTTTGCAATATATTTTCGAGTTGTTCTTATTCTTGTTTATTGTTCCTTTGTATTATTAGATTACAAATGGTCTTATTAAAATATACTGGGAAAGAGGCTTCTGTAAAAATAAAACGCGAAGATTGAGGTCAACTGCGTAGCTAAAAAAATACCGTATGTTTGGTTTAGATTTCGGTTTCAGAATTGCGTCTTTTTGTGCGTTTGACGTACTTTAGATGCATCATCATATTTTAATAGATATGGTTAATCGAACAAAAAAATATCATTGTACATTTAGGCAAACAACAATAAAAAGAGTAATTCAATCGAAAAAGCCTGAAAGAGAAAAATACGATCCGATAACTTGCAAATGTCACGAACGAGAGAAATTGTAGCGAAGTGTAGTACCGACCATTCCTAAGATCCTCTTAAACAGTTTTTACAATTCCACTTCCATGCTCGTAACAAAACGACAAAAACTTTTGATTGAGAAAATAAACTGTTACAAACGGAAAAGACAAATCAGGATAAATGACGCAAGTTAAATTTAAACTCTGTATCATTTGTACGTGAATATGTATAAACTCGGCTTAAACAATTTGTATTAAAATAAAAGAGGGACTTTCACATGGATCAGTTTCGTCGATTGTGAAAAGCCGATTTAGTGCAAAATTCGGAAATGGTAACAAACAACGTGATGGATTTTGTTTTTCTGAAGCTCTTTTAGTGTTGACTTTCGGACTTACGGGTTTGAGCTGAAAATGTAAACTCGTTAAATGACTGCCTTTTTGATTGTGATTCACATGGTGGCCCTGTCGGTCTAGTGATTAGTTGCCCTGACAGAGGTCGTGGGTTCAATACCTACCTAATTGTTGATTTTTTGTGTGACGAGTACGGTCACTTGTTCAGTGTCTGGGTATAATTTATCTATAACGTAAATGGATTTAAAAATAATTATATTATATGTTAATCAGTTACCTAGTTCTCATATCACTAGTAAATTTAGTACATGTCGTTTGAGACTAGATGGCGTTGCGTGAATGTTGAGAAATAATATGTATTTATTTATTGTAAAACTGGTCAAGTCAGTTTAATAAATATCGACGTATCTAGCTATCTATCTTTCTGCAACCTACTGCTTGAATGGCAAAAACAATTTCAATATTTTATACGCTCAAAATATTCACCAAAAAACCACAGCTTGATTTTTAACAATATCAAAACAAACAGTTAACAATTAACCAGAATCAAAAAAAAAAACTTCGAATGTTATTTTGTTACCTGTCAGTAACTAAATGCAAGTTCAATTAAAACGGAGCATTGATATGCGTTTGACGGCTGTCGATATTTGCTTCGATATCCACAAACATTTTGGAAGATAGGATGAAAAATGTTGGCAACGTTACATTATCACTATAAGCGTAGCTCGCGACCAGATGAGAGTGATCATGTTACATTGAAATATAAAAACGGTAGAACGCGACTTTGGCCGTGAATATAAATGAACATGTTTATAAACCGCTGAAAAATTACGTCCCATGACTTTGATACATATGACACCTGAACAGGTGTGTGTTGTGCCGGTACATTAAAACTGATGATTAACGCTATTTATCTTCTTCTTAAATCATAACATACAAAGGTTTACGTGAACAGGTGTTCTAAGACGATGTACTAACTCATTCAATATGGAAGTATCATGAAAGCTACATAAATGTAAAATAGTAAACACATAAAAAATACATAACTAAATCCCATCGAAAGAACAAGTGCAAGTATTCATAAATCATATAAAACACAGTGTTTATTTGTCGAAAACAACTGAAAGTGTCGATTTCGAATCAACGATCTATAAAACAATAATAACAAACCGATCTATTTTACGATCTTAAAACAATTACTGTAATATTTCAAAATCATCAATCGTCACTTTTAGTAATCATAAATGCGGTAGCTGAAGTAGCTGGAGTGGACTTATTCTTAAACTCCGGCGCGGCCGCAGTGGGAGCAACTAACTCAACAACAATTGCTAATGATCCGCCATTAGCTCTAGATATTTGCAATTCTGTGTTTGAGTTTAGCATATTGAAATACTTAAAGGTTAAAAATAGATACAAATCGGAGTCCATTGATCGACATTTCATCGCTCGACTAATTATGAGATGAGGATACGCAGCAGTGTGCTCTCTCCATGACGTCAGCCGTTTCAGTCATAAAAACGGTTGTCATGTCCTCGTTAAACTGCGATCGGGTTCAGTCAGACTTCTAAATCGAATCATAAAACGTTTACTAGTTTTTAACAATGTAAATTTTATATGTCTATCGATTCCTTAATGTTTTCTTACCACATATTATTGACTCTTATCATTGATAAAATCTGATTCAGAATAAATTAGGACACTCTTGATTCTTGGAAAGATTATGTCGTAATGAGGATGTCATCAAATTCCTTCATAATTGTAATACCGTTTTTTGATAACATCTTGAGTGTATTATTTTAAAGCGATGGGGTGTTCCAATTACACGAATTTTATGTACCTACCGCGAGCAGGTGCACGTATGAGCGGTGAATAATTATAATTGTTGCAATTTCCGTCCCGTTTTACAGCTTCTTAGAACTTGCGAAGCTCTTTCAAGAGAAACAGTGACGCAATGACTTTTTAGAAATTTGCATTTGATAATAGACTCAAAGCACCATAAATAACGCTTAACTCCATAATTGTTCCGAGCCAGGAATTTGTCTATATCTTCAAGCAAATTCCTTACCGGGAACAATGCTTGGCGAAGGAATTTTGCCCGTTATCTGCAAGTAATTAAACAAAGCACGTTATGACTTATGACCAAGTTGGAGAAGCGACTTATCACCTAGACACCTACTTATTGTTTACTTCGTCTCTTGATAACATTTATCATTCATATTTATATTTACTTCTAAACATTACGAGCTGTTTAAAGCAGTTGACCAATTCAAAGATCGAAAAGAAATAAACAGTTGAAAACGTACTTAAATAAAATGTATTTTAATTCTCATTTGAATAAATAATCGACATAGATGATCGTTTTATGTTACAGTATGAGTTCAAGGCACGAGGTGTGAAGAAACGCAAGGTGACTGTGGATGTGTCGACTGATGGAGTCCGAGTTACTACCAGGACCAAAATAACAACCCGAAAGACCAAGGTGAGCTTCAACAACATACTAGTAGCTAAACTACTAACCTACTAAACCATAAATAGGATTATAATAATACTATCAGATAGTTTCAAAGCAAATGGCTAAAATAAACTTAATAGTTGCTAGCTTGGTAGAATACTATTTCTACTAAATGAGAAATATTTGTCTTGCGCATTCCCAAGTCCCTTAGCGGACCATGGAATGTTTTACCCAACTAGTTCTGTTTGCGGTGAGGGTCACCCTAAATTCAAGAACAAAGACAACTAAAGGCCCTAGATTACAAGTACATCGAACGGAGCCACTGATTACAAACCTAAATATTATCGAACTCATTCTAATGCAATCGCGAGAATGAAAAGAATCGGAAAGAATTAAAGGGTTTCAAAAACAATATTCGGAACCTTAATGCAGTGGTATTTTTATTCATGAAATTCTTGTAATTTACATCGACTCGCTTGAACGAGGTCTCAAGTTAAATTGAAAACTTCGACCGACTTCGATTTATATTCAAGACATAATCATTTGTATTGCTGGTGTAATATTAAAAAAAAGCCGCTCACGTATCAAAGTTAAGCGTTGAGATTACTTGTTCTTGAGGTAATCAATTACTCCGTGTACACTGTGTTTTAGTATTTCCTCTCTGTTTGTTTACGTTCGAATTTAATGGTCGTACTTTAATAGAAACGGGTTCAGTCCTTAGCCCGGACTCATTCAAACGAAGTTCTTAAAAACTTTATTAACTTTAATAAAGTCGTTTATTGCGATACCCTATTTGACAACTCATCAATAATTAGCCAAAGTTTTTATTTAATTAAGAATTCAGCTGGATCCCAATAAATGATTTTATTATCGTTAATTACGCTTACTCCATTATCTTGCTCTCAAACTTTTGTTGTTAGTTCTAATTGATTTTGCTCAGTAGCCCTTTGTACAACTTTAGTTCTTGTTTAGCCACACCCAGCCCTTAGTTTTAAATTTTAGAAGCTATTGATTCAATCGATTTATAATCGCTAATATTCTGCAGTTGTTCATTTTGGGACTGAAGGTAAGGATCATAAAAGTACTTAATATTCAGAGACCCTACCACCAATTGTTAAAATATTACTGTTGCAGTTTTAGTAGTGTGACAGCGCGTCTCTTTCCCCGAATTGCAATAATATTACTTTAAGAGGTGGTGGTAGGACATCAAATATACTAAATTATTCGTGATAATAAATAAAGGGAGTGTGGGTACAATGACGCCGATTTTGTTCCGGAGATCGTTTGTCATCTTAGCCTTTAATAGACAGTTGTCAAGCTACTGTCTTCGAGGACCCATAACGGAGGAGGTTCCCTTTGTTACATTATTTCATTGTTACCCCTAAAGAATTTCGAAGCTTTTATACTACGAATTATTTTTAATAAAATAAAATGTTTATTCCCCTTTTCAATGTCTCCAAAAATATTTTATTCTTTCTCAATATTCATGACGCTTCAATATTCTCCTTAAAAACTCCTTTTATTTTATTGTTAACGAATAATACTGTTAATGTTGGCTACAAATCTCTTTACTCATTGCCTATAAAGCAATTATTTAAATGAATGCCAGAGTAATATTTGTTTTTCATTTCAAGAGGGGATTTACTATTCGATACAATAATTCATTATCGACTCTATATTTTTTGCTTCGATGCAATACCATTTTCATTCTCCCTGAATAAGCTTTACATACGAAGATTGTATGTAAAATGAGATGGATGCGATATTATGCAATGTATTTGGTAAGGAATAAAATTTATTTGCCTCAGAATGTCCAATGATTTATTACACTTTAAGACGTATATTACTGCATTTTCGAATAACATATTTCTCCTAATTTAGATGCAAACTACAACACAGATATGTTTTGTTCTTAAATGTAAAATACAGTTTTGAAATTCTCGCCGTAAAATCCTATTATAAGAAAACAAATAACTAGAGCTTGGTATTAAAATAGTTCAGTCATAAGAGGTTTATTTCACATTTAAACTAACAACTCCTACTAACAACATACACGTAAGATCGTATTGTGAATTGTTAGAAATATCATTGTTTCAGAAAGAGAATAATAATTATGAAAGGAGGTTTCTTTTATAAAACCTAAAGTTTAAAATGGAGTGATGCATCTGTTTTGATATTTAAAATTAATTGAAAGACTAGACCCACAATGATTTGTTGAGGTTTACTCGAGACCCAATTTTTTAAAATAATAGTAGGTATAAATTTGTTTAACTTTAGTGTTAATCTACTGATTAACACTAAAAGTCACAATGAAACGATTAAGGCTCTAACATTTCCTAATACACCCATACCTTATAATATAAACGTGTTTAAAATAATGCTTTGTTTAACAAAAAAGTTTGACATTGGAAGGTGAAGAAGTTGTTTCAGAAAAGCGCGGGCTCTAAGCTCTTTGGGCGTGGGAACAAAGCTAGTAGTTCCCACGAGGGGACCGAGATAATGCATCATCCGATCTATCGTATCTTCTACGTGTCCCACGATAGTTCCGATCTCAAGATTTTCTCCTACATCGCAAGAGATGGCGCCACCAACGTTTTTAAGTGCAACGTCTTCAAGAGCAACCGCAAGGTTAGTAGATTTCTTTATACTCTACTTACTTTTTGGTGGAACAATGTTTTGTTAAAAGGTTTCTAGGTGGTTTATAGCAGAACTGTGTATCTAAATAACGTACGAGTACCTTCTTTTTACCACCACTAGCTACAAAATATTTTGTTTCCCGTTACTGTTTTGTTTTTGCCACAGAAATTCGACCGTATTGTATCAAATCGTTATCTCAGTCATTCAGAATTTATTTGGTTGAATAACACGAATGGAGCATTGTATTTTGTTCTGAAAACAGCCACGACTCTAATTTGATATTTGAGAAGTGTTGTGCAGAACCTGAATAGGCAAAGAGCGGTATCTCTTCTCCCGTTTTCATTATAATTATATTATGAATGCATGAACGTGTTCCGTTGTTGCACCGACAATTTCTCAAACATATTATTAAATTCCGTAGTTCTTCACCGTACAGTAAATAGTTTACAATTATACGAACTGTCCATCCTTGCTATCCAGCTATAATTTCTAATTCGAAACGTACAGCTCTAATAGGAAGTAAAGGGGACTTAACGACAAGAGTACAGGCCGTCGCTGGCGATGTGAGAGTTCTTGACTCGAGCGTACTGTTTATTAAGATCGCAGGGGCTCGTAAACGGCCCCAGCCATAAACCGCAGCTGCGTTTCACTCGTCCGTGGAATATGTGGAAATGACCACTCCACGGACTACACGTCCTTTTACACTGATGGACTTAAATCGATATCCGGTCATCGGGTTGTCTCGTAATCTCGTCCTACTAAATATTTGACTAGTCGTTGGTGCTCATGCAAAACAAACCTATAGTAGTTTTGTTAAGAAGTAACTCAGTTATATTCAAAAACTAAAAGATAAAAATGAGGTTTTGACAAGTTATTAGAAAATGGCTAGTTTAACACAGCTTGTGTGAAACAAAAATGTTACATTATTTTGCTCCATCTTAATTTATGCCTGTTTCTAACTAATTACGTGCCTCGCATGTCCTCTACATCCACATTATGTAGATTACTTTAATACCGCCAGTGAATCAATAAGAAAATTGATATAAATCTCATTGCGTGTGTACAAAGACATCAGACCGTCATTTGCGTGTGAAGCTCATGCAACAATATTTTATTCAATTCATCTCCTGATACGATCAAGCGAGGTGTGAAAAGACTCTTACGAGGATTTAAAAAAATATTTCGCGTGCTATACGAATATTTTATTACAATTCTGTCGATGTATAATTCAGATCCTCTCATTTCAATATCGATATTTCCTTAAGGTTTCGACGAATGATTTTCGCGTGGTCATGAAGGATTTTATACATGCGTATCGTTTATCACCAACCTGACCTTTTAAAGGATATCTGTGTAAGTCCTTCAAAAGCATCGCGCCGGGATTTCCACTTACCTACGCTCTTGCTATAAATCCATTTTCTGGACCGCCTTTCATTAATCTTCTACACGTGACCAAACCGAACGTTGAAAAAATACACGCCGTAGTGTAGTGAGGTAAAAAATGCAATAAGCTGTGGTAAGAATGCTTCAGTGACCACAAACTGGGGTATAATTCATAGAGGCTTACACAAAAACAACACCCCTATACAAATATCTATACAAAACAAAACCGATGTGAACCTTAAGGAAAAATATACAAAATATTTGCCTGAAACTTAGCTGATTCTGAATAATTTTTTTCATTTTCGTCACATTTTCCTTTACAATGACTGTAGAAGTATTGTTGGGATATAAAAACCTTTTTGCTAAGTTGGAAAGGCGCAATTACTGTAACGAAACATAATGTACACCGGTGTACATAATACTGTAGCTAACAAAATTGCAAACATCTTTGCCCATAACAAGCCATTTTACACATTGAAGGCGAGAAGAGGTCTTACTTTTATTGCATGTTTCTGCATTTATATCACGTTATTAATTATTTCTTCTCTTCATGTTAAATATTTAGAACAAAGGATATCCTATACCTAAATATATTATCACTTAAGTGTTGGCTAAAAAGACTAAATATTTTTGGACCTACTAAAAAAATCTTCCTTAATAATTAAACTGGCTAGAAAATTGCATCGGGTAGAAAAAGCCAAATATGATAAAACTAAAAAGTAATTTAATAACACTTGGTTATTTCCCAAGTTTTGTGTGTTTAGTCCAACACGTGACATTCCCATATGATGTAAACTGTTCTCTATACTTAATTGCGGTTGCATTTTACTACTCTCCCATACTTTATATGAAGGGTAGTGTCAACGCAATATTCGTAACATAAAACTACCAGTACTATGCAAACTTTTCATATAAGGGACGTTGCCCGCGACATGGTAAATTAATGTTTTATGACGTCACATCACTGCACTTGCCCGTTATATTAAAAAATAAATGTTGTGTAATATGTAGCGGTCCCTTCGTACTCAAAACAGTACGATGAGAAAGATGTACGCAGTTATTTTACAGTCTTTTGATAGATAGGTACAAATATTAGGATAAACCCTAAATATTTAAGAACTTATACAATTTGTGTTTTTAGCTTTTAGGCTTATTGTTTATGTAGTGTAGAGAGTAGAATTTTTAAAAACAAATATAATCAAATTAATTGAGTGGAAAAACGAAATAATTCAATTTCGTACAAATAACTTAGTGACAAAAATTAACCTATTTCTAATCGTTAATGATAAATCTATATAAAGAAATTTCGTCTAATTCGCCGTGCCATTTAGCGGATCTTTGTTATTACTTAAAAAATACACCACTTAGTTAAAAAAGAGTAAAAATATGATTGACTAACAATAAGTAAGGATGTAACAAGGCCAGTGTTAAATTGCGAGCCCAGATAATTAGCGCTGCTCTTGGGTTATTCATGAAGTTTTTGTTCGTGATCAGGAATAAAGTTTGTTGGCTTTTCTCAGTGTGGGTAGAATCCTTTTTCATTAAAAAAAAATTGGCCAACTGCGAGTCGGACTCGCGCACGAAGGGTTCCGTACTCAATAATAGAAAATCACGTCTGTTTATTGAGATCGTGTAAATATTGCTTAAAAAATACGTTTGTTGGACCCCCTTGATATGTTTTTTTTTTAGTATGTGTTGTTATAGCGGCAACGGAAATACATCATTTGTGATATTTCAGATTTCTTGCTATCATAGTTTTTGCGATATAGCCTGGAGGCAGACAGACAGACAGCGGAGGTTTAGTAATAGGGTTCCGTTTTACCCGTTTGGAACGTACGGAATCCTAAAAACTCGAGTTTATTCGTAAATCGGATAGCCGTGTAGAAACTTCAAGTTTACGTGCCCTGGGTCTTAGTTAGGATTTAAACTCAATATACTGACGAGACGTTGTTTTAAAATATAAGTGGATAAACCTTTAGTTTGTAAAGGTATCTAGGTACCTTTTTTAAGCGGTAAATAGTTTAGAGTCCAGTGTGCAGTGATGTGATCAGATAATGATAGAATTCAATTTATTAAGAGAGTAGATATATTGACTAGATAGAAAATCGAGAAATATTTATTTAGTTTGGTTTTAAAACCGTGCTTAACAACTTTATGGCATCAAGAAAAAGTAAAGTTTTTTTTTCTTCCGCGTTATCAATTCATTATTTATTTTATGATGTTTTTATTATTATTCTGCTAATTAGGACGATAACTAATCAAACAAACAGACGATCATGAAAATCGGCTTACTAATTTAACATTTTAATTGGTGTAACTAACACTACTTTGTTCTATAAATAGATTTTGTAAGTCGGTAATCAAGCTACCGAATTTCAAAGAACACCTTTCAAAACTCAATCATGATAACAATAACGCATTATTTATGACGTAATAATTTTTACACCGAATGTCTGCTTCATACTCGTTAGCAAACAATACAGCTACGATAACAGTGCAATCGGTTTATTTTCTCTCTCTAAATCCATTAATTAACAGTTCACCTCTCCGTTAAAAACATTACCTAGAATAAAAAGTAGTCTAGTCATAACTATTAGGCAATTACCGTTTATACTTGCCCGATATATTCTCCGCGTAAGAGTATTTGGAAATATCGGGATCATCTACCAAAAAGTATTCAGTAATACGTATAAACGTACTATCTTCACGCTCGTAAAATTAAACTTTTGCGTGTGTATTGTCTAATTTTGGATGTTAGAATCAAACCTCCTTTTTATAGACAATATAAATCTTCGAGTCCACAAGCTACTTGACTTTTATAATCAATTACCGTCGCCGATCACTCGTTCCTGAGGCCCATAAATATTCAAGAAGTAACTGAGTTGTTTGCGCTGAATCGTTTGCGGCCGCTTTTTAATTACACCAATTGATTGAGAGTATTTTATTATCGCCGACATTACGATTATGGCTGAGATATGTTTAGTAAGCGTAGTACACACAAAGCGGCTTCCACGTAGAACTATGTAAACTCAGGACTGGTCAAATAAGGTTACGATCAATGTAAGCACCTTTGACAGCAGTGGAGCAAATTCATTGGAACCGAAATTCACTGTTTGAAGTTAAATGTGGAAATTCATGGAATGGTTAACTCATTTAAGTTGCATTCGATATCGATTACTCTAAATGCCAGTAAAGGCTTGTCTTCTTAATAATGGACGGCAAGCCTTGGCCATGCAATGCCTCAAGAACCTATTTATCAGATATATTTTCTAAATCCCTTTTAAATTCGTCGACTTTCAATACCTACACCATTTGTCATACATTACATTGACACCCAGTCGAATAACATTTGCCAACTATAAAGTACCTAGAGAGTAATAAAATAATATAGTGAAGCTATTAATAACAAGTTGAGCTGAAATAAAGTCTTTATAAATCCTATCAGGTTCATTCCGTACGTCGTAACCCGCCACTCAACAATTTAGGGCAATGATTTATGTTTTTCTTTTTTTAACACTCTGTTTGAACTACGAGAAAATATTTAACGTAAAATTTGAATAAAATGTGAACTGTTATCAACGAGTTTCCCTGATCACTACGTACAAAGGAGTAAAGCGCTTGGAAACACGCGAATATGTTTATTTGTGGTACTTGGAGCGACGCGCGACGCACGCGCAGACCATGCCTTCGCCACTTCAGTTGTTTCGTACCAAAGCGTGCGGACGCGCGCATTATGTTAAAAAATGTGTGTGCATCGTGATTAAAAGAAATACATGTGGACCCGATAAATAGTGATACAGTTACAATGTCCACTCACAGGGACCATAGTAAACAGAGGAAAAGTGAACATCCATTGAAGAGTTTACCGACGGAGGTTTTATTAAAAGCAAGAAGTACCCTTTTCTCATTAGGTGGTGCCCTAAAATCAAAAAATGAGCAGCAACGGCCAAAGTTACCGAAACAGGATACAAAAGACAAAAAGAGTCATGAGCAGAGATTAAAAAGTAGTCGATCGGAACCAGAGTTCAGCGAAGTACGAAAAAATAAACACCGGAGTAGAGTTGACGATGGCTACTCTCGCGATTACAATATGGGTGGGATGAGACCCCGGCCGTTGTCAGTAGGTGCGAATAAACGATATGACCAGGAATTAGAAGATTTTCATGTTGGGAGTTTTCCAAAAGAAACACCACTACACAGACAGTTCGAGTCTTCGGAAGAAGTGTGTGTTCAGTCACGACTTGTGATTCCTGTTTCCGAAAGACTGAATCCAGATGTTCAAATACAAGATGTTAATGAAAGACCTAGAAAAAAGCTCTCGTTCCGTGAACCTGAGATAGTCAGTGGTAGCAGTGCAACACTAGGTCGCTCCCATAAAATAATGGGGGTCAATAGTTTGTCAAGACGACCGAACCGGCTGTCGCTACGATCTGAACCGCCTTCGAATCATTTAGAAGGAGTGGACTCAGATTTGGAGGTATGTCAAAGCACATAGAATAAATCTAAAACGAATTTAGTGCAGTTTAAAAAAAAACAATCGTTCTATTGTGATAGTAAAAAAAAACAATCATCAAAAAACGAATCACATTTCTAAAACCGCATTTTAAAATAAAAATAAAACTTTCCGCTGCACTTGTCGTTAATGTCCGTTTGTCAAGTTTGCCACTGTAATTTAAAATTAACGATTCCGACCATTAAACACAAGATAAATACATCAGCTGGCCGATTGCGTTCGAAATAGTAAATCAGGATTAATATAGCTTATTGCGGAAATATAATTGAAGCTACCAATTACGTCAATTGGGCTAATTGGTACTCTAATGTTGATGGCTAAGAAACACACGCAGATGTTGTGTAAAGCGTAAAAGGTGGAACAATCGCGCGGCAGTGAGCGACTGTAGTTCGCGGGACGGACTGTTTGATGTTTATTTTGATAATCCGCGGCCGTGGCCAAGGACCGGCTCACGGAAGCGCCGATTCATTATAAATCGAAGTCTCCAGTGACATTTATCTGCGTATTATTTTCCCGCGGCGTGGACTTACGTCAAGGGCGATACTTCCGTCGTCGGCACCATTTATTATTTAGAAAACTTTAGTAAACTGGTTATGTTTGTACGAGAGATATTTTGGAACTGCCGCCGCCAACGTGTGAATTACGCACTGGAATAGTTACTAAAACATAGTCTCGCTATCATTAATTCTCGGTGCGTTTAGTTTACGTTCTAAATCAACACACAAGTGCTAATGGAGTGAAATGAAGCATACAATGTTCTAACATTCGGTGATTGTAACATTATATGCACGTACGAATACAATATGCGTTGAACTGATGAAACAGCTGTCCAAGTTTTTTCAGCTTTATAGTTTCGTCGAACTTTTCCGTAATAACATAAATTATTGAATAAGTAAATTCACGTTTGCATTTCGGGATCAGGATTATGTATGTTATTTCGATTTTAATGTAGTTGAGATTACCAGACCAAAATCGTATGCACTACGCTGAGGATTAACACTTGGTGAATTCCAAATGTACCTGATTTTTTAAGCACAACTTAAAAAAATCTGCTGATAATAGTAAACCTCTCAATATTCTTTTCACTGCTGACTGGAAAATATTTTTGTTTATCCCAATGTCAGTATCAGAAAAACAAAAGAAAACTTGTCGTTTCACACACTTTTTCTTCATAATACCATTATCTATTCAATACACAGAGGGCAATTTCTTTTCTCAGGACATTTCTAGTGCTAAGTCAGTGTTACTGTCCTTGTGTAATAATGTCGTCACCTATTGTCTATTATCCTACGATAATAGATCAAATCTAAACTTTGGCTTGTTAAATACCTGGAACTGGGTCATTATTCCAAATACTTATAACAAACAGCTTCTTGTTCACTGAGCGCTTAGAAATATGTAAGAATTGACCGTAATATAAAAATAGCACCTAAGTTTTCATAAGTAACAATAATACTATTCAATTACTATTTATTTGGATTCACTCAGAGTTAATAAATAATACTACACACGCAATAATTTGTCAAATTTAATAAAAATGTTACGTGAGCAAGGTAAAGCTATAAAAGTAAAAAAAAATACTTAATTTTACTCGATTTAATTACGAAAATATCCAAACAGTAATTTTCGTAGTTTTGGCACATTAACTAGTTTATTTATTCACGCGGCAACATGACGTAAATTAAAAAGAACTCTGGATAAAGTAATTAATAAATTTCATAGTTTGTCGTTCATTATAAATCTACGAAGCGAAATGTACCTTTACCGAGTATAATTTTACCCTTTGAGGTGTTTTCTCGTAAGTCTATTAGCATAACACGGCATTCGTAAAAAGCCCCTTAAGAGAGGCACCTGGAGTGTAACTTCGAGTTCGGCCTTGCAACGTCTGTAGTTTTATAAAAGAAATAGTAGTAATTTATGAGACGTGGGTTGCAGTCGTAAACACAGGACTGCGCTTTTATAGTGAGCGAGCGGCGTCTGAGGCGGCACCGGCACGTACAAAAGCTTTTATCCAAAACCAACCGCATTTCTTTAACCTCAGCGTTGTGACGACGACAGCCGAAATAGACGACTGACGTGTACAAGGCATGAGGTAGCCAAAAATTATGATCGGCATAAAGGTCATTGTCTTGGCTTCACCAATTTTTGTCCCAATTTTTTCTAATTTTATCACTACGTCATAACACTGCACAGCTGTCTAAACGTAAAACGCTTCCAATAACTGTATTACTTTACTAGATCGATTTTCTTGTGTGATGGGTGATTTACATTTTAATTAAAACCACGAATTGCCTTATTTCTGGAACAGATGTTACTGTTACCTTCGCTTTATATTAAAAATTACCGAAAATGGTTTCGGGGTGATTTTACCTGGTGACGCTTAATTGGTATTTTGCACGCGAAATATAATTATTTGTGAAATATTGACTCGCAATATTCATATACAAAACAGAAGCTTTATAAAATTATAAATTGATTCAAATTCATATTTTATGGACGAGAAATGGACCGCAATAGTCTGAGCTATTAAATAAACGCACTATCAATCTAAAACTGTAAACATTTTCATTTTATTTGATGTTGAGAGTATTTTGGATTGAAATCTAATATATCACTTCGGCACACTAAGTAAGTAGCTTAATGTTTCAAAGCAGGTAGCTAATACCCGTTTTAGTGATCAATCAGTAATCCGCGTACAAATATTGGGCGTTTCAATCATCGATCAGTGTCAAACTTTGCCATTATTCACACAAACGAGCCTTGAACGGCTATTTATTTTATTATGGATATTAGGAAACTTGAATTATTAGTTTTCTATCGTCCTTTAAGGCCTTGTGGAGTTTTCTGAGCTGATCTGTGTGTGTATTGGAGATAGCTAGTAAAACTTTTCTCGATATGGATTTATTTATCTTTGCAAATGTTTATTTTCTTTATCCGCAAAGGAAATGTTATCTGGTTTGATATAAAGGGCTCTGACATAATTTTGCGATTTGGCTACGTTCAAGGTTTTTGACATTTGGAAAATTAATTATGGTACCGATGGGGAACGGACATGTTTTTTGTGTTTCTGTACATACTGTCATATTAGTGTCAATTTATGTAGAATCACGGGGCTTGACAAATAGTGGTGTCGTATCTCTTTCTCGAAATGCACGACTCGCGTAATATCGTGTCGATCCCTGGCCGCGGGCCAAGGACTGCTACTGAACTCTGTCTAGTGTCCACTCCATTACACTTATTATACACATCCACTACTAATGGAGTGGGTCTGTATAATAAGTATCCACATTTAGTTAAGATACGCCAAATTTCAAGCGTAATTTAATATAAGCGATGGAATTATCTGCATTTGATGTTCTGAATTAGACAACTAATTTTCGATAAAATTATTTCAAATGTGGAGTTGAATTGAGCCTAAACATTGGTTGGGAAATCGTATCAGCATTTCTAAATTAGTATTGTCAATTACTGCACTCTTGAATATGAACCGAGTGTGCTACGAGTGCGTGTCATGTCGTTTGACATATTAGCCGACCCTCTATTACGCAAAATTAGCGTAGAATTAGCAAATCATGTTTTATTATATAAAAGAACTGCTGGATTAAACGCCAGTTACATAATGAATTGATGCTAATGTAATATATTTTGTGCTCCGACATAATTTAAAATAATCTGTCTAGATAATAAAGAGTAGAGACTCGTAATTTCACAATTTCGTTATTGCAACAAAAAACGTTATATCATAACGACACGTATCATATTGAATTAGAGCATTTTTGTAAGCTTTAAATTCTGTAGAATATAAAACATACTAGTCCAATATCTAAACTCATCCAAGAAATATTTTATGTAACCTACCCATAACTCTACAATTTCAACATACAAAATGAACCACCAAACAGAAAACATCTACACTGAAACTACTGAAAACTCAAATACCACGTTCATATTGCAGCATGCACTAGTTAACAAGTTGTTTATGACAAACATAAAGTCCAGTTCACATAAATTGAAATCTAGAAACGAATATTTCAAATCACCGCGATCTAAATATGTAACCTTGACCGCTATGGAATATGGAATATACCAGACGTACGAAATCAATATTGATGACGATCTCATTTTTTCCGCTTTTCTCGCCGTCTGATTGTCCCCTATGTTTTTATGTCGACCGTAAAATTGTTTACTCATGAATATGAATAGGCAGATAAGGAGATATGAATTTTTCAGCCTACCTGTGTTTTCATTTACCTCGGATGATTGGGTTATGAATAATATCTTCGTTTGGCGGGCTGTTTGATACATAGCCCCGTATCGGTCGCCTGATCAGTGCCTGTAATAAGATTATCAAAAGATTTCTGTTGTTTTTGTGGAAATGCGACGGCACTACACTGCCGCTAGCAGTATCTCGTTTCTATAATCACAATAGGCCTTTCTTAGTTCTCGAAGTACAGGTAGAGTTGTTTTGAGTGGTGATTTTATTTCAATTACGTCATAACTGTTTTGATTTTGAAACAAACGTTCAACCTGAATCATCTGTGTCATACGTTACGAAGCCTGAATGAGACGAGCATTAATTAATCACATGTCATCTCTTACGTCACAGAATACAAAGGAACAAAAGTTGTCTCATCGCTATCGTTATAATTGTCATTTCTGTTTACCATTGATGGAATAATTTGTACTTAAGGTCAATGCCCTATACATGACGTTACAAAATTTTCTAAATATTTTATTCAGGATAAAATTGAACTTGTTTAGTTATATTAAACCACTTGCTAAACTAATACAAAGTTGGTACAGTAACTGCTCTATCTGCCTCGATGTCAGTTTAGACAAACAAGTTATAATATTGTACTGAAACTTTCAAAGTACACTAAATTTGTACCCCCAGGAGCCCCTCTATGTATTTATAACTAGATTTTGCTCGTGGTTACGCTTGCGTGGTTGTCGGAAATTGATACAAAATCTAGCCAATGTCCTTTCTTGATATATTGCTGAAAACTTATCAAGTTTTCAAAAAAATTGATGCCCTTTGAGCAGGAGTTTATTTTTATAGTTCATTAGTTTTATTGTAACTTTCAAAATATCACTTATTATATGGTCTGTCCCCATAGATGTAACGACAGCATAATAAACAACAATTTATATTAGTTACCTTTTTTCATCTGCGAAAGTAGAAAAATTCTACGAATTAACTAAACATAACTATTTAGTAATGAAACAACATTTTGCTCTAAATAGTCCATCGTTATTAACGACGTTTATGCTGACCACACACCGACTGTTGAGCTGTTTATATTCCATTATGTCAATGGCTAATCAGTTTGTAAAAAATATTAGCTGTTAATTGTTAAAAATATGTAGTAAACAAAGCGAGAAAACTAAGAAAAGCTATTTGCGGTATTTAAAATTACTCATCGGAATATTTTAGGCTTTCTACGAAGAACAATGTAAAACAGGGTATTATGGCATACACTTTTGATAGGTAATTTTGCTACCTAATGTTTGTTCATACTCATAACTAATTCTAATTAATCTTTTAGTTACGAAGCAAAAACTTCCTTGTCATTTCCTTTCTCATCATACGGTTACACCATCTGTTTATCCTAAGACACCATTCAGCTACGTGACAAGACAATATATTCGCAACACGTTATGATAACACGTTAAACGCCTAAAGTAAACATGTTCATTGAGAATAAACTTCAATAAACAGCTTATTCGGTACTTGATTGGCACTCAAGTGGAAACCATTCAGCCGGCAGTACTTAAACACATCGATCGCATTGGCACATACTCGTGTCCCGAATTAGATAGGCAGTTCAATCGATTTGAAATAATCATCCTGTAGTTTGAAATTAGTACAGTAATGTGAGCAACAGTAGATGAGCACTATCAGTGGCTCTTAGCCTACCGTATCAGAAAGTAATATCGTCGCAGTTGTAGAAACATATCAGTGCTCTACACCACATAAAGCAGCGTCTCTATTCCACAACTCCAGCAGTTAGGTATTATGTATGCAAGTATTTAGAATTAATGTAGTGGTATTTTGGATATTGTACTTTTACTATACATATAATTAAAACGGGATAAGGGCAGGAAGATGATGATGACTATACATATAATTGTGGATGATGGTGACGTCTGATATGAACATAATATTATAACCTTTTTTTAATTTACATGATAATAGAGAATTAGAGAACTTTTAACTAAAATGTAATAGTGCAATTACCAAGGGTCATCCACCCTGTTCTATGGAAGAACAGACATGGAGGGCTCAAAAAGCTAGCTAAAAAATGTATTTAAAATTCAACAAACAACTTACAGCACACCAGTATGAAAAGGTTTAACGCATTTATGGCAGTTTTAGAACCTGCATTTGTACGACTTTCGTTGCGGACTTTAAGTAAAGCTCGTATGGACAGTTCACACTTATTTTACTAGTGTTAGTAACCCTAGTACGTCTGCCTTACCACCGCATACAAACTAATGTGTGTTGGAAGTCAAACTTGCTCTCATAATAAATTCAAGTCAGGTTCGCCATTCAGGAAATGACACGAAGATGTCGTGTGACATCTGAATGCTGAAAATGTTTGAGGAAATGTACATTTTATTACATCTGTATACAATTAAATATTTGTCGGTTTGTGGTGTAGACATAATACAAGTTCCATTCGTTAACTTTTATTAAAATATGACAAATTACTGAAATGTTTTCTATAAACCCAGTCATATTTCCATTCATAAAAGTACAGCGCTTAACCACCTCTTCATATATTTAATCAACGTATCTCAGTTCAAGGGGTCAATTCGACCACGAAATGTAAAACAATATGAGCAATCAGCATGTCTATTTTATTAACAGAGCCAGGCGATGAGGATTGTGCGCACTGTCGGCCAAGCCTTCGAGGTGTGCCACAAGATGCAAACCAACTGCCCGGAGCAGCCGGCCCCATCGACCTCGTCCGCACCGGACCAGCCAGTGCCCAGCTGCAGCGACACCCAAGCTTCCAAAGGTTTGATATACCTGAAACAAAAAGGGATCATACGACATCCCTCCTTACGACATGATGTAGAACATTTTGCAATAAGCAGACGTGCGTTACGTGACGTGCATTGTCTTATCCAACGGCCACCCGGCTAAGGACTGACGTCAGCGACATCAAACGCTGAAAAACACCATTGTAATAACCCCATCATTTATGTTAAATATTTTTTTAACAGTAAATGTATGTGTCGATGACCCCTTTTTATAAGAAATGTAGATAATTCTATTTAAATATCGAAACTGTCAAGTTTTATTTTTAAGAATTTTTGTGATATGTTTTGACCTACCGCTCGCGACAGATTGTTTTTCCATTTATCTTCTGCCCCGCGAGTTTAATCTCAGCGAGCTAATTTTACATCGCCCGATAGCGATTTTATCAACGTTCACGTTTTTTTTTGCACGGCGAATAAAATATAATGTGTCACTTAAATAAATTGCGCGTCAAGAATGTTTATGTGGCTTTGCGTAATTTATAAGAATTATAAAACGTCAGACAAAATATACGTTCATATTTAACAGTAAATTTTGTAAATAAATTACTGGACGATAAATGAATACTTTCGTAATCGAATTGCTTATTCATTTCTTAGCAACTGTGATCTACCAAGTCTCTTATGACCTTGGCAAAAAAGCTTTTTCAGGCTCTATATATTAGGCTCATCTTATGTATAGGTCAAAAAAACTCGCCCGAAGTAAGATTAAAGATTAATTTTAAAACAAAAAATCCAAACGCCAGCTGTTACTTCGACCCTTTTTTCGCAACAATTTTTCAACTTTTTAATGACCTATATCTCAAGTAATCAATCAAATTTGTCAAGAACAGTTATTGTCTCAAACTAAACTTTTTGCGTAGGTTTCATATTAATAAGTTCTCTTTGAACTTTGTCATCAATTCAGAAGAAACCCAAATACGCCCACCGCACAACACTTCCTAGTTTCTCATCTTTGATGAAGCACAACGAACTCACCAACAAGTTCCTATACAAGATCAAACTCTTTTATACGACATACGAATATACGTAGATACAATTTAATGTCGTATGTACTAGGGACTTCAAATAAAGTGTGTTTGTAGTAACGTTTCAATTGCCACGCCGCACAAGAGTTGGTCATATAGCGGAAAGTCGTAAAAACCAGCCACCTTGTGCCAACTAGGCATCATTTGATGTTAATATTTTATATTGCAGTGGGCGGCCAGTTATTACACATTATTTTGTATACATAAATGTACGTCACTATTGTGTGTCACACGGTCTTAAAAGTAACTGAATATAAATTTAAAATACTGAGATAGGACAGTCGTTGGCATATGTTTTAGTTGGAATCTGTGCGGGTTTACGTTTTCATATTTTCTACCGTGGTTTATCACCCTTGCTCACCTACAAGTTTCAGATCACGGCACGTTATATTGTATTCATTTTTACCGTTTGTTTGGGTGGCTTATAATTAGCTTTTATGTATCGGTTTATGACATCCGACGTAACGTGTAGGTAACAGCTAGTTTAACGAGCTACGTCATCATTTTATTGCGTTTACCTTCATCTGCATAATTCAGTCGTTCTTCTTTGATTTTGCGTCGCTGACGGTGCGTACACATTGCGCTTGAGTTGATGACCCTTCCAAACCACCGTAAATTTTATTCGCTCTTTAATTAATCAAACTTCTCCGTACTGTATTTTATTTCACACTACTTTCTTAACAACTTCATCGTGTGAATTTGTCTAAAATATACCGTAGTAAACCGTCACGTCAAATTGGTTTCAAATAAGTTTATGTTTCACGCTACTATCGTAAATATTCGTTTCGTAGCTTTTTTTTCTTTTTCGTCATTTCTGTTGCATGCAAACAGGTTGTAGATAATATACATACGTACATTACGATGTGGTGCGTCGTCGCATCGCGCCGCAGTTGCCAAGAAAAGAATGTTGACTGAAAATGTTACAGAGAATTTATCTTCCAGTAAACGCAGTGTTTAATAAATCACTTCATATGGTCTAATAAACGTTAGCACTAACGAAATAATATTTCGTATATTCCGTTTGTTTTTTATTATTCAATTATGTGCGTTCATGCATCGCTGGCCGTGGATAATAGGATCCATTCCAGGAAGAAATGTGTGATGTGAGAGCGGTGTCTGTTCGACAGAAGCGGCCTCTGACTGCGGCGCCTCCGGCGTGTCTGAGGCAGCGCCATCGACTACTAAGGTAGTGGTGGAGCAAGTGCCCGCGTCTGCTCGCGAGGAGAGGCCCAAGCATCTGGACCTCCTGCCGCCGCCACCGAGGAAGGAAGGCAAACGATCGTCGCAGGTAAGCAGTCACATAATTTCGTTCGCGATCTTTAGCATCAAAGGATCATCTAATTAATTCTAACAAACTAAATGACTGTTGTTTCTCGACATTTCCTTTTTTACAACGCCCAAAAACCTCATCGTTTTTTCAGCAAACAAAGCTCTCATTTACCTAGATCCCTCAAAAGAACATTGAGACTGTTAGTCATAATAACCAACACAATTTTCCACCACAAAAATATACATTCCAAAAAAACATTAAAATAATAACGTTGTATGATAAAACGTTTTTCGTATAATAGGCTTAAGCAAGCTAACAAGCATTTCATCTGTTGTATCGGATTAACGAAATATAAAAAGGTACGGTTTCGGTTGCTCTTTTTTTTGTCAAAATACAAATATATTCAGAAACAGAATTTAGTTCTGAGAATAAGACAAAAAGGTAAAGCTTGTAATTTTGTACTCACCCAACCCGTCGGGTCCATTTTAGTAAATTTATCATATTCCAAAATAATGATGTAGGTAGGTAAAAAAATTGTAAGAATATAATGTATTTTGTTTTATAAAACTGTGATCACGTAAGATATAGAAATGAAGGCACCTTTTAACTTTTCCGTTTCAGTACTTTACTTATAATGTACAAGTAATACTTTTAAGGCGATTCCCTTGAGAAAATCTTCTAATCTTAGGATTTTTCTTTTTGTTGGTATTTTAAAATAAGGTTGCTTTGTTTTTACGAGAATCGCCTACGAATTGGTATTTTATAAGGTGCGGGTCTTCGGTATCCGGAGATTTATAAATGCGTCCAATTAATTAAGAGCAAAACGTAGCAATGCCCAAATATATTTCTGAATAAATAGAAGCCATTTAGGTCCAAGGCAAATCTCTATTAACTAAAATATCATGGTGTTTCTAATTAAAAGCACTACCTTTAATTAACATATTGCATTCAAACTTGAAAAGTTCGTGACAGCCAGCTTTCAGATGTACCAAAACTGCAGTGTATATTAATTCAGCAGAAATATTTACGCCAAATAATTCAGTTGCATAAAGTTCGGTTGAAGTTAGTGAACTGTGATAAGTTGGACTAAAGGCGAACTCCGATTTAAACACTTGCTCGAATTAGAATAGGCTGAAGACAAAGTAACTTTGGTTAGGCCTCACTTCATAAGTTAGTTATTGTAACTCCCTCTAACCGTCAACGTTTTGGATATTAATAGGAACCTTATTATAATACCAATAAGAAAACTTCACAGCTTTTGGAATGCTCAAGGTATGTTGCATAAGATAAATTTGTAATTAAATCTGGGTGTTAGGTTGCATGTTGCAAAAATGCAGAAATTCTTGCACTACAAACAAAGAAACTTTTCATATGAGCATTCCTGTGGAAATTGTATGTTAATATGAATCTGGACTGGAATGTAAAAATTTAAATATTAAATTATAATTATCCGGAGAGCTACCTATGGAATATTGAAATACAGATCGGTGTGGATTTAATTAAAATAAAGTTCCACAGCAACCCTTGGGGCGACAACGTGCCAGTTAAAATTAATTAAAAACCACTACATTTCAGTTTCCGACGTTACAACAAATGCATAAGACAGGCCTTTGGCATACGGTATTGGGAATCAATTACGTGACCAGAAAATAAAATCCATGGTCAGCTTTTTAGAGATACAGAACAAAACTCTCTGGATTGTCTGACATAATTTTGTTTCTATGATTATGCAGAAACAAAGGATTGTAAATTACGTGATGCTCAGTTGTCTTTCACCTGTATGACTGACGCATAGCAAAGTATTGCCCTAAGCTGTCATGCTTTCTTTGACATTTACAATTAATTTGATATTCGAATTCAAATACGTATCCAATGTTGTTTGGATATCTGTATGTCTATTAAGTCAAATGCCTTATTGTAATGTGGAGACAAAAAGACATTTGAGAACGTCACTTATTCAAGGATTTGTACTAGTATACGGCTGTTAACGTCCAAGAATATCTATTAACCTCTTCAGAGATATTCTGTCATCGCCTAAAGTATAACATAAAACGTCTAACGTGGAACATATTGCATGATACTCGTATGTTTGGATATAGAATCCTTAAGACGGTCAGTCGGTTACTAGAATATTTGAAATAAACATGCTAACAAAATAGGACTAGGAAAATATCACTTGCTATAAAACTAAAGGTTTACCCCATCTATATTCACACGCTTTTGTTGTCTTGACCTGTCTTTTGTCGTCATTTTTTATTTAAAACAGTCTTTTTTTAAAGATATCTTGGTGTTCTATATATAATATATAATAAACGAAAAAAGTTTCAAAAACAAAGTAACATGTTTGCTAACTACCTGATATGAATTCCTCTCATCGTTGAAAAAACCGAATGAAACTTGGTACTCAATAAACTTAAATCCAAAATAGGCGGAAAAAAATCGGACCAAACTACAAGCAAAATCTAGTTTTCAATACGTAGTTCTAGGTATATTGGTAGGCTGTACACAATTCACAAATGTTCGCTTTATTTTTGTTTTGGAACACAACAATTCTAAAACAAAACAATACAAAAAATTCCGCTGAATGTCTAAACCCGCATCGTTAGATATAAACACGAATACATTGTTATCGGAGGCTGGGAGGGCTCTGCTCGTTCCAGTTTCACCTTTTTACTAAAATTACGAACTCTACAAAACAAGTGTTATGGTGTTCGGTCAGTTATTAATTCACAGCTGTTATGGTTGACTAATTTTAATGACGTACTCAAAGTTTCATATTCAATGTACCGTCTTTTACACGTAAATCCTATTAAACATTGTCCTACATGAGTACTAATCACCAAAGGATACGTTCTTACTCGTAGTTATTTAAATATTATGTAACACAAATTAAAATAAGTTTATTCATAAACATAACTAAGATAGCGTTCCTACAATTTATGTTACTTACTTTCGCCGTATATTCTGTTGGATAACAACCAACAAGTTCTGCATCAATTAAAAGTTCTTAAGACCGACTCCAGACTAGTGGAGTTATTCACATAAACTTGTGTTAACGAACAAAAGAAGCAACTTCCTTACTATAAGACGGCCGATTCTATTTACGGCCACACCGCCTCACTTATGAATGAAATATTCGACCTTTATAAACTGATCAGCATTATTTTAACAAACCTGTTGAAAATAGATACATTATTATCCGCACTGAAAATAGTAGCGACTACTCTCGATAATCGCTCTCCCACATTGAATCCAAGAAGCGTTACAATAAATCAAACCTATAATAATATCATCGGAACGCGAATGTCTTGGATCCTACTTCAACTATTGTGGCTTTCGGCTTACACTTGCCGCGCAGTGACGCGAATTCCTGAATTATATTCTAAAACTGTTGTCTTGCAATAAATTGCGTCAGTAAATTTCTATACATTTGCAATATAAGCACCTTTAAATTTACTTTTCTTTATTATATTACGTCGTAAAACGAATTTCGTGGCCGATTTATTTGTGTTCGATGCGAAAGTCGATCATATTTATTACCTGCACAGTGGGGCGACATTGCCGTACATTACGCCATCTGACGTAATACGGTAATTTATGTGGTAATTTCTAGTAAACAGGTTAATATGACAGTTTTAAAGTATTTTATATCGTTCTAAAATAGATGGAATGGCTATTTTATTTACATGTGTTATGAAAAGAGAACGAGCATTAACAGAAAATTGGTCATTTGTTGATACAGCCACATAAGTGTGAAGGTCTTGGACAAACATTAGCCACTAAGGACGCAATTACTAACCACCCCACGTCTTAAATAAACGGTATCGTTTACATTACACTAAAGAGCCACTTTGCCTCAGAACCGTCTACTTAAGCCTCATGCGAGACCACATAAGGTTACCGACGGAAGTTTACAACAAAACTAAGCACTAAGTTCGGAAGTGCTTTTTGAATTTCACAAGGAGTCATTATGCAAAGATCTCGGGTAACGACGGTAAGTTTAAAATCGCGACACATTGCGGTGACGTCACTACTTTGGAAAAGAATACCGAATGTCTGCAGTGCTAGACTACGAGTAGCTTGCTATTAGATACTGTGGCAGTTGTGTTATGCCCTCAGCACCCCAGTCACGCCCCTTATTTGCAACAGCCCGCTTTCTTTGATACAAACCACAGCTTTGAGCTTTGCATTGCTATTGACCTTTGCTACGATACTTCTACAGATTGTAGAGTTTTACTAAATCTGTTGAGATTTTTCAATTAAAATGATACGGTATTCTATTTTTGTCACATTTTGTATGTTGAAGTCTTAAATAAGGAAAAATTATGAGTATACTTCTCCTTATTAGGCAAAATTAATATCGCGTTCTAAATTAAAGTGGCAGGTAATAAGTAACGCGTTGTACCATGACTAAGGAGCAAACCTTATCCGATTTGGATGCAATTATTTTTGAGATAACATTATAACGATAAGGAGGGCTGTAATTTTAAGTTAAATTCAAAACGGTATACGAGGAAAGGTAATAAAAATGTCTAAAGTCGTAAACTGAAAAACGTTTGTAAATTTTTGAGGGTTTACAACTGAAATTAAGACCCTCCGACAAAAAAAATCGCGACTAATGTTCTATTTATTTTATTAAATTTTTCTTTGTTTCCGCAAGGTTCCCCATAAAATACAATATAGTCTGGTATCTCTGTATGATGACTTTTTACTGCTATTGTGTAGGCATTGTGTGGTTATTCGTAGAACTGGAAGTGTGCCAATTAGGCATCTACAATAATTCGTATACATTCAAACAAAATATTTTATTCTGCCATTTCCGTAATATTATATGGAAATTTCGTTATAAACTTGCCTTTGATAAAGTTTGAATGAAGTTACGATATTTCTCTTCTAATGAAATGGTTGTTTGTTTGAAATATCAGTGTATTTTTTTAAGATTTTTGCTTTTATAGAAATCGTGTTTTTATTTTCTAGCTGCCCCGGTAGACTTCGTACCAACTGATACCTATAACTTTTTTATTTATCAACCAATTTGCATGAAACAAACAGTTCATTATAATTAAAGCTTACTTCAATAAATAAATAGAAATTGGATAAGTCGTTTCTGACATCAGTATCTATGACCGTTTGTTCGCAGTCAAATAGACAGTAAAAAATATTGTTTTTTTTTGGTTTAGGTTCAGCATAGATATAATAGTAGGTAACTCCTGCTTTTTTAAATATTTTCAAAGTGCAATTCTGACGTTTCTATGATTTATATTTGTTTAATTATTATTTACGTAGGTATAACACGTAAATTACACACAGACACATATAAAAGTTACAATTTTGAAACAAAGTGTACACATACGAGCTTAATTCTTTGTGACATTATTTTAACTTCATTGGTTAATAGTATGGTAGTTGTGTCAATAACCAATTTAGTTGTTACACACCAAACAATTTACCCAGACATGAGCTTGTTGTATCTTGGATGCAACAACACTAATTAATTGGTTCACAAAATCAATTCAAATAACAATCTATACCTACACATATAAATAAAATTGAAGTTTCTGTTTCTTAATATTGAAATAACCCATTTTTAAATAGTAGCATGCATATGAATTTATATATGGTAAACACACGGTCTTTCTGTCTGTCTGTTTGTTCCCATTGTGAGCAATTTAAGCTCATTTTATTTTAGGAAAACTTTTTTATTCAAAAAAATAAACAAATTTTGTCAAATTCTACTTGAATGAAATTGCGGGAAAACTAGTAGATTAAAGTATAAAAAATCTATGAATATTTTTACTTGGTAACACTTAACTTGGTATCTTTAACATTGCAACAAATTCCACAAAAATACAATCTTAATTAAAAGGTCAGGATTTAATAATAATTTAACCCCATTAAATAAACACTTCGGAATTCTCTCGTTTCTTGTTTTCGTTTAATTTAAATCCCTGGAGGTCAGGGAGTGAGAAAACTCTTATTTTCAGTGTAATTAAAACACTAGATACTTCTTTGTTCTTTTAGAATAAAATGTATTTTTTAAAACAATTGAAAATTAATTGGTTGCAAAGAGTGTGACTTGTGAGATGACGTCATATAGGACCGTGTGGAAGAAGAAGAAGACACGCTGCACCGACCCCAAATAATAATTGGGGAATGATGATGATTATGATTTATGTAAAACTATTAAACAATAATAAGTTCAAAAACCCCTTTTGAGCTTTGTCAGATTTTTCCCTCTTGTTACCATTTATAGGCAGCTCTTAGTCACAAAGTTAACGGATACAGTCAAATTTACAAAAACTCTACAAATTGGATCTTATACACGAATATTCAAATAACTAAATCTTTGTGAAATTTTCCGTTTCCAAATACAACGTTTTTTAGTGTGCTATCCCTAATCTTTATCAACTTGTTACGCCCATTGAACATAATTGGTATGGTCTGTGTTCTTCACTTTTTGTTACGATCCTTTTCGTTTACCAATCCACCAGACCATACTCATGCAAATAGGAATAATAGGAACATTTTTTTTTAATATCGTCATAAAATTTAATATAATCATAGTCATAATATACGTATTGAATATACTACATATTGAATACGTATCTTTTCTTTTGTCTCGCAAAAAACAAATATCAAAGTAGTCAATGAAAGTTCCTCGTGACGTCACTTTATCGTAATTTCTATTAATTCCTATTTTCCTATTATTGTTTAGATAAACTTAAAATATATGTCTAATATTTTTTCATTATCTATCTGACGGACTAACTAGGTTTTCAGTTTTCGTAACCCATCATCATCCCTATTTCAGCCATTTTTTTCAAGTGGTTATGGAAACTTCGACCTTTTTATGTATACTATCGAAACCCTTTACCACTCCGTCATACCGACGCCAGTTCTTTTTATATTCGCTTGCTTTTAAACTGTTTATACTCCAGCCAAACTCTCTCAAGATCAAGCAACCTCACAAATTATATCTACGGTATTACGCGTAAACAATGGTCCAGTATAATTTCTTTAGGTTTACCTTAGAACAAATATTTGTATCGTTTTTTGTTTTTAAGACTGGTATTGTGTTATTCATACAAAAGAATTTCGAACTTGATGAATTATGATAAGACTAGCTTTCCGCTCGCGGCTTCGCTCACGTGTAATTTGGGATTGTGGCGTTTTTTAATGATCTCGACAGGACTTTCTTTCATAGGCTAAAAAAATGTTAAAATTTGAATTATATTATACAGCTTGAGTTACTCAGGGATGATGTAGCTTTCTAATGGTGAATATTTAAAAACGATTAGTAGTTTTGGAGTTTGTCGATTACGTTATGTAACAAAAAGTAAAGCGAGACAAAAACATCGTCTAGAAAAATTAAAAGTATCGGTTGATCTCCTCCTCCTCCCCCCCCCCCCCGCCCGCTACCTACGGGCTTGCTACTCCAAAAATCCCTTCTCAGTGGTCAATTGTGTTACTAAAAGAAGCCTTGTTCAAAATATCAGACTTCTATCCGAGAGGTTTCGGCTGTGCGTTAATCAATCAGTTACCAAATCACACCCACGAAATCACGATTGGAGGGTAGTTTGGAAAAACTTACATTACCAAACTTATTTACTTGCCTATGTACGTTTTCGTGCCAATTTTCAAGTTTATAAACCTAAGGAATAACATTTTTCATAGAAACATTTTGACCCCTTTTTGCCCCCTTGGGGGTACAATTTCCAAAAATCTTTTTTTAGTGCTCACTCCTGTCAGTAAAGGAAGCTTTGTTCAAAATATTAGACTCCTACACCGAGCGGTTATGGCTGCGCGAAAGTCAATCAGCCACCCAATCGCAACCCCCTAAATCACTATTGGAGGGTAGTTTGGAAAAAATTATAATGCCAAACTTATTTACTTGACCGTATACGTGTTTGTGCTAAGTTTCAAGTTTATAAACCCAAGGAATAAGATTTTTCATAGAAACGTTATGACCCCTTTTTACCCCCTTAGGGGTTGAATTTCCAAAAATCCTTTCTTAGTGCACCCCTACATATCTCAAGGAACCTACATGCCAAATTTCAGCTTTCTACGACCATTAGTTTCGGCTGTGCGTTGTCTGTCAGTCAGTCAGTCAGTCAGTCAGTCAGTCAGTAACGGAAGAGTTTTATATATATAGATTTAATTTTGCACGTTGACATTCCATTTTAATTTCACTTTTAATGTAGGGTCGAATGACATTTATTACGTCACCTGGAAACATGAGAACTAGTATAAACAAAATGGTTCAACAAATTACATTACAGTTATAAAGGAAACCACAAACCAAAATAAATGTGTAATTACCCAAAAAACTGGGCCATTGCAGTCTAGTTATGTATAAAACCGACATGAATGACAAAATGTGGTCAATCCTCTCTAATTAATTTGATTCTAAAGGTCGTTAAGTACATTAAAACATTAAATCTGCCTAGCTTTAACTCAAGCTAAATTGGGGTCAGCTTTCATTAAAATTTCCTTTAGGGTCCATAGTAAGAGAGGAGAGAGGGAGCCGCTGCCAAAGAAGGATTCAATTTTTTGTTGCGGGAGTTGTTAATAAAACAACCATCTTAATAAATATCTTTGTTCCAGCGTCCACAAGTGACACCGACTATCCAACTCCCGGATCTGCCAGAATGCGTGACTAAGATAGATCTGGCCGCGGGCGGCGAGGAAGCAACCGGCGACGCTACACCGCTCACCTCGCAACACCAGCTGCAACTGTTGCGCGAACGTCTGGAGCAACAGGCGCAACAGACTCGCGCCGCCGTCGCGCAACTGCTACTGCTACGTGATCAGCTGGCCGCCGAACAAGCTGCTCGTTGCGAGGCGCAGGTATGGGGGATTCTTGATTTTTCTATTCTATGTTCTACAGGTTTTGATGGCAGATTTTTGTTACATATTTAAAAATCTAGGATCAAGAGGCCTTTTAGCGTGAACGATGTAATTACCACGGTTGCATTATTACAATTTTAATTTATTTCCTTAAAGTTTAGAATATTGTAATTAATTCCAATTAAGTTTCCTATTGATTGTGTTCTATTAACTATTCTACAGACTGTCTGTAGAATCGGAGGGTAATTGTATGATACAAATTAAGCAGACAGTAATTACTATGGCACGCACTCCAAATGTATGCAGTGCAATACTAAGTATTATTGGAAACCTGATATCAAAGGTCCCTTTGCAGTTAAATGTAATTACCGATATTTGATTACCTTCCAAAACATATTTGTCAGCGATATCGTATCGCTATTGCACTGCAACATCGATACACTATTCACTGCTTACAAAACCGATTTAGTAAAGTGATAGATTCTATTTGCACGGAATGATAATGAACTGACAGGAATTTATATTTTTCGTCAGACAAACAAGACGATAAAATGTAATTGTAAACATCTCATCACCTAGATTGATATAATATATTTGCTTTAAGAAAAGTGTTTATACAAGTTACCTCACGATTTCAATAAGTACTTTTATTTTTAAAATGAGTTCACTAAAATGAAAAACAAATGAGTCTAGATACGACTTTCAAAATGAAAGTTCAATAAAATGCTTGAACAATACGGGACAATGCTGGACAATTTATAGGGGTATCCCCATTAACAAATGGGACAACCTCAATAAATCGAGCAGCACTTTTGTGTAGGTCTGCAAATACAGAATTTAAATTCCTCCGATGGCATAACACTCTGTAACAATAGCCAGAACTAGAAAGCGAAATTAAAACGCGACGTAAACTCCAACCCCGTACGTATGCACGAGTGAAAAGTTAATAACTTTTTAACTTTGTCATCGACGGCGAGATTACATTTTAGACAGGAGGTCCCGAAGTTTTATTGAAATCGAAACGGTCAAGTACAAATTAATTTACAACGAAATTGAATCGCGACTTGTTTATAATTACTTTCGTTTGAACTACGATTAGTTTCGAAAACAATTAAAAACTATCGGATTTTGTTCTTTTTTTTACGGAAATTTTCTGTTGCACGTGTAAAGGGTTTAATTATACCATTTGATGTGTTTCAGGCTCGGACTCATCAATTGTTGGTTCACAACAAAGAGTTGCTTGAGCACATTGCTGCTTTGGTCTCCCACTTGCAAGACCGCGAGCGCGGATCATCTCGCCCAATCAGCGCTCAGCAACTGACGCTCTTGCCCCAGGTACGAACATTCAAAATCACAATACTTAATTCTAATCAAGCGTGAACGCACATTTGTCAACACAGCACTTGCTAGATATTAGAATTCAGGAATTGTTTAGCGATTGTCAATGTTTCAGGCCAAACCTTCGAGATTTTTCAGTTCAGTGAAAATAACGTTAGTTTCGTGTGTAACCAGTGCTGAACAGGTTTGCGTTCACATTTATACACAATTTTGTAAGGTCGTAGAGTTGTAGACGTAATTAGTGTACTTAGACATAGTTTCAACAGTATAATTGCGTTTTTTACCACTTTTTATCGTAGTCTGGCCTTACATATTGTGCGTTGTAATATGTCATAATGTGCACTTCATATATTTTTATACTACTCTTGCATAATGTTTTATTTTGTTGCGTTTTACAAAGGCATGTGCGTTTCGTGTTCTGTTTTAACCCTCATCAAAGCTCCGTGAAAAGGCTTTTAGGTACTTTACGATTGTGGAAATCAACAAGTTTACATGTGACTGTAAAGCCGTATAACATGCGTGCACGGTTTTCCACTTTTATTGTGTTAGCAAAACTTTTTAACTCCTGACAACTTTGTGCCGTAAAACAAAGTATGTAACTTCATCTAAAACCTTAAACGGAACTATTACGCTGCCTTTTGAAGATTAACCTACTTACTAGTCATTGTGTCTATTTAAACAAACAGACTGCTGAATATTGTTTGTTACTTTACAACGTATTTTTTTCTTAATCTGTATTTTCTGGAAACAGAACAAGGAAAAACGTTCATATTCCGTTGATGAACCTTGGTTAGAATGTTTAGGTCGTACGCTCTTAGCATTATCAAATGTTTTGTTTTCTATTTATGTAGGAAACATACAAAACCTTCGCCTTCAAGACTTATTTTAACAACCGTCGTCTTTTTTTTTATTTGTACTGCTTTTTTTATATTTAACCACTCTTAGTATTAAAATTCACATACAACGCGTAATTTGTAGATAAAATCACGCTGTCGTGTGTTGGTGTGACAAATAGCGAATGTGAGGATCAATGTCGCTCTCAGCCACTAATCTCCATAGATTGACGTACCATTTGTCCTTGTCTACCCTATCCTCGCCGACATTACGATCTTATTTCCTTGTAACCGTAGATTTACAAATATGTTTGAACTTATCACGCATTTAGCATTACTCCAACATCCAGAGGATCAAATTGTGTTAGCTTCCCGTTGTACGGATTTGTCGCATGCATTGTAGCCTGTCGATGTTTTTGTGAGTATTACCGCATCATTTACGTTAGTATTTTAATTGTAACAGCTTTTTCATTTTTCCGCTTTTATTTGATTTCCTAATTGTTTTAATTGCTGTATATTAATATTACGCTTTATCAATGCCCAATTATTTATATCTGGTTTTTGTTAATGCTGCCGGATTTAGCTGAAAACGGAAAGCGCTATCAACGATGCGTTCAAGCCGGACAACAAGCCCATGTGCAATGGCAACCGGTCCCCGACCAACACCGAAGTTCTCATCAACTTGATCCAGAACACTAAACTGAATAATAAAACGAACAAAAATGTGGAGAACAACAATCTGCCTTTCTCGCCATTCTGTTCCTCACCCGTACAGGAAGCACCCAAGGAGACCAGCTCTGCTCCGTGCTTCGGCGGCATGTCTAATGATCAGATTCAAAATTACTTGATTACCAAGTTCCAAAATATGGGTGGTTTCCCGAATGGCAACGGCAATGCCAACGCTAATGGCAATGAACAGAAGCCTAGCAACATAAACTACAACCAACAATTCTTCCAGAATTGTAATGCTTTTCCTACAATCCCGCCGCTGACAAACCACTACAGTAACTCTGACCTGGCGAGCCTGCTGAACCACAAGGTTTACAAGGATATGTGCAGCTCTACTGATGATTTCGGAGAATTGGCCCAGGCCATGAGTGTCGGCCAATCTGAGAACTCACTTTACAGCAACAGCCAGCCGACTACTTCAAAGGATTCTAGCCCAGACGGCTCCAGCTCTGACGAAGGAGCTCCGTTCATAATGCCGCTTTCCCATAACGGCACTCTGACCGCCACCGGCGAGGATGGTCGCGTACGGCTGATAGTGCCAGTGAGTCCATCTGAGAGCACCTCAGATGTTGGAGAGGCTAAGGCTGAAGAGGCTCAAGGAGCCTCTGGACACACTCTGCGCGTGCCCGGCCAGGAGCCGGCCCGGGCCGGCGGGAGCGGGAGCGCGGGCACGAGCGCGGGTGCAGGCGCAGGCGCGCTGCTGGCACCCGCCGCACCCATCACACGCACCACCAGCGAGAAGGTGCCCAACCGCAGCGAGATGATGACGGCCCTGCGCTCGCAGTGGACCCGCCACACCACCAAGTAAACCGGCGATAACACGAAACCAAATAATTTGAGTCAAGTTACCTAAAACCTTATGTATAATTATTAGACGTATCTTCTATAAAGTATCTAACTTTCGTCATGTTTTGTACAAAGAGCGTAGGTATATTTTAATATATTGTACTCTATTGTTTTTTTTATATTTTGTTAAGGATAGGTAGTATTCTCATTTGAAGATTGAGACTAACGATGGTGCCAAACTGTTGCCACAAGTACGTGAATGGCGTTAAACGGAAGAAAGTTAAGGATAGAGGTTTATTTACATATCATATTCTCCTATCTTTGTTCAACGTTATTGGTTCTTTATACCCGTATGTATCTATACATATCCTTTATCATATCGCCAATAAAATAGGTTTTAGGTTTATGATCCATGTTGTTTAAGTATAAAGTGCAAGCTCGCCGATATTTATGCTTTCGATGAGTCGTTAAAACAATAATAGTCCATTGTCGAAAGGATTTTATGCTTTTCCACGATTTATGTAGTCTTTGTGATAATTGTATTTAAAATATAATTTCCTTTTGTGACGTTGTGCTTCGTAGGTATTCATATACGATGTCTTAGTCGCAGGTAGCATGGTTAATTATATCAATTATAATATTCAAGTCACATTCACTTATAGACGTTGTTACATCGATGTCAATAGCCTAGAGTTTTGATTATAATATATAGATGTCATAAAATAGATGGATCGAGAGTTACCAACCGACGAGATTGCATTCTTCTGATACCCAAGTGAAACAATTCAAGGAGTATTGTTATGTTAGTATTAATTAGACTTACGATACACATAATCGTGTTTATGTAATAAACATAGGAATATTAGGGTCACTTTATAAACCTAGTAGGTAATAATATTTTCATACTTCTACCAAAAGACACCGCTATGTTAAAAAAAACTGTTTTCCGACGATCGTTGTATTTCATTCAATGCCAAAGGTAAAGATTGTAAGTAATGAAAAAAAGCCAAAGCTTTGCCAAATTATTGTTGAAAACAAAAGTATATAGACTTAATGAGTAAATAACAATTAAAATACTTGGCCAAAGTTAAGTGTCGCGAATCAAAGGACCAAAGTTAAAAGCTTTTCATGTTATACTGTATTTGTAACAAATAATTTGGATTTAAAATTATAAAAGACATGTTGGCCACCAAGTATAGGCAAATGTACCAACATCCATCGGCCAACGTGTTCACAAGAGCTACCAACATCATAAAATTGTCGATGAATAAGATTAGTTGGGTAGGTGGCCAGCCAACATAAGCCAACATGGCTAAAGGCTGAACCCAAGACCGAAGTTTCAGCCTAATTATGTATAGTTCAACAATCTAGTCAATAGATTAATTTGGGCATGGTACACGACCTCCTTACTTAGTGGTGTGGACTGCAACCATCGTGCCGTGCCCAAGAATGTATGAGTCTACGCCTTTATATAAGTAACGTATCTTAAAAAGTTAGCAAGTGCAAAGAAATTAAATTCCTTTACAAGACCGAAAAAGGAACATTGACATTGACCTGTTTATCATCAAGTTTAAGTGAGGTTTGAGGGTGCAGGCTAAATAAATATTGGCAAGTAAGTTAACCTGGGCAGTGCCTCTTCTAGGCAGACTGTCTAACCGCGGTAGTCTTTATCTGTCTAAAACTGTCCCCTTGACCACACACTATAAATGTATTGTTATCAAATATATTTAATCATTCGTAAAATCTAAATGTGAATCACATATAATCAGTAATTATCCGTTGTACTAGAAATTATGCATCTAATCAATAGTTTTAAGGTACATGATGATAGTGATTTTCTTCTCCAAAAAAAACAAATGAAAAATTACAAAAAAAAAATAGCTATGTGTTATCACGAGTTAATTAAGTTAGTCAGCGATGTCAATGTTTCGAATAATCTCAATGTTCTATGTTAAATTATCGTCAATCAGTAGAAATAGTCAATAAATGTATGCATTTTGAATTCCAATGTTAGAACAATAGTGATTTGCGTAGAATTTCTGTGCCACCACGCCTGCAATAGAAAAAACACTGAACTTATATAAGCCATAGTAGACCTGCATTGTCCTGATAATCTACCACCAATAAATAGCACCTGCTTATACAACCAATGTTGTTTTAATTATATCTCTCCCTTTACCTTTCCCTATTTTACATGGAAACACACTTTCCAACTATTTTTAATATAAGCCTTACGATGTGTCGAAAATGACTTAACTTATTTGTGGAAATAGAAAAAAAAAAGAGTAAAAACAGGTGTGAAATGAATTAAACGTAGAGCAAATAGTAGAAACAACAAGTGCGGAAACTCCACCGACCGAATGAAGGCTAAAATTCAGAAAGCTTATTTAGGTAAACAATTTCACAAACATACCTACTCTTCATTACTAAGCATACAAAGTAAACTATAATAAGAATAATATGAAATACTCTTCTTTATCGCATACAACATTTTTTAAGAAGTTAAGTAAGTTGTAGACAATAGCTATAATCTTATAAATTGGTGAACTATATCGTTTCTTCTCCCGTAGCGAAAGCACAGGAAGCGGTGAAGGGTGGGCGATGGGGTGCTGTCTATAATGTCCTAATTTTGACGTTCGAAAAGTGCTGCATTGTAGCCTAATGACTTTTTAATGACTTTTGATATTGATTTATATAAATTAAAACTTCCAGCCCAAATGGGAATTATGACAATTTTTTTCTCTACATTTCAAGCAATCAATTAGATACATACTTAAAATTATAGCTTGAAAGATATATCTATCTGTTACCATATTTCTGATACACAACGTATAAACTTTGTAACCACCATACCGTTAACCTACAATCTTGCAAATAAATGATATTACCTATTATTGTTATACGCTCAAAACAAACAAACGTCTTATCTAAACAAGGAAGTCCAATCACGTAAGCGTTGAAATATCCCGCAAAAGGATATCGTTATCGAGTCAGCAAGAATTGATTCTCATCGAGGCTGTACTCGATTACTCGCATACTCGCATCGTGTAATACGAACGCAAACTACTCCACGTTTTCCATTTTCCACTCCGTTGCACTTTGTTTACGCACAATAGAAATAATGTGTTTACGGTCCCGCTCTCTGGCAGCGTCCAACTCTATTCGATGCTCAATACTCAATGCATACCCACATTCAGAACTCATTAACAAACTGAATTAGAAAGTAAATAAATATTCCTCGGTTTCGCACAACGCCATCTAGGTTCAGACTCAGCATAGCTTGTATTGTTAGTATTAGACAACTGATTAACATACTTAAATACTTCTAAAGACATAAAAAACAAGTTCATAGATAAATTACACCCAGATAGAGAGCAAACGATCGAGATCATCACACAAACATTAAAATTTGTCCTGGATGTGAAACGAACCCACGACCTCTGGTAAAGTAGACAGGGCCACTAACTACCAAACCAACAGGCCAGTCAATCAGAGTGGATGTATATCTTAATTTTTGAGTAGGGAGCTCAATAAACGAGAATAATAATGTATTTGACAAAGATTCGACTGGCGGTGACATAGAAACTAATAATCAAAGTACTACTTTCAATTCGAACGTTAATAGTTATAATGTACCTTTTTAAATATTCAAGTGTCACTATTAACAAATTGCAAAAATCCAATGGCAGGCATTCATCAGGAGGATCTAGCAATGTATCAATATCACAAATGAATCACAGAAACAAATGGAGGTCAAACCTAACACCCATAACCTTCTTTTAGGAATTACTACAGTCATCTTAGATAAGAACAGAATTTATTATCAATCAAAACAAGGGCTAAATCTTTATTTCCAATCACAGTCAAGCACCAACACGAATACAGGATATATTAACCACGACATTAAATAAATAATATAACAAGCTCAGTAGTTGATAAGCTCATAAATGTATCAGACAAGTGTATTACAGAGGAGTTAGGTATTAATGGTTAATCAATAGATAATAACGCCGAACATTCTCCGGTATTATCTGCCAACTGACTATTGGATAGTAAACAAGATGAATATTGTACACACATCTTTCCTTGTTACTAAATATATTTGTCTTTACATTGATTTACCAAGTAGGATTAAGATCATATGAGCCTATTACAAGAAGGTGATGGAAAGGATTCTTATTCATATTAACGGCCAGTTTTAAAAGATTTTCCGGTCTGTACTCCGCAATGCTACGCCCAAAAGTTGCAAACTGGATAACCACCTTTAAACTGCACAAATCTGAAATCATTTGAAAGTGACAAGGAAGTACAGTTTTCAATCTTATATGTAAAATTTCCACAATGTTAGTTACCATACTCCTCCGAAACGGCTTTCCCGTTATTAACTAAATTTTATAGGTATGTGTATTCAGTAGGTCTGAGAATCGGCTATTATCTCTTTTTCATCCCTATTTCTTATTTTTCTCAGCTAGTTATTATATAAAAGTGATTCTAATTCAGTAAAGTACGTTTCCAACGTACGAGTAATATAACTTCCTTAACTTCACTGCATTACAAATAGATTCAATTTCTTAACCATTTTATTGCTAACTATCTCGCCTATTGGAATGTTACTCGTCAAAATATCAACAGATTGTACTAACACAGAGCAGACATGTGTCTCAGGATTTGGCGACGGCACAAACACCAATGGAGAACTAAATTGCGCTCAACTAGATCGACACTTGATCTCAATCAGAACCAATTTGGAGGCGAATTCCGAACGTAAACGTCTGACATTGCAGCTATCGTCACTTCGTACTGCATAAGCTAATAGGAGAAGTACACATATCAGTGAAAACAGTTTCGACACTTAGCATATTATAAATGCTCCTTTTTTTTGTAAGGTACACCCACGGCCTCGGGAGAAAAAGGAGTGTCAGATTCTTACTGTTTACACCTGAAGCGCCATGCAACGCCTCCGGCGTTGGGTCGGTTGCAATTCATGACGCATATAAATGACTCCTACTGGAAAATAGCCTCGTTCCGTATGGGGAAGGTTTATGCGTTGATCGCGATCACTGAGATTTGGCGTTTCCAGATTCCAATGTTTGAAATAAAGGTATGTCAGTATGAACTAACCTTTATTTATCACATTATTTTAGTTCAAAACTCACGTATTTTCGTTACATTATGACTACAGAGAAAAAATATATCTACTTTTTAAAACATGCGTACTTAAGTTGACTCAGAAATCGTCTTTTCCTTTACGAAGTTAAGCGCGAAATTGTCAAAATAAATACACAAAAATGTATGTTTATTTATTCTATCAAATTGCTCTTAAGCTCGCATTTCTTTGAAGTTGCTTAATAATATATCTGTACGTTGAATAACGCTTAAGGATTTCATGCGTATTTTTGATCTGAGTATGTTCGGAAAGTGATAAGAAACAATGTAGTAAGTTTTCCAAAATGTCAAGATTCCCATCCGGCAGCGTGCGCTAGTAACTAGAGTAAATTGTAGCTAGCTATGAAGCGCATCCTTTGGAAACCCACTTTCATGTGGAAAGTTTACGACATGCCATGAATTCGTGACATAATATCAGAAAAGGAAACAAAATTTATATACACAATTACATTGATTATATTATTCATTATACATATTTTCGTTCAATAATAAATATAAACAAACAATTTTTGAAACGCTGATAGGTTTAAATTTGACATTTTTAATAAAAAAACACTAAATTTTCAATGCATAGTTGTTGAAATACTTGAAAACTAATTTTGGGATGAATATTAGCATTACTACATTACCATAGTCTATAGGAGCATGTAAAGCTGTATAATAATTAAATATTTTAAACCACATAATATTCATACATGATATTCATCAATTTCTATATATTCTCATATTATGTAATATATAATATTCATTCATATTATGTATGAATATTCATATATTCATACATAATATTCATTCATAATATTCATCAATTTCTATATATTCTCTCCGGTGACCTTGTAAATTCTTTCGGGACAAACTGAGACTGGCGTTGCCGAGACAAGGCGACATCGACGTATTCAGATTTAAGATAGTGATGTAGCACGTCGTATATCGATAAGGCTGGTAAAGCGTAACTTCATAATCGATAACTGATAACAGAAAGCGTTAACAATTACCCATTAACTGTGAAAATTCGTAAGTTAAGATAAGAATACCTATATACATAAAATATATTTAATACTACTATGGCTAAAATCGACATTATATTATGGAATGGAAAAATGTGTTTAAAACACATTTTTATACGCTTAACTATTAGCTGCCGCCTAATAATAACGTGATAATTATTGTTGACTACCTATGTTATTTTTATTGTACGAACAATTGTATTATAGTAACACAAAATAGGAACCTTTTTAAAACAATTTCTGTTCTATGATTTCAAACTGAAGACCCAAAAAAATATAGTTAATAAATATTCAAAATAATCGTAACCAGCGCACATCACTTGTGATCGGCTTTTGTCGTCTTTGTCGTATGAATACACTCGAGATGATGCACTTCCTTTCTAGACTTTGACATCAATTTTGATAAACTACGTTCCACAAACAAGACATATTGTGAGGCACTACGGCACTACTTTAGCGAAATAGTTACATACATAACGCTAAAAGCAATAACCAAAATTGTTCTACTAACTTAGTATCACACGATGTATTTGAAATTAGCATATCCGTTTCTAAGTGAAATTTTGGTAATTACCCATAGTCAATATGGCAGACATGTGTTTACACAATTAACTGGCGGATCAGTAATCTAGAATTAGTAGTAATGCTGCCCTATCAAGAATTAGTCAAACGTTAACATCGACAATCAGCGCAATTTCACCCGAGATTAACGCCCCCAAACGTTTGAATTGCAAAAACAATTTCTGCAATCCCCGATTGCAAAGGACACATCGCTTTAGGAAAAGCGAATGAGCAAACTTTTTCGTTTAAGCAAAGTTTTGCGCTAATAGATTCTTTTAGAACCACAGAACTTTGCGGAACAAGTAATTGGCCGTCAATGAAAGCTAGTAAAATTCAATTTTTAATATTGCATAATGCAAAAGCAGTTCGTCTTGTCCCTTACACTTTTATGACTAGGCAAGGTATTAATTAATATTTTTAATGGAAGATTTTGTTATGATAATATTTGTTTTGACATTAATTAATCTCAAAAAAAGATATGGGTTAAGTTTCGGCTTGATAACAGTCATTCAAATGGGTGAAACCGCCGGCGAAAGTCATACTGCAATACTAGAACACGTGTAATCATCATTAAACCTTAATAAAAAGGGTTCTAGAATTTTCCACGTCGTCTGTGACCGTTATAAACTCTGTAACAAATATTCCCCTTCTATTATTCTGTTAGTAAGTGGTAATTAGCAGCAGTTACACACTACTGACTTCAGCTAGGCTCACCATCACAGCATTGCAACAAATGGAGCAAC
Source organism: Chrysodeixis includens (assembly GCA_941860345.1). Classification (NCBI taxonomy): domain Eukaryota; kingdom Metazoa; phylum Arthropoda; class Insecta; order Lepidoptera; family Noctuidae; genus Chrysodeixis; species Chrysodeixis includens. The sequence goes on from OW796090.1 coordinate 12,338,927, forward strand.
GGCATCACCTGCTACACAATTTTGAATCTTAAGCACCAGGCTTTAGAGTTAAATTAAACTGGTGGTGAAGTTGAGAGGGTTGCTCGTGCGAATATCCTTTTTTATCGTTGTGCATTAACGTCGTAAACGAGTTTCTTAAAGTGAGCGTTATTCTTGGTAAGTCTTTAACACGTGTGCCTAAAGTAGCCCAATTTGAATTTCTACTGTAAGATTTAGTTCACGATCTGGAAGCAGATATGGCTAGAGGAAAAAATGGAATGTATTTACATTTTAAAACCCCTATCCTGAATAACCCCAAACTCCGTAACTTTAACTATTTTAATGTGTCGCTACAATGCCCTTCAGAGCAAAGGAGTTTTCAGTATCAGGATAAGACGAATTTGACTTCAGTAAAGCAGATTGCCATTTCAGTATTCAATCATGAACCACCTATAAATTATTGCATAAAATCTGCCTATATCAAAGTTAAATAATGTCAAGGAATAAAAAATTACACATCATTCCATCTTCATTAAAATAAACTACGAAAAAGAAGCTTCAATTAGCTACCGAACTTGCCTAGACGTAAGTAATCGAGTTTTTACTAAAAGTGTAGGCTCTATAGGCCCACGAGACTAAATCCAATCGGAAGCCGCCCTAATGTCTGACAAATTGAAAACTTCCTCAGTATTGAGGACGCTCAATAATTTATAACTCAGTAAAGCCTTTTAACATGAAGCCACTTTATAGACTACGAAGCCTTCTAACTAAGTTATTAGGTACAGAAAGATCAGATGAATATTTTGCTTCTTTTAATTTTAATTTACGTCAAAAATAGAATACCTGTAGACAAGTTACTTTCTTCGAGAGCTAAAGATTCGTTTATTAACGCTTACCTAAATGTATTGAATTGACATGTCAAAGTCACATCACTTGTCGAAACGAAATGTCATTCTCATACATTTAAAGTTTTTATAACTACGCGAATACTTTGTAACATCGACTAACCCATAATTCATTTAGTTTTTCTATCGCTATTAACTTTATAAGGACATCCTTGCACGAGTAAGTAATATCACTTACACTTAATTTCATTTTCATTAACTAATTGCGTAACCCGATAATACAGAATGGCGGCAGCTGCGTCGCTCCACGTGTTAAGTTTATCCCTTGCATCTCGTTCCTACCGAGTAATGTAATATAAAACATCCCTACGAATTACCTCATCTTGAAAACTTGTTCCACATAACCAAGCCCTATTTTTAGCAAGAATATTACAGACAAAATATAAATACGTAAAGCTGTGTATTGAAATACATGACTCTAGAGACTTTCTTGCTTGAAACATTTCATCTAGGCATTTCTTGAATTATTATAATACGGTAGGTACTGTAAAAATATTCTCCCGTGTTACAATAAATACTGAAAGAAACTTTGAGCCTTAGAAGTTCTTTGCTCACGAAATTTACTTAACGTGCAAAAAAGTTGCTAAAAATATTCAATCCCAGTTGTAGTTTGTTTGGAAGTAGCTTTAAGTAGATACAATAATTTGGTACTAGTGAATTATACTAAAGTTATAACAGCAATCTACTTTGAGAACCTAATATTAAACATAGTATTTCTATTTAAATTTCCTAGTAAAATACTGAGGTTGACACGAAGCGTTTCTAAATTAAGTACATTTAACTGTTCCAGTATTTACAGTTACATCCTATTATTTATGGGAAGCAGCGCACATGCCTAATAAATTCGCATCATAATTTTCGTACGAATAAACTGAACATTTTAACAGCGAGTGTGCTTAGCGAATTGTCTCGGTGTCACAATAACACATGAATATACGATGTTTCAGCGGTATTCTAACTAATACAAATGTTCCCGTATGCTATGATATTTATGTGTTTCGTAAATAAAATTAGTAGCTACGTAAGTAGAAATTATGAAAAAAGATATTCTAATTATTATTTATATTGTATAGTATATATCAATGATGCAAGATGTAAGAATGATTGGCAATGCCAGTCATTTGACGACCATGAAAACATAGAAGCTTGATAGAGCTGTATACGGTTTGGAGTCAATTGGTCACAATTGCAATAATATTACCTTAAGACGTGGCAATAGGCCCTCTGATCACGGGCAGAGAACATCAATCGTTTTGCTAATGCTAATGATTTGAAATCTCTTGCGTTGTGCATTGTACTAATACACTTTGTAATATAATTTTGTTATGTAACAGCTGTCTTCGTCCGCAAAGATAGACCGGTGGTTCTCGCTTCTTCCTGCCAACGTCCCCGCCTTGTCCCGCCCCGAAAGCGGCTTCATCTCGGGCATGGACGACGGCAATGACGCTGCGACCCTCGCCGAGGCCAGGAACCTGCTACTGCAGCTAGGAGCCAAGAAGAAACGACGCTTCATTCCACTACGTTTCACTAGAAGAAAGATCTTAGTTAATAAACATACGCTTCTATAATGATTGTCATGTTTACGCTGTTCAATAAGTTTAGACTAGTAATTATGTCGGTTAAAGAGCTGTGTTGTGGATGGATGTGTCAAACGTTTGTGCGAGTACCTACGTATGAAGTCGGAAAATCCTATAAGCCGACACGTTCGGGATTGCCGCTGCCCGCTCGGCCTCACTGCCCCCCCGGCACTGCCTACGATAGTTGTTAGCAGAGTTCTATAACAGCCACACGCGGTAACTGTATTAGTCTGTTAGTGTAGTACATACTAATATTAATGTAATCCTTTAGTACTTAATGTAGGAAAGTAATGAGATATTAATTCTCGTGATAAAATAAAGGCTAATATTACAATAAAATATCCGCTCAGTACTTAACCTTTTATTGTGTCTTGTTTTTGAATCGAAATATGTTTTTTTTAGTTTATTTTTAAGACTAACCTCATAAAAAATCGTTTAGCCTTATTGAACAGTGTATACATTCCGCTTTTAGTGCAATTTCAAGTATCACGATTATTGATAAAACATAATTTACTGTGACTTCAGAACAATATCCTGAGCAAGCTAGGTTCACGTAACTAGTACGTTTAATAGTAAATAGATGGTGCTTTGTAGACGAGTGGTTTAGGCACACTTTGAGTTATAAGTTCGTAATTTAGTTTCAGTGATCTCAACTCAAATGCTACAAGATTACGTCACTTTGGACTCAGAAATTGGTTTGATAATAAGGGTCGTCCATTAATTATGTGATTCGTGGTGAGGTTTAAGACAACCCCCCACACAGACACACACCCAATATCATGTGTATTTATAGCACTTACGAAGAACCTTAACGTTTTAAGTACACATACTATCATTAAATACAGGCTTAAAGTATAATCTTAATTAATTCTGAAATTAAGGCCATTTTAAAGAAATGTTCACCTGATATGTGACTACATCCCTCCTCCCCCTGACATATTTTGTGATTCTTGTCAGACCCCCCTTCCCCTTTTCGAGTCTCACGTAATTAATGGACAGCCCCTATACCAAGGTACATAACATTTCGACATGAACATAGAACATGTATTTCTGTTCCCTTATTTTTATTTTTGTGATATTTTTTACGCTATTATGGTGGAACCAGTTTTGTTATCTCACAAAAAACGAACTAAAGATGTTACGGAAAACGGTTTTCAAAGCGAATTGCAACACAAAAGAAATGTCGAAAGCAAAGGAAATTAAATGACCAAACGAGCAGACAAAATATTATAAACAAATGCAAGTCAGAGAAAATAATTCTAGTTCCACCTTTATTGCGACTGTGCTTTGTTTTTATTTATGTTATAAATTACCTGGTTATATTTACTGCTGTGCTCAGTAAATGTCCAGTAATTAAGTAATTTCTCGGTTTAGACATTAACTTTAGTATAAAAAGTAACGTCTAAACAATTCTACGATTTGTTTTTGTTAAAACTCGTTTTAGTTTTAATCTAACTTTTTAATTGTATAGCAGTATTAATCGTACTTAGTAGTTATAATTAATTGAACATGACCAATTAACTGGCGAACAAAAAATATCGATGACTTATTTAAAAATATCTAAGTTAGGTTTTTTATTGAACGTAATGGTATTGAAATTAATGCATTTCCTAGAATATTTTAGTTTTTTTTTTTGTAAAATTAGGTTAATTTAGACGTAAGTAAGAAGTTGATACTGCATACAGCGACCAAATATTTTGTCTTACAAAGTATTAAACCCACGAGGTGTAGCTATTACAGTAAAGCTCCTAGCACCTAATTTTCTCCGAATATATGGTACCTTATGAGTCTTTGGGGATCCATGGGCTTAACGGCGAGCCATCTTGAGTAATTGAGACTGGCTAGAATGCCAGCGGTCTGATTAAAAAGAATTCAGTGCCATACTTTAAAAAAAAAACTTATAATTTTCGAATAGCACTAACCCTTATTTTGAAATTCGTATTTCGAATATTGTATGAGTGATTTAAAAAGACTTGAATTATTTTAGGCGCCAGTACGCGAAGATTAAGGCTGGGTTTCCACTAGGGATGTGTTTGTAAACATTGAGTCGCTTTATCAATAAGTTTTTTTAAGACTAGATAATTTTATGAAGGTTCTATTGGTTTTGCTACGCATTCGTAATGGATACACCGCCTAAATCTAAGAATGAGGTCACATTACTTGACATTGTGTGCAAGTCAATGGATGTATGTAGAATGAACCTTTACACTTTTTCGTGTAAAACATTGTCGTCGTTTGTTTGTAATATTCTTATCGAGGTTCTAATACATGAGTTTTAATACTATAGTCCAACAAATCTAAGAAGTACCGTTTGACGTTTCATCATTTTCAAACCGAAACAACTTTGTTCATGCGTACAATACTCAGTTTCGACAACCTTTGTCATAAAACCATGAATTTAGAAAGATTTTATTATTGTATCTAAAAATTTACAATTTTTAATATCCTAATTTAATTGAAAACTTTCAAACAAAGCAAAATAACACATATTTACATAGTAAATAATTTCTAATAGTTCTATTTTTGACCTCATTGCAAAGTCACGTAGTTAGGTCACTGCTTGTAGTGTTGTGACTCTTCAGATACACTTGTAAGCGAAAAAATCGATTACATATATGAAAAATCGAATGTATTACTTTCAAATTATCAATTGACGACACGTTACTGCGCGACCGCATTATGCACTTAATACATAGGTACCCTAAAATAAATTACGATTTCGAGAGAGACGTACACTTTGATAATTTCATAGATAATCAACTAGTCATTAATTTAAATGACGATGATGACGAAGACGATGACGATTCTAGTACTAGTAGTGTATAAATAAAATATCCTAAACATAACTTTTATTTCATTATGACAATTCAATCTCTTAAAATTCGGATGTTATAGTAATCGATCTCATAAAAATCGGATATTATAGTAATCGATTTTTTTACTCCCAACCCTATTATCCTATTTGTCATAACTGTCAAACGGTACTTCTTAGATTTGTTGGACTATAGGATACCTATGGCTGTTTAAAGTCACTAACTTGTTATAAAAAGTGGACTTAATTTGAATGAATTATGCGAAATCACGAGTGTAGTTTACAAAAATAGGTTGCAAAAAATTCCTATTTTTACTGAGCTAATGAAAAGTTAATTTCGGTCACTATATGAAATTTTGGTGACTAAATAAAAATTATTAATGTATTTTTACTGAACCGATAAAAATATGTTTAGGTGAACCTTTTATGGTGCAAATAAAAGAATTTATATATTACATAATTTGAATGCTATTATAAACACAAAAATGCGGGAATTATTAATTCCGTCTAAGTATATTTTACAACTATATACAAATAAAAAAAAATGTTCCAATTTTTGTACTAGAAATAGTAGAAGCTATTGAAGCAAGTTGTAAAATAAGAATATATTTCACGAAAACATTTTCGTTTTTGTTCCGTTTTCAAATATAAAAAAGTATTCCATTGTATTAAGTATTGTTTATGGTATTGAACAGTTTAATGCGGTATACTATCATTCTGTTAAAAAAAAATCCATTTTTTTTTCTGTCATAAAATATGTCATTTGAGGTTTCATGGATTTGAAATCTCTTTATATGCAGGCAATAATAAAAAAAAAAACGTGCTTGTATTCACTACAAATAATTTTGATGTAAGGACACGAATTCATCAAATGATGAAAATGTAATATTTTTTGAAGGGGTTTGAATAAATCCTCCTTACGTAAGAATAAATATTGAGTGATTGAATGACTGATTATAATTGATATTGTGTTCTTTAGTGGCATCTGATTGATATTTTAGGAATATTAAGATGTTTTAAGATAATTGACATTAGAATTATATTTAAATGAAATATAAGTTGTGTGTTTGTCGAAACATTATTTTCCCTGTCTCCCCGTGTTGCACCTGTTTTATCTCGGTTTGTATACTTTACACAATGTAGGTATTGAAAGGTTGGCTTTGATACCATGCAAATGTTTGCAGTAGCGTTTGAATGTCATTTTGGCGCAGATAGTTTTATTTAATTTGACAAATGTATTAAACGCTCTAAGTGTTATGGCTACCTACTCTTGATACACAGACACTCTGCTTACATTAACTATCGTGGTCATTACACTTGTCCCGGATGGGTATCGAGCCCACGACCTCCGGTATAGCAGTCAGCAACAGGCCAGTCGAAATTATTACGTACACGTCTTTAAAATCCAAATTAATCAACAAATCCTTCTACAACTGAAAGGTGCAACTAAATGTTTTAACGTAGATAAACACGTTGATTGGTATATTATGGTATCTCAGTAAACCACACTTGCCTTAATTGCTGAGCGACTTGTAATCAGACGGCATCTAGTCTTAACCTAAGGCCCGCCTCATACAGTAGAAATTCAGAATCTGAGAGTCGGTTCTCTATTGCAAATATACAAAAAGTGGGTTAGTATTACTCACCTGTAACTTAAAAGTGGTTTGGATTGAAATAAAGAACAGTCTTTCAGATTCTGGCCTAACGCTTCAACTGAGACTACCTCCACATCTTAAAGTAATATTATTGCAGTTGTGGAAGCGAAAGCGTAACACGGCGTAGAGCGACGTGTCTCTTCTATAATTGCAATTATATTATTTTAAGAGCGATATATCGCACACCCAGGGAAACAAAGGCGTAAGTCGAAAACACTAACTTTACAGGAGAGTAAAAAAACTGTTTAACCAGGTATATCTATTATATTTTTGATGCTATGATATTTTGTTATATGCCAAAAAAAAAGTAAAAAAATCAAGCTTTCTGTTTATTACATTAGAAATATCTCAAATTATCTCAGTGATTAATAAATTGATAATTAAAGTTTTACAGACGTTTTCCTTATTTATTTATGACTAATCCTTAAATGTAAATATATTTACTCCAATTATCGTTTTTTAAATAATGAATATACTTTTACTATTCATGGTTACGTTTTTTATGAAGTTCTATACTATGTTAAAATACAGAGGATAAGCACTACTTACGTCCTTTTTTGCTTAATTATGTTTTACAGCATCAAAGTGTAACACGTGATTACAGCATTGTTTGTTAAAAAATAAAAATGAAATGTAATGGTAAGCCAGAATGCCGACTTTTTAAATAGTATTTTCAGTTAAATCATAATTGTTACCAATGTTAAGCCCCTATGTAAAATACATTTCATTGGTGTAATAAAACAGATGATTAGAAAATTGCACTTTATTATAATTTTACACATTGTTACAATTATAAAACTAATAACATTGAATCATATTCATTCTAATAAATGTAACATAAAAATAACAACTTCTTAAAATTAGTTAAAATCCTCGAAAAAGCTTTACAAACATGGCATTAACAAAAATCCTTAAAGTACTTATAATTTCAGTTATTAAACATTTAAAAGAGTAATTAATAATATTGTACTGAAACAAAAACATGAATTCTCATTTATATTAATCACTAGTTGCTGCCCGCGACTTAGTCTGCGTGGTATTCAAGGTGCTGTACAAAAAGTAAAGCTAAATAATGTTTAATGCCAGCTCCCTAATCCAGTTCCGTTCCAAACTAATTTCTTAACTTCATAATCCTAATCCACATTCCGTGTGGTGTCCGGATATAAAGAATAGCGTCACCCCATATCCTCCACTGGGTGTCGTAAAAGGCGACTAATGGACCTTAAGACCTTGTGCACTGTACCAAGCACCTTGGGTCACCCGAATGGTGGCGGGTAAACAACCAACAATCGCATTCCCAAAGAGGGTTAGTGTCAGGCAGGCGGCCGACTATAAAACCATAGCCAAAACTTTAAGCAACAAGTCTAGAAGACGTGTTGCGCCGACCCTAAGTGAAATGGGATAAGGGCAGGAAGATGATAATCCTAACCTCTAGTCTTACAAACATATTTGACTGTTAGTTAATACTGCTAGTTTTTTACTGTGGCCACTATCTTGCACTGATTTGACAATCGGGATTGAAGGACTTGAAAACGGGCGATAGCAAAGAAGTGTGCCGGACTCTTACTGGCTAAACCGCCGGAGTACTTCTCAGTATCCTATTGTCGGGGGCCACGGGAACGCTTTCGCAATGTAGCGCAAGCACCGACAGGAGAGCTCTTTTTAAAGGGAGCTTCTTCGTTAACGTGGAGCCAGCTTTCGCCAGCCCTTATTAAGAGGCGCGCGGAAGCACCGCGCCAACCGCCTTTGCCTTTACCCAGTACAGTAGACTGCCCCGAGACTGCTGCCGTAGGCTATTTATGGTGGTTGAAGGAGGGCAAATTAGGCCTTTCTTCAATCCCTTGCTCGTCGAACATGGATCAGGTGGTCAGATGAAGCCTGCCGTGCTCTTTCCACTTTTCCTTGAGCGTCATCACTTCTTCGCAGAACTTGGTGACGGCGCACCAACTAACCGCGGACACTTTGGTCACTCTAGGCGGTGTGACATCGTCTTTACGGAGATGTCGCATTCTCACTGGATGTGAGAGGGGTCTGTATTCTCAAATTTTGTTTGCCTACCTATTTAGGTTCTCAGACGGTTGGATGCTTTCCGAACAGGCCACTGCAAGGTGGGCCGGTAGGCCGGGCGGCAGATGTTCCTGAGGTAGGACATAAGTAGTAGGTGGTATATGTCGGTATGCCAAGATCTTGCAGCTAGCTCGAGTTGGAGTTTCAATAGTAGTCAGTGTACATCGGAAGAAGCTCTTTTGGCTTTTAAGTCTACCCGATTTAAGTCTCTCCTTACGTCAGGTAGAGCAATGCTAACCAGGGGGAGACCTTATTGAGCGGGGTTGGTCTTAAACAGCCAGATATAATTCGACACGTTTGCACTGTGCGATGTGGTGGGGAGAACAGCAGGTGCCGCTCCCCATTCATCTTCTATCTCGTTTTCGTTCTAGCCTTGACAGATGAATTTAAAAAAAATCATGTCTTAGTGCTTACTTACATGGTTATCGAAGTTCCAAGTATCCAATTCTAGTAGTTTGAGCTAAGCCAACTGAGCCTGAAGAAGGTTAATGTTACACACACATACAAAACAATCACGGGAGTACGCGTGCGGCTCATACTCGTACGCAATATTAAACAGATATTAATAATAACAGCCTATCTTTATAATACTTTACCTATGCAACTACCCATAAGTGTCGAATAATATTTGGCTGTTTAAGACCAACCCCGCTCAATAAGTTCTCCCCCTGGTTAGCATTGCTCTACCTGACGTTAGGAGAGACTTAAATCGGGTAGACTTAAAAGCCAAAAGAGCTTCCTCCGATGTACACTGACCACTATTGAAACTCCAACTCGAGCTAGCTGCAAGATCTGGGCATATCGACATATACCACCTACTACTTATGTCCTACCTCAGGAACATCTGCCGCCCGGCCTACCAGCCCACCTTGCAGTGGCCTGTTCGGAAAGCATCCAACCGTCTGAGAACCTAAATAGGTAGGCAAACAAAATTTGGGTATACAGACCCCTCTCACATCCAGTGAGAATGCGACGTCTACGTAAAGACGATGTCACACTGCCTAGAGTGGCCAAAGTGTCCGCGGTTAGTTGGTGCGCCGTCACCAAGTTCTGCGAAGAAGTGATGACGCTCAAGGAAAAGTGGAAAGAGCACGACAGGCTTCATCTGACCACCTGATCAATGTTTGACGAGCAAGGGATTGAAGAAAGGCCTAATTTGCCCTCCTTCAACCACCATAAATAGCCTACGGCAGCAGTCTCGGGGCAGTCTACTGTACTGGGTAGAGGCAAAGACGGTTGGCGCGGTGCTTCCGCGCGCCTCTTAATAAGGGCTGGCGAAAGCTGGCTCCACGTTAACGAAGAAGCTCCCTTTAAAAAGAGCTCTCCTGTCGGTGCTTGCGCTACATTGCGAAAGCGTTCCCGTGGCCCCCGACAATAGGATACTGAGAAGTACTCCGGCGGTTTAGCCAGTAAGAGTCCGGCACACTTCTTTGCTATCGCCCGTATTCAAGTCCTTCAATCCCAATTGTCAAATCAGTGCAAGATAGTGGCCACAGTAAAAAACTAGCAGTATTAACTAACAGTCAAATATGTTTGTAAGACTAGAGGTTAGGATTATGAAGTTAAGAAATTAGTTTGGAACGGAACTGGATTAGGGAGCTGGCATTAAACATTATTTAGCTTTACTTTTTGTACAGCACCTTGAATACCAAGCAGACAAAGTCGCGGGCAGCAACTAGTGATTAATATAAATGAGAATTCATGTTTCTGTTTCAGTACAATATTATTAATTACTCTTTTAAATGTTTAATAACTGAAATTATAAATACTTTGAGGATTTTTGTTAATGCCATGTTTGTAAAGCTTTTTCGAGGATTTTAACTAATTGTAAGAAGTTGTCATTTTTATGTTACATTTATTAGAATGAATATGATTCAATTTTATTAGTTTTATAATTGTAACAAGGTCTGTTATGATTGTAACAAGGTACGTTCGGCACGCGCACATGCGCTGTAAGGATGAGTATTTGCAAGTTTCGACTTGTTTGTGAGACGAGTTCGTGACTACGTTTACGAACTAATTAATATTATGAACGGAAAAAAGGCGTAAGCATGATTATTGCTTTTTTTATTAAGTATGAAATAGCATAATAGGGATTACGTTTATTAAATATTTATATTATAAAATGAAAAAACAGCTTAAGTACGATTAGGTCTATTTTCTTATAATTTTACGTGCGTATGCTGGTTTAAAGACTTCTTTAATTAATAAAATAATTTAATTTTAGAACGTCAAAAAATCTTTTTTTGTAATAAAATCCTAATTTTACGTCAAAAATTCACGGAAAAAATATACTATATGTATTTTTACTTGTACTATTCAAATATGCAATAAAAAAAAATTGACGTATCTGCACTTACGCCTTTGTGGTTCTGGGGGTGCGATATTATGATGACGTGATTGTGCGATGTTATGTTAACAGGTTGTGATGGACTGTGAGGTAAGATAAAGCTGGGATTGACTGGTAGGTAGGTATAGTCACGAGCAAAACAATGTATATGTGAAACAGTTATGATTCCGCAACAAGAATTTATAGTAAAGCAGTTGTAATTCCTTAATTTATAAATCTTTTACCACCTAAGTAATTTAAGAAATCGATTGCAAGGATTTAACTCAGTATACGAGAGTGTGCTCATGATTGTACTAGGTAGTATCTAACAGTAAGTATACTTACTCTCGGAATAAGGACTGAACGAATAGCAGAAGAGCTCTACAGAAGTATGTATGTACCTATATTCACGAGCAAAAACATCTAGGTAAACACGATTGAACAATTGAAGTTTAAGTCTTAGTCATTTATGATTTATGAAATCGTGAAATTTGCTTTCGAATTAAACATTTTACAATATCAAGAATATTCTACAACATCTTCAGTGATTTCGTATAAGAATACTGCAACTATTTGGTCGCGTAATAATGTGTCCGGACCGATTTCGTCCTCGGCGGCTAGTGTTACTATAACACCAGCCAGCTACGCAGGACATATGTGTGCACAAACATAGGTACACTCTCTGTTCCTTAACTCTCATAGCCCGGTGGGACGGCAATCCGACAAGACCGGAGAGAGATCAGGCGCAGGACCCACATTTTTACATGCATACATGTATTTTTGGTCGTGTATACATGTTTTTGCTGGTGGCTGTACCAGATAGTAAGAGCATGTAATAGCCCTGCAGGCAACAAAAAGATCAAAACGAGAGCGTAATAAGAAGGTCAATGCTGTTCAGAAACAAAAGAGTAAATACATTAAGATTAAATGCGATAGCTAAAAGAATAACGGAGAATTAGAAACAGCGACGATATTTTTTAATATAGTAGACCAATAAAAGTAGAGTTTGATGAGTATTTTTACCTAACTACGCCAGAAGGAGGGTTATGTTTTTCAATAGTATTTTCCTCAAGATTTTACCTATTACCTATAACGATGTTTCTGAATCACCCGAAGCTTGAATGGATGTCCGCTTTTCTACGATAATGTGTTAAAAATACGGTGGTACGGTGGTACTATTTAAAAGGTAAATTGTATATCAAAGGGGAAGTTATCGGTAAAACACATGTCCAATTTAAAATTGGCTAAACTCGAGGTTAGAGGAAAAATTACACAAAGTATACAGATCCGAACATATTTTATAAACATTATCGACTACAAAGTAACTGGATTTCAATATGGATATTTATGGGTGATCTACGATGTATTGTTTATAATAAAGGAGGGGAAACGGTATTTTTTTATAAGGAAGGTCACGATCGCAGTAGAAAGTGGTAGCGGATTGACTCAGCTGTGTGTCACTTGGTATGACCGGTCGAACTGGTTTCAGAACAGAACTAATCTTGTATTAAAACGGCGCAGAAAATGTAAGTATTTGAACAAAGGTGCAGCATCTGTCCCTTTTTAGATAAAACAAGTTTTTTTTAAAGCGAATTGAACCCTTTGTATTTTTGTCTGGGTCAAGATGCAGTATAATAAGGGTAGTGCATCTTAAGTCATCTTACTGGGTGAGTGTTTCCTTGGGCCATCGAAGACAAATACTACAGATACCTTCCCTACCTGTTCAATTTATACACAGAAAGTAAAACACTTGGTTAATTAAACACTCTTCTTGTTAGTTAATTGACTCACTTTACTAGTTTGTTAAATATAGGAGCAGAAAAAACTTTAACGTTTTTTCCTAACGCAGGAAAATTCTCGTAGACTTTCTCCTGGAATTGTTTTTAGACTAAGGAGCCAAAGAAGTTTACTTGTCTTTTAAAAACGTCAGAGTAAACCAAATTCTTGCCTTAATATCTGCGAGAATGTGTTAAAAATCACAAACGTACGAACATACTTTCAAGTATCATATTTTTAAGTGTCAAAATCAAAATCAAAAGGTTTTTATTTCGAATAGGCCTTCTCAGGTACTTTCAAAACGTTACTGACTCTAGTTGCGCAGTTCCAAAATGTTTCTTATGGAGAAGAACCGGCAAGAAACTCCATGTCCATGTGTAAAGAGCAATGATGTTGTTTATTTAGATTATGGGCGCCTCAAGCCACATATTTGCTTAATAGATACCTACCTGACATCAGCTTACGATCTTACGACCTCAGTACCCTTGGCTTACATATGACTGACCAATAGTAAGCCATGTAAGGTCTGTATCTGCATCAATGAATATAATAGGTGAGTGAACGTCGTGACCAGTTCCACCAGTTCATAATAACTGTGAACAACGAATTCTTGTTGGTTTTCTGGGAAGTATTTATCTAACGGGTGACTTAATCTGTCTAATATTTATATTGCTATACTATGTACTAACAAATATTAAAGAAATTGAATTTTCTTTTTCAGATTTTGTCTTCACAATGAATGAGATTGATGGTCAATAATAACCTCGTTCTTTTTTTTTTGGCAAACATTTTTGATACATAACCATTTTAGTTAATCATAATATTTCGTACTGTATTAATCTCATGGCTGGACGAAAACATTCTACCCCAAATCATAAAGCTTTTTTATTTGCACTTTCGCAGGTTAATACCTACCCACTTGTTGCATTAATATTTCATTAAAGAATTTCTCATATTAAAAACTATTTTGTCATAATTGAATTAAATAGGTACGTACTCTGACAATAACTAACAACATAGTAAACTCAAAGAAAACATTTAACAACTCTACTTTTTGAAAATAAGGACAAACGAACATATGAACCCAAGAATCCATTTAAAATTGACACTGACTCTTATTTGTAAGGTTACAGAGTCTGACATCCAATCAAGCTATTTACAAGATAATATAAACGGGTATAGGTCAAACGACCGGTTCTGTTCTGACGTAATCTACGAATCCTGCGTTTCTTTATCATCACGCGTAGTAGGTATTAAACTAAGTAATTTAGCTCCAGACTAAATACTAAAAGTAATAATATATTGTGGAAATGACTCATCAAATATTGTAAGGATTTTTAGTCGTTTTTTTTATCAAGCCAAGGTTAAAGTAATCTACCTCCAATTGAGCGAACGATTTGTTATTTACATGCGTTATTTAGATGACAATGCAACAGTTTAAGGCACTGTATTGTCGTGCTGATATTGCTACGTGTACTGAAGCTGTTCGTAAAAATGTTTTTGTAACAAATAATAGCTCTACCAATAAATCCCATATTGAACATTGTACGTTTAAATTTACTAGAACATCTCGCATATTGGTAAGTAACAGAACTGATTGACTACAGGAATAGTGACTCTACCAAATCTTTAACAATACTGTCCATGAACCGAAACAAAACACAACTAATAAGACGTAGAAACACATTCATCGACAAAGCTTTTCTTCCTTCCCCTTTTTAAACTTCCTACTAACAACTTGTCATTCTTTTGTTTTGCGTAACCAAGGCAACCGCTCCCCAAATAGCTGACATATGTTAACGTAAGTAACTCTACACCATAATATACATTTAGCTTTTAAAATATGGAATTTCTATGTCTTCTATTGTCTTGTTCGAAGAAACGAAACCAGTTGAGAAGGCTGAACGAATAAACAACGAGGTTTAGCTGTGAACTGAATTACAAGCAGATGAGTTTGCCGAATGTTGTTTAAGCATTACAGTGTAAGGTATGCGACAATACAGGTGCATTAATGTTTAATAATGTCTCCGAGAGCGGCGACGTGTTACTACATCTGTCACCGCGCTTGTAACACACCAATTTCATATAAAGTTTTGATACCTACTTTAGAAACTTGTAGTTGTTAAAAACAATTTTATTTATTATTCTACGTCATAAACTTTCTACTGTCAATCTTTTTTCAAAATCGAAATGTCAAATGAACATTAAATTATTATTATTATCTATCCTCTTCACTTGTTGCTCTTCAAATTTCAGAACGCCAGTCAATATCTACAAAAACTATGAACTCAAATTACGCAGCACGATAAGCACACTTTCTTTAAAATGCATAACATTAGCGCCACCTCAACCCTTAAAATGAGAGCAATAATTCACAATTCACAGCTAGATGGCGTTATGCTTTGACCTCGAATTTCTAGATCGCGCTATGGTTTGATTCACTGGGTTCCCTTAATACGACCGTCCGGCGCGTCGCTCGTCACATCTCTCTTTCTTGGTCTACCACGAAGCGTTGTTGCCACAGGCAACAACTTAGACCGGTATTTTTGAACAAGGAACGAATTCGCAACGTTTGTGTTGTGGTTCGGTCCTTCAGAATTTAATGTAAAACTTCGGTTGAATATATCGAATTAATAGACTAGATCGATTACAGTGATTATTTATTGCTAAAAATATGTTGGTAGTTAACTTCCGAGTAATACTGCAAATCATTTACAATTTCTTATTCAGCATGTGATTATGACTGAAAAATTTGATAGATAGAGATCATATTATACCTAAATTTAGGTAAGTACGTCTGTGAAAATGCATCGTAATGTTTTTTAATCATGCAATTTCATATTCAGTGCTTCAAAATAGAGTCAGTTCAAGTAGAGTCGCCCTCGCAATATTGGTATTGTACCTTAAAAATACTCGGTAGCACAATTTTTTAAGGCTATAGAACTCTATAAATCTCTTACTAATCATAATATCATACTTCGAATTAACTTCTAATGAAGCCACGTCACGAATATAGCTGAAAGTGAGAACTAACATTTGAACTTTACCTTTACAATAGGGCGCGAGAAAGTTACAGCAGCCAGGAGTTATGCTCTAGTGGTTAGTTTAACAAGCATTTTGATACTAGCATATTCTCAAGGGCAAACGTATTCACCGGTTTCCTAATTATCAGTTAGAAGTTACCATTGTGGTGATGCTACCGGTAGTCGGGCCTCGTTCGTGACTGTTTAATAAATGACAATTGCCACTTAATAATACATTTAGACGTTAAATGGCGGACATGGCTTCCACAAACTAATTTACAGATATACGCAAGGTTGGTTAAATATTGTAGAATTCTTTTATTTTGGTAATCAATACTACGTCAATAGTATTTTTCGTTTCGATTCTTGCTTTCAGAACGGGATTTTTAAAAATCTGTTTGTAAATTCTGATTGTGTATTTAGAGATTTGAATTATGATATTATGTTTGCTTATCCTTGGAAACCAATTAGCAAAGAACTCAAAGTACGAAATACGTAACTTTACCTTTTATTAATACAAAATTGTCGTCATTTTTGTTGCATTAATAAAAAGTGCCTAATATGAGAGAGTTCTTAATATTTCTATGATCGCTACAATATTTTAGAAGCACGCGATGAAGAAACAGTAACTGATGAACACACTCACTCACTGCAATTTCAACGTTATTGAAAAATAAAATCCAAAGTTCTCTCGAATATTTCAATCTACCATTAGTCAAAATGTCTTTTTACTGAATCCGTCCTGGATTGAGTTTAGAAGGCGTTTTGAGTCACATTGGCAGGTATTAAGTTTTGTTAGTCTGAGTCATGAAAGCACCTTCGTAATACCTACCTAGTGATGTTTGAATGCAATAAACGTGCATTTGTACAATGGATACATTTTACCACGTACGGGACCAACATCGCGGCAAACAAAGACATGTCTATGTCTTACTTCTACGAGTAAAACTTTTTTCTTAAGTCGCGTAACAGCTTGCCAATATATTCCATTTTCATAGTGCCTGCGCTTTGTTGTCTGATCTACATGATTTACAGCCGGATTCCGAAATAAAGAGAAATTGAATCCGGGAAACTCACGGCTCTATTTTCTCTATTTTTACGACTCTACAAAATTATCCAAATCCGCTGTACCGTTACATTGGATTTGTCCAAAGTTAGATTCAAACTGTTGCATTTTGTTTACACACGATTGCGTGAAATTGTTCGGTTTTAAATGATTTAAAAAAGGAGGAGGTGGTTATGACTTTTTTATTAGACAACAAATTGTGAGATAAGTTTTAAAGTATACTATTACAGATGTAAAATTAGGTTTGATGTAATGTATTTATAAAAATATACATAAATGCATAAGTTCGTCTGCCTCATGATTATAATAATTAGCAATGCATCTACTTGTACCTTGTAAAATGCAAAAGTTTGTAAGTATGAATGGATAAATGTTAGGTTTTCTTCCAACGTCTCTTTCACGCCCAAAAGGATAGATCAATTTTAATGAAATTTGGTTCTAGTTCAACTATAAAGTTTATCAAGGCGTTACGTTGGTGAAATCTGTATCAAAATAAATATTAAGTATGAAGTCGATTGTATATCTTTAGGGCCACAATTATATATTTTAAAACTTTCTTACCTAACATTTTTAACACTTTTTGTAGTGAGTACGTGTACCAACAAGGTTTTAAAAAAAAATATGTTTTCTTTTCAATTTTGAGTTTCCGTGTTTTGTAAAAACTATTTGAATAGATTAAGGTGTAATTATCTATTGAGATTCCATATTTTCTGAATAATTTAGTATTTTTTTAAATAATTAGGATGTAAAAATAAATTTTATGATCTTACATTCAATTTTTCACCGACGAATACCTGTCTTTTTAACGGTCAGTTCAGTAGGTACCATTCAATGTAGTGACTAAAAATAAAAATGATTCAATAAAGTCACTCCAATATTCTTTGCAGCAAAAATGACATGGAAGTTCCAGAAAAGAACGATTTATTGCCTGCAAGGACCTTTTAATCAAATAATAAAATAAAATTGACAAAGGTGTTGTGTGGGTGCAAGATCCAGATAGCGCTGATTGAGCGAACAAATAACATATCCTTTACGTTGCGGGCATCAACAATAATGCTATTATATGCCAATTTATGAATCTAGCAACTTACTACAGAGTTGAGTTACCACAGACTTGCACCGATATGCAAGTGAGACACCGATATACAGGCATCGCGCCATCTCTCTTCAACATAACAAACCATTTGGTTTCATTTTTTTGTGTACAGGTACTGATGCATCATGATATTCATGAGTCAAAAACCATATCTCAGCCAAACCATCCATTTGGTACCAAAATGGTCATAACACGGTACGTTGTTATTCAATGACGTAATCGGTTGCACATTTATTGCGAAAGTTTATCGCCGATGTAAGTAGGTATATCTACATATTATGCGACGTATCGCAAAAAGTGATACCAACAAGACTATTTGAATTTACAATTTTTCAAGACATGTACGTAAAGTACATTGTAAAGAAATATGTGTGTGTGCTTTAGTGTAATGTCATGACAAAGGTGATTACCATAAGCTGTAATAGACGTATTCATGTTTCTAGTAGATGACTGTGGTAGGTAAGAACAGAGTAGATTTAAACAAAACGATTATTATTATGCATATAGGCCCTTAAATTTCACTAAGTTGTTTGTGGTGATGAAAACAAATTACATTTTAAGTAAATACGCTACTTATATTTGTTATATTTATTTAACAAACAAACTACTGATATTCATTTTTTATAACTCAGGATAATCATCAAATTGTATGTAAAAAGATATTAATGATTATTTTTACCTTTGATGAAATTGTGATTAACTTTCGGACGGGAGGTCCAACGACTCTATACACCCTATATTTTTTAACCTTAACTAAACTCAGAAAAGACTTTAAATGGTGCAAAAACATAAAAGAATTTAATCACAGCAAAAACAGACACTTAAACAAAAACAAAGATAATAAAACACCTCTATTTCTTCAAATATAAACTTTGTAGTCCGTACTTCGTAATATTCAAATGTTTTCCTAAAGTATAAATGTCTCCTCTAAAGCCAGACTGCCTCCCTTGAATAAATAATGTAATCATAATTAATGTTACATACCCGACTGCACCCTAATTAGACGTAGGCATGGCATTAACGCGTGGAAGATGTGTTTGTAGCCATTCTCCTAATCCTTTTATTCCGTAATTTTCTAACACATTTTAAGCGGCAATTTACTGAAGCGGAGACATTTTAGACTTACATTTTACACGGTAAATACTTTATAAGTTATATGTTTTGGAGTGGAATTTAGATACATTTTTCTTTTTTTGGATGTAATGAGTACGATGTTATTTTCCGTATGTACCCGTTATTTTCTATCACAAATGAAGCAAATAATCACATATAAACACAGATTTTGAGCAACTTAGGTAGACAAGTACCAGACAAAAGCAAATTAATTTATTTTTAATAAATTAATCGCTTGAAAATGGAAAACCTTCAACAACTGCAACAAACAAAACAAAATTTTAATCAAGAAACAGTAGGGCTTCAATTAAGGCTCGCGTTTCAATAGTAGGGTGCCTAATCGGTGTTACACGCCGTGGTCTTGGCAACACCGCACGACCAGTCTACGGGCAACCAAACAGTTGTGCGGACACATGTAGAAGCACACACGAGCGAAACACGCGCTCCTATGGTTTACCGTTAACCAGCTATGCGATACAATACATACGTGTTATAGTGGGATCACAAATTAAACAGTAAGTACCTATAGACCTTATTTTGTTTACCTTAAGTGCGAAATTCCCGGTTTTCGAAGTGCCTCTGTGAAACTATTAAATGCAGTCCAAGCGATTTGTGTTGAACCATTTGCTACGGTAAGTTGCACTAGAAAACTTAACGATGCTCTTTTAAAATAAAACTGTGTTATTAAACATTCTTTCTAAAAACATGTATGAAAAACTGTGTGTGCTTTGCGTTTCTAGTAGTATGTTTGCATTTAGCATTAAATTAGAATATTTTAGAAAGAAAAAGCGATCGCTTAGCTCTATCAATAGTAGGCCTTAGTTCCAACTTTGTAGAGTTTAAATTAGTATTGATATTGATTGCCTAAAGACTAACAAACCAGATAATTATAGTTAGGTACATACACTGTTATCTGACCTCTAAGAATATGACCATACGACTCTCGCATCAATCAAGATTATAAGAGAAATATACACAGACAAGAATATATAATCATATATTTCAGTAAGGAAAATAAGATATGTACCTACTATACATAAATCGTGATAATAATTATCTTCTTATTTTTTTATAGAATGCAACGCAAAATGCAATGTCTCAAAAATATTAGAAATCAAAAATTATATTATATCAACTAGCTGTTATAGCTGAACAAACATTACCCCTCTGACGCAGTCGGTTAAAAAGTAGCTTATGTATTAACCAAGCTAACAGTTTCCTCCTTACCAAATTTTATCAAAATTGATCCAGGCGTTCGAGCCTGCAAGAGTAACAAACATCCATACTTGTATAATAAAAAACGTCGTCTTTGTAATATGAATAGGACGTAAAGAATCAGACCTCAAGATTCAGTTTGTGAATAATATAGAAACCTACACAACACAACACATTCCTGTTCAAGATTCAATATACAAGAATCTACGTAGGCAACAATTACGAATAAATCACGACATTTCAAACATTCCTTTGGCTCACGTTTTTCTATTATGTTTATTATGCTTAATAGCCTGACCTAACAAGTATATAAGTAGTTTACGACATATTTATACTCGTCCAACGATAGATGTAACATCACACCACTCAGCCAACAGACCGATATTGATACTGTATGAGCAGGTACAAATATAAGTTACTTTAGATAAACTGCTAGTTATATTGCACTGATTTGTGTTAATATAAACTAGCGGTCCGTCTCAACTTCGCACGGATCAAATACTGATGTTATTATAAATAAAAATCTTCCTTTTGAAACATTCTATCTATTAAGAATTAGTATCAAAATCTATGGTGTAGTTACAAAGATTTAAACATATATATGTAAGGACGGACAGACGCGGAAAGCGACTTTGTTTTATACTGTGTATAAATAAGTCTTAAGTAATTCTATTTTGTATACTTCTAAAGAAACGTTACACCTTTATGAAAAAGTTTCGGAAATGTGAATTACTTTACTGTCAGCAAAGTTTACATACTTACTTGAAACGCAAGAGCAAGAGTTCATTTTATACGAAATAGTTCTGAACTCTTGGCATTAAGCGTAACATATATTCCTATATCACAAACTCACATGTCAAGGGATCAATTCCGGGTAAGTTTCGAGCCCTTTAGTAGAGCCACGGTAATTAGAAATTAGAGGCAAAGTGTTGTCGTACTGTAATTGCTACTTGAGAACGCGTGAATACCCATTTTGTGAGCACAGCTCTTTTAAACGTCTCTCTCGTGGCAGACTGTTTGGAGATCACTACACAGACGCACTAAGGCACAGAAGGTAACTAGGTATACGTTTTACGAATAGAAGATTAAATGGTTGGTTTGCTTAGATCGCATTCTCTATTCATAATATCGCCGTCTTTTTTTTCTTCCATCGTTTTTCTCGTCGTTTTTTACTTTCGTTTATCGATGCTTACGATAGTTAGCGACTATAGTTTCGTTAGCTGTGTATATGATGTACTAACTTCTAGTCGACTGCAAAAGTTTGAGTTTACGAGTGGTAGGACCTAGGACCACTTTTGGCACAACATATAAACAGTACCGCGTTGGTTAAATCCATGTAATAGCTTTGCTAGATGTTGACATTAAGGTGACTATCTATAGCTTGCGTTACTTTGAAAAAATAATTATAAACAGATTTCACACACACCCATATTATTTTTTGCTCAGCTCGGGTATAATTCTCTAATAATAAGCTCATTTGATTCGAAGTAACTAAAACAAATAGGGCGTAATGGTATTGTTAACACTTGTAATATGTTTATAATAATCTGTTGTGAAAAGACATTGCAATACCTACTAGGCATGGTTTGACGAAATAATGACATGTATTCTACAGACAATTTTTTTTGTCACTCGTAAATGGTTGTTTTTTTTTTTTTAGTAGACTGCTGTAATTTAGTCACCGTATATGGAACAAGAATAAAAAAAATAAATTGAAAATTGAGGCTACGTTAAAATGTTTAAGCTTTCGTTGAGACATCTCTCCCCCATCTCCATTTATTGGTTCATAAATGCTCTTAGATTTTTAAGTAATACGTAAACATACAATAAGACATGGAAAGACATATAAGATATGGAAATTGTTGAGTCGTTGAAGTAGACACAAATATTAACCTGACTTCCTGTGCACTTAAAACAAACAGGATTTAAATGTTATCGCGACAATCATAATAGTTATAGACATACTAGCTGTGCCCGCGACTTCGTCCGCGTGGAATAATTATTTTGGGCATCATTTATTTTTGCGGACAACCTCCTTAGCTTTATAAATTACTAGCGACCCGCCCCGGCTTCGCACGGGTGCAATGCTGATATACTAAATACGCTACAGAAAAACTGTGAACGTTGTTTATAAAAAAACATAGCGGCCCGCTCCGGCTTTGCACGGGTTTAAAATATGTAAATCTGTACATCTTCAAAAATATTGATTTAAATCAGATGCTGTAAAAGGCCAAATAGATCTATATTAAATCAACAATGTATTTAAGGTATTTAATTGGATAAGGATTAATGCTGTATTGGTTAAAATCGCTTCGAATATTAGTCATTATTTGTCGTAAAAAGTAAATGACAAAAAAATGTTATTGTGGGATATCCATAAGAGATAGACATATACCATCGCGGAGTTTTCTGTAGACCTTTTCATTGTGTACAATACTTAGTACATAATTTTGATAAATCTCGTAGGATTCAGCCTGCGTTTGCAGTGTAAGCGGAAAAAAAATTAATTATTTGCGACATCACATTAGAAACCTCAAAAATAACAGTATTTGTCCACTATTTAATGGATGATATTATACATAAAAACCTTCCTCATGAGTTACTTTATCTATTAAAAAAAACCGCATCAAAATCCGTTACGTAGTTTTAAAGATTTGAGCGTTCATAGGGACATACAACATGACACATGACAGAAAAAGCGACTTTGTTTTATACTATGTAGTGATAGCTGTTACCCACGACTTTGTCCTCGTCATTTTCTGTTATTATTTTAGACAATTTAGTTTTTAAATTTTTAAAAGAACATAATTATTTTAAAGTACCTACTTCTGCGTAAATTATATTTTAGTTTTATGTTCTTGTGGCAGAAGTACGTATATTGATTTTCTCCACAACCTGATACGTTGATACAACTCTTAACAAATGCATTAATTTCGACCGAATTTGTTTACTATAAAAACGATTCTAGTGAGTTAACCTTAAAAGATAGACATACACTGTCCTGGACATTTTTTTAGATCATTTCAATAGGAATAATTCTTTCATACATATATTTTTGGTATCTTGAACTGTTTTCGCAGCGCACGCAACGGAAGCCCTCAAGGATGAATAATTTTCCCCGTTTTTTTCACATTTTCCATTATTTCTTCGCTCCTAACAGTTGCAACGTGATGTTATATAGCCTAAAGCCTTCCTCGATAAATGGTCTATTCAACACAAAAATAATTTTTCGATTCGACCCAGTAGTTCCTGAGATTAGTGCGTTCAAACAAACAAACAAACAAACAAACTCTTCAGCTTTATAATATTAGTATAGATAAAATATTAGTAGCAATTATTTTGTTGTTAAAGGCATTAACCCCCACTATAAAAGCTTCTGGTTAAATGTAGCTATTATTGATTGTAACTTATCGTAAAGTTTAAATTTCCTGTCACTTGTCCATGCCCCCCTTATTCATTTATACACCCAGAACAATACAAGAATCTTTTTCCTTCGATATTCTACGAAACCATTAACTAACAGAAACCATCATGTGGAAACCTGGGTTCCAAATAGTTAGTACTTACTGGAATTGTCTGGAATCGACATCCTACAATGAGAAAGCGAGTTATGGACACCTTTAAACGGGAAGAGGTCTGTTCTCAACTCATCATCTTCCTGCCCTTATACCATTTTACTTGGGGTCGGCGCAACACGTCTTCTAGACATGTTGCTTAAAGTTTTGGCTATGGTTTTATAGTCGGCCGCCTGCCTGACACTAACCCTCTTTGATAAAAAAATATATATTATTAGTTTAGCAAAAATAATTCGATTTACAAATTGAACAAAAAGTATTTAAAAAATATCAAGAAATACAAAAGCAAAAGCGAGAATACCGATACACGTATGGAGTCGCCGAGTTTCGATCCCGGGTCCTTCCGCGTGCTAAGCGAACGCTCTACCAACTGAGCTACAACTCCGGTGAATGTATGGGCGAATTTCGGGTTCCTATGAAGTTGACTGGCTATTTTCGAAGTGGTTAACTTTGCGGAACTTCTGCGTATCTATCCTGTATAATACATATGAAATTAAATTAAATAGTTTATTCTGCAATTAGGATATTTTTTATCACTTTTACATGTCAATATTAATTAGATACCTGCTGTCCCCGCAAACTTCGTTTCGCTGAGAATAAAATTATACATACATACATAAACGTCACGCCTCTTTCCCTTGGGGGTAGGCAGAGATCAGATCTTTCCATTTGCTTCGATCCTGGCATACCACTTTAGCTTCAACCACATATCATTCCCCTGCCCCCATCCCAATTTTTACCTGGGGTCGGCGCCTTTTAGACATGTTGCTTAAAGTTTTGGCTATGGTTTTATAGTCGGCCGCCTGCCTGACACTAACCCTCTTTGGGAATGCGATTGTTGGTTGTTTACCCGCCACCATTCGGGTGACCCAAGGTGCTTGGTACAGTGCACTGGGTCTTAAGGTCCATTAGTCGCATTTTACGACACCCAGTGGAGGATATGGGGTGGTGCTATTCTTTATATCCGCACACCACACGAAACAGATCTGTTCTCAACTGTGGAACATTTATAGGCTGGTTCCTATTACTTAAGGCCACAAATAAGCTTTGTAGTCTAGCCATTGCAATAACGTGGATGTTTAACCGTGGTTAATAAAGTCGTTAAGATTCAGACGAATGACTGACAGAAGTCGCGAGGGGCTTGTCGTTCCTGTTATTGGATTTTAACTCAATAATAACTATAAGTACTTATGTTACAGTTGCAAAATTACAAAAATCTTTAAGGGAAATTTTTGCTTATCACTTCAAGACTAATACACTTAAGTCTAGAGCAACCGTCTTCGTTCAGTATAGGCTGCCATACCAATGGGTTTACCCCCAGTGAGGTAGCAAATGAATCATGGAAATTTGAAAGAAAGTCCTGCTAAAATAGACACCGGTTACATTAAAACCAAAAGAACAAACGATTAAAAAATCAAGCTGTTTACTTAATAGTAAGCAGTTTTATAATTAATTGCACACGCTAAATGAACCTATATAAAAAGACTGTTCTCATAATACAGAATTCTGATGTAAGTAACATCTGAAAACTTTAACTTGCTTCAGTTCTTGCAATAGCGACTCGTAGCGCCATCTCTTAGCCATTTGTTACAAGTTCAGGAACCAAATGGAATGGTTTTTGTAGGCTTTTGATTTACATACTGATTTCTTTTTTAACTAAGTAGTTAGATAGATGGACCTTTCGCTTAAGAGGTAGGTTCATTTTTTTAACTTAACCTACTAACTAGATTAGTGATGCTCAATCAAACTCTAATGGGCGCTTTAAGTTTAAAAGACTTAAAGCGTCCATTCGAGTTAAGTTATCTATTTTAAATATGCATAAGTATTACTAGCTGTTTCCCGCGTCTTCGCCCGCGCGAATGGCGGTTATACCTGCAAAAACATTGTCCGCCTCTGACGCAGTCGGTTAAAAAGTAGCCTTATGTGGTGTCCTGGGTGTCCAGGATGTCTAGGTGTATCCAGGGTGTCAGCGAACTCCATACCAAATTTCATCAAAATTGCTTCAGCCGTTTGAGCGTGAAAGAGTAGTTAACAAACATATGCATAAAACTCGCATTCATAATATTAGTAGGAAGTAGGATTTACTTTTTTCTTACACTTGTGTAATACCTAGACATAAAAACCTCCAACATAAAAAAACTCCATAGACAAAAAAATAATCTATAAGTTCTCTTCAAAAACAATCCGTTAAACTGACTGCAAAAAATTTCAGGAATAAACTACACGAATGTCATTTTCATTTATTACTTACTGTATGTCATCGTTTTTGTCATATTTATAGATTATTGTATAAAATATTCGCATTGCACCCGTTTATCTTGAAGGTATCTATGTCACAGGAAATTGGACACCTGTCCGAGCGCAGTCATTCAATGAGTATTTAATATTAAAATTATATTTATCGTGCAAGTCTTCATAGAGGAAATTAAATGATGTCGACGTTTTTGTTTTCTGTATTTATTAAAGTTACATTTAGTCCGATTAAGCATTAAAGGTTTCAAGCTTAATAGATAGATATCCACAAAAAGTGAAGTGAAATACCTATACATACAAAATATTTTGTTAATTATAATAGTTGCACTACAGCTTTCTGCGGGAGACAGTTTTCAGTATGACGTTGACAACTGTCGTTAACCACATGACTAGGTATGTGACGTTATGAAATTATTTTTTTTCACTTTTGACTTTTGTAGCATCAATCTTGTTCTCTTTTTAACCGACTTCAAAAAAAAGGAGGAGGTTCTCAATTCGAATGTATTTTTTTTGTAAGAAAAACATTACAGTAAAATTTGCATTTTTGTTGTTGTTCTATTTTTTTTTAATTTCTAAATTAAAACATTCTGGGTTGTTTTGTGTTAATTTACTTAATTCAGTAAATGAATGATTTCGTATATTATAAGTCAGTGCAGTTTAGCCGCAATTTTAATTAATAATTTTACTATAAATCGCTGTGACTTTCAAAGTCAAACGAAATGTTACTGAAAACTGTCTACTGTACTATGCTATAGTGCAACTATTAGAGTAGATAATTTATAATTGCAAATGATTGTTCATTGCAACTTACACCACCTTGTGGAAAATAGTCGAGTAAAACTTATTGAGTAAACTTCTTTTGAATGGAAGGCAATGAGGCAAGCCAAACGTTCATAATTCGGGAACTATTTACGTTTCCTATACTTGCTTAGTTGCTTATAAAATCATCCCTTAGGTAATCGCCTATTGCTCACTACACACATCAGAGTTCTTTCTGGTTCAGTGAACAAACCCAAGGAAATTTCGTCGTAAATAATAATTGTGGTGTGAGATTTCTGAGTTTCGTATTTTTGTTGGAGTGATAATTATCCTTATTGCAGCCGTAGATGCTATGTCGGAAATACAACATTGTATCTATTTATATTAAGTTCTTAAGATTTATAAACAGACACGTAATCATACATACGTACCTTATCTGTGTTATGTTTTTAATTATTATTTTTCAGTTAGTTAACATGACTGTTTTTGTTTAAGCCGTCATCCTGGCACCGATAACTAAAAAATTGGGGGCCGGTCCTACAGGCAAAAGTGGGACCGGTTCTCTCCTGGGGAAAAGTGGTAGCAGTACCCTGGGAAAATCAGGGTCCAGCTCTTTTGGAAAAACCTCAACACCATCTAAGTCTTCCTTGACCCCGAAGCTATCCACTGGGCTAGGTTCCAGTTCTGGAGGAAAATCATCAATTTTTGGAGCCAGTTCGTCGAAAAGCTATGCTGTTTCGTCGCACAGTACCCCAAAAAATAAAACTAGTTTCGGTATCATATGGATACCTACAAAGAAACATAATAAAAAGAAGGATATAGTGTACAACAGCCATAACTATTCACACTCTAGAGGAAAATATGAAAGAACACCGTCAATGTACAAGTACGTATCCTTCTTACACGTATAAATCAAATTTAAAACAATAATTACCCAAAATGGCCATTTATCTAACATATCTACTCAAAAATATAATTTGAAAACAATTGTGTACACTGATTAAAACTATTAATAGTACGAAAACGAAACAAAAAAAAAATTACACGTCGTCATCCTTTTAGATTTTAAATATCCCGCCAGTATTATGAACAATTCACAACATACTTTAGTCGATTATAACCTAGCCTTATTTGGGTGCCATTTATTCCTCAATAAACTCTAATTAGTGTTTCATCATTTAAAAATGCGAATAGTTTTAAATTAACAATAATACGGCGTTTGTAAACTAATACTTCGTAAGAAAAACTTAAATAGTCGATTAGTCATAAGAGTCGACTTGTCAGTTAAGTGTAGCTTCACTCGAGTTCGTCGATATTGTATTGTCTTCGTGTGTGTTGGTGTGTTTATAGTGCTTTTCTTTCTTTGAGTGACATGACATCATAAAAGGTCAATGCTAGTTATGGTACATCTTTTTTGAAACTTTTTCTTTTTAATGATATTAACAAAATTAATAGTATTTTACAAATTTATTGTAAGGAAAAATAGCTTACAACGATCGTAGCGACAACAATATAAGAATAACTAAACTGAAGTTGCTGGTGATTGTTTGTGAACAAAAGTAAAACTTTTTTGTTAGCTTATGTTTATGACTCGTCAACATGCAAGAAAACAACAATTTTGAAGCTATCATTCGCACATGGCGTCGTTTGTCCGGGGAACAAATAGAAACTGCTGTAGTAAGGTAAAATGAGCAAATGGATTGATATTGATGCGGCGATCATTTATCGAGTATTGTTTACATTATTAATTATGTTGCTGTACACAATTGTGTGTCAACATGTGTGGATTGTCATGAAATGAAATTCAATCTTCCGGCGCCTGTATGCTTCAGTAGTACATTCGCGACGATACCGCAGCTCAGTTTCATAACTTGCTTTCATTAATCGCAAAAATTCTTCTTTTAAGTATGTCTGGAGATTCACCTGATTTTCAACCGCACAAGAAGAAAGAAGAGGAGACAGATCTGTTGATGCCTGAGAGGACAAAGGCTCCTATAGCAAGTATAGCTTCAGTCGGTACCGCAGTGGGAGCCCCTGAAGCACCCACAGACAGCACGGCTACTGGGAACACTGAAGAAAAACAGGAATTTATTAGACATGACAACAAGGAAGAAAGTAAAGTAAGTATTCACAATCTTCTTTGTCTGCATAGTTTGTTAGTACTCCTAAGATCGCTACAAGTTTTATTAATTTTATAGCAGAAACTGAAAAATTATAAATAAAAAATGCAATGTTAAAGCTTTACTATATCATTTGTGGACCGTCTAAAGTATTTTATTGTTGTATATATCCATATGAAACAATAGATGTTGTTGTTTAGTATGTGTCTATATTGTAAATCGATTAATGTTGTTTTCCAATTAACAAATTCCAGGAGGCCGCTGGGGACACAAACAGCAAAGAATTCAAGAGTGACAAAAGCGATGACTATCTTGACAATGATAAGGTCACAAATAAATCTGAGAAGCAAGAAAAAGAGGCGGAAATGTATGGGGACAAAGTAGACTCCGTGTACCTGCGACCGCCCCCACCTCACAAGGCTAGGTCCACTGCTTCAACCGTCGAAGATGAAGACTGCGGCATCAAGTGCCTATACTACACAATCCAGTGTTGTGACTGTGTTCTCATGTAAGTAATTTTTAGATTTTACATTATATGCTCATGTAGTATTAAATCTCCCATTATGAGCCAATTTTATACAAACACTTATACACATGGTTGTGTAATATGTATATTTGTACAACAATGTGATATTTCATAAAATTTAAATTAACTTACTCATCTATTTTGGTATTGAATGTATTTTATATACATGTACTAAGTGCTAGCATCTAAATCACCAGTAATTAATGATTAATTAAATTTAACACAAAACACAATGTAATTTCTAAATTTTACTCATAATTTGAAAAGTGTTTGGATGACTGTTATATGAAACATTTTGTGTTTGTACTTGATGTAACATTCCAATTATTACTTTACTTGATAAGTGACAAATATTCTTTACGTAATCATTTTACAATATGAACTGATCCAAGTTACTCTTGTAATAAAATCATAAATTAATATGGAACTCTCCACTATATAGGACTTTAAACTTTATATTTAACAAAGCCAAGTAAACAAATTGTTTTTGTAAGTCTTGCATATCATACTAGTAACATGATCTATGTTAGCATAACTAACATGAACATTTTAAAATTTTAGTCAGGAATGAGCCTCATAAGAACTTATACTAATAGCAGCTTCAGTTTATCAGCTGTTCATTATATTTTTAAGTGTTTAGGTCATAACTATGGACTAGCTATCACTCAATTTACTAGTTTAAGTAACATTTTAGTTATATATTTAATTAAATAACTTTTAGGTTTCATAGAATTGTTCTGTGCCAATTGTTATGTACTAATGATCTGATATTTATTGTGTAATCTCTTATTCCAGTGAATATTGTAGTATTGTCTTCTGATCATTCCTTTAAGAGACACTTGAGATTGTATTCTTAGTTTTACCTTATTAGTTGCCGGGTCATGAAACTGAAGGTATCTTGTGACATCATCAATATTTATTGTCGATTGTACCGGCTTAGGTTAGTAAAACTTGTTCCTAGCATAACCTCATAGGTCACACACCTACTTGAATGAAATTTTGTGATACCTTTGCTACTATTGTAAACAGTTTATCTCGAATAACATTTGAACTATTATTATTTTACTGTAGCAGTGAGGTGGTAATTTACACCCTAAATAAATTCTTAGATTGTTTCTCATTGAATTTCTGGTTGCCTTACTGTAGTTTACCTCAGCGGTACCCTATTTTCATTCAGGTGACTCAGATACTCGTTGACCAATGCCAATATGTTTTGCCTTTCGTATAATGAGTTTACCAAGTGTAATGAAATACCTTTATAGCTTTATTTTTGACTTTATATTTTGTCACCTATTACTAAGCGACATGTCTCCGTCCAAATAGGGAGTCTGTACTTGGTATAGTATGTAGACTGTAGATTTATATATTAAATTTATAAAATGTGTACATGTTTGTACGACAAATAAAATATAAATTTGAATACTGTGTTTTTTTATAGAATACGTAAATGTCATTCGACTATGTTATTGCAAGCTACTAGCTTGTGCAAGCAGTTATGGTAAGTTTCAGTGAAAGCTGATTGCACTAATATTATCAAACAAAATCTGTATTACTTCATGCATTATTGGTACTGCATCTCTTCTAAGAATAGGGTTGAGGAGTAGATATAGCAAAAAACTCATTAAATTGTACATTTTATTACAACCAATATGTTTTAGCACAACTTTGAAGTTTCCAGTAGAGTGACATTGATAAATGCAAAATTCATTAACATACCTGCGCCCAGCCTCGAATACAAATATTTTCCTACGTTTGTGAATACATTGTTAAGATAATACACAAATATTGTAACTGTATTTGTAATACATTTAGAGATTGTTACTTATTATGTAAGTTAACATCAAAATCACATACATCTATTGGGGTACAAAACGTCTATTTTCTTAATATTTACTCTTGGTTACAAAGTGCTTACACATACGTCTATTGTATCTGAAATATATGAATAATCCTTTACTGATATAGCATATAAATGTGTGTAAGAAAGTAGGACTTGTTGCTCTCCAACCCAAAAGGGATAATCACACTGGTACAGGCCACTGACCAAAACGGTTTTGAATAGATCTTGATAGCCCAGTAACTAAATACTAATTTAAATGGTAACTGATTATACATTTTAATCAATAATTGGTTTTTTGACTAAGTTGTTACACAAAATTTCGTCAGGAATTGAATGGTTTGTGTATACACATCTGCATTTATCCCGTATTTTTTTTAATTATATTCTTTAAATACATATTAATGACTACCAAACAATAGAACAAAGACATGTTGGTAAAGGTAAATATTGTAAAAGAAAATCTTCTGCATTTAATACTTGCATTATAAATCGACCAATGATAGATCAGTACTTAAACCTCCTTAGACGTTTTATAAACGTCTAGATCATAACACAAGGTATTTTAATAAACCCTACCTTCTTCTTTTCATTGGTATCTATATGACAAGGAAGGTTCATGAAAAGATATATGTATGTACAGGGTTGATACGACCGATATTGGAGAAAAAACCACAAAATCATTTATATTATACATTTTCAGTATTAATTGGAAACTGTACTTATTCACAAATAAAATAGCGACGCAAAATGCAAACTTCTTTTACAGAGTTCATTGACCGGATATAAGTAAAGTAAAATAATACTATGATATTCAACGCACGTGCAAAGTATATTATATAAAGTATACTAGTATTAGTATCAGAAAGAAACTAGTGTAAGAGACCCATGGACGTATCAACATTGTAAAAGGCAGAATTATTTATCTGGACAAAAAAGAAAACATTAAAACAACATCAAATTAGTACGATACAATTGAAATACTACTTAATTAATATGTAATAATAAGTAGCTAATTATTAGGATGTTAATTACATTTTAGATTGCAACAAGAAAGAGCAATAGACCTAACTAAAATTACACTTACTCCCAATAAAGTATACAACGTTTAAGTACTTAAAACTACAGTGTACGCTTTATAAGTATTATGCGTAGGTGCGTTAATACTACCAAGAGAACGTAGGCCTTAAGACCCTTATTACTGACCTAAAATAGCGTTACTCTATATCTATCGCACCTCGTTTGGTGTTCAACGCTCCGACCTAGCCTTGACGTCTAATCGAACCGACTCTACATTGCCAAGATTCACGAATTCGTGTGGCGCAATCATGATCGCATAACCAATAGCAACATGATATGCAATATTATTAATATTTGGCATTCCGCGTAATTACAAATAAAGAGTACAGAAAACGTGCAATAATAACTAGGTGAGTAAATTTACCTAACATAACAATAATATATTTTCATCGTTTTACTATTTCATCTGGCAGTCCTATTGCACAAATTCGTCAGTATATGGTTTAAAACATGGCACCGAGCTATAGGTAAGGAAATCAGTTGCATTAACTTATTATTTTTGAGAACATGTCGAAAGTACTACAAAATATTATGCAATTTAAATGAGTTTGCTTCTACAAGCTATTACTTAAAACTCCTAATTTTAAACATCAAAATAAATAAATTATATTACACAGTATTTTTAATACCTCTTGTATATTTTATGTTATCAAGATTATCGTATATGAATAATAAATAAGGAATGTTTGCCGTTAACTAATCAATGTTTTTCAACTGACTTATATTTTGCAATAATCTAGGTTTAGACAACTGTCGACGAATTGGTTTCGCTAGTCGGTAATTGTTTCTTTGTTTTAATCAGAAATGGCGGTGATATTTAGATATTACACGCTTTCAATTTGTTTATTCCACCAACAAAAAAGGCGGTAAGTTGTTGAATGTATGCATTTCGTAGCTTGCTAACCAGTAAAATTCAAAAGTAAGGTATCCAAACCCATCGTGTTTCATACAAAATAATACAATTACAATTCATAAATTAACTCTAGCGCGAGGAAAAGAAAATCTGAATGATAAGTAACGTCGAAATTATATTATGACTATCCGACACCTTTAGAGCTAGTCGTCACTAGTAAGACGTAGATATGTACCGTACACGTGCACATTGAAAACGTTTGACGGACCTACTACGTGTACCTACATCACACAGCCGTTAGGATCCGCCAACTGTATACAGCTACAAGGATCGTTTGACATGTGTCAGATATTAATATAATAGTTGTTGTGCATATGCGTAACAAGAATCTACTCGACTGTCTGTCAAAGGTGATGGTTTTTTATATTTTATGACAGTATTAGTTCAGATTTCGACCACTTGCGATTCGACCCTTGTAGCTCTAATAATACATTTAATTTTCAAGATCCATCCTTCAATTTAAACTAATCTTTACACGCATACGCGCTCGCTTACAATTACAACATATATTTATATAAAAAAATATTTATAAATATTTTACATAACAAATATATTATAATGACTTGAATTAAATATTTTCTAACTAAAATAACAATTATATAGGTTTTGAATTTTTAAGCAACTAAGGGTAGCAGTTCTCGTTATTATTAACTACGAATAATTTAGCCTGTTTTAAACAGTTCTTGATACGAATTGCACATCATTAATAAGAATAATGAGATTGCTCGAATAGAGTACAAAACCTTATGATATTGCTTAATAATTCTTAAAGAAGAATTTAAGTTATTGACAAAAGTATGTGTACATCCAAATATGGTCCCTTGAAAAATTAATAGACCAATGTAAATAAAGGAA
Source organism: Chrysodeixis includens (assembly GCA_941860345.1). NCBI lineage: Eukaryota > Metazoa > Arthropoda > Insecta > Lepidoptera > Noctuidae > Chrysodeixis > Chrysodeixis includens. The sequence goes on from OW796090.1 coordinate 12,373,458, forward strand.
CAAATAAATGTAACCTATGCACTATGGATGGTTGAAAATTGAAAATGAAAAAAAAATGCATGTTTATGCCAATATGAAATGGTAGATTTAAATAAAACATATCTGCTTAAGTTTGTGCATATAATAACATCTTATAAATTCGTTTTAATTTAAGTACTTATTGAGTAAGATAAGAAATAGGCTATTATTTTTTACTATTAATCTATTAAGTGCAAATGGAATTCGTATGCTTTGCTTTTACCCATACATAAAAGAATAATACTAGACGTCAGTTCAAAACTAATATAAACAATTAGATTCGGGATCCGATTTGTATCAAAATACAAATGTCTTTGTGATTGAAAATAGTGCAGTTCTCTATTTAGCATCTACAGAACAAATTTTCTAGACATTTCAAATTTAATTTATTTAAATACGATACCAACCTTTATGGTATAATTACTACCGAAATAAAGAACCTCGGAAAGCAGAGATGGTAGAATAAATTATAACTATTAAGTTGTAATTCAAAGAATTTTAAGAACAAAATCATAATGAATACGTTATTGTAATTTCATGTTGCTTCGGTTTCTTATTATTTCGATGTAACTTTAAATACGGCCTAACTATTCTAATACATTTCATACTGAACTTTGGGATTACACAGACACTTTCAATTAGCAATTGGACTACGATAAATTATTTCTAAATACACGATTACACTATTTCTATTGTGGTTTTCAAAGTCACAATTATGTTTAGGAATTCTGATTATATTATTACGAGTATGGAAGCCTTCCACACCTTTAATAATATTACCTTAGAGGTGGTGGTAGACCTACAGTAAGTATTTACTTACCCAATTATGACTTTAAAAATTAAGTCTCATTTGCATTGCAATGCCTATTGCATGTGTTATATTTGCCTAATTCTTGTGTATGGGTAGCGGGTGAGCTTCAGAGTTGACGACGTATTTCGTCAAGTCGATGACGAATCTATCGTCACTGAACAGTAAGTACAGATATTTGAGAGTTTCGGAGAGGAAGAAAGACTCCATCATGTCGCGTTGCACTGGCTTCTCAACTTTCACGTTCGCTAGTGATGTGTATCCGTTAGGCACTTTTGCGTACTTTTCGAAACCCTGTGAAATAAACAATTTGTGTAAATAGAAGAACAAACAATTAAACGCACTTTATTTTTAATTCGTGCCATGTGTATTTTATTTAATTGTGTGTAGTAAATATACTTTTATAATTGAATCATTAAATTAAGCAAAGATTGCAGGTTGCTGTACTTTTTTAAATTTTCTTTTCAGCAGGGTCCAGCTATAGAGTAAAAGTTTAAGTATTTGACAGTGTGCCCTCGATTATGAAAAAAAACATAAATCTTCGCTTTTTATGATATAAGTAAATGCTTTAGACCTACTAAATTAACTTTGGCCTAAACCGCGGTAAATAAATAACCAATTAAATTATTATTTGACGGTTATTTATTAGGATTTGATTAATCTAAGCGATCTTATGCGAGGTCATACTAACCAGTATGAATATTATGTATTACCGGCTGGTATATATCCCCACGCTTATAACAACTAAACATGTGTTTAAATGTTTGTGTGATTCACAAATGCTGGGAGAAAACATATGTTTAAAGGTTTGTGTGATCCACAAATGCTTGTGTCAAGTCTGGGAGAATAAGTGTTCGCTGTTTAAATGTTTGTAAAGTACCTCGTGTGACCAGAATAAATTCCTAACAAAGTACCCACCTGGTATATTTGCCACCCCCAATCTTGGTAGGTGGTATTGCCAGTAATTTGGTACATGTACCAAAGGCTCTCGACGAACTCGGGCCGCAGGAGTGTATGAGCATCAGCAGTCTTCGTATACATGTCATCGGTAGCACTTGCCTGTAATGTTATTATTCCATATTTAGACTAAATATAACTATAATCCCATCAATAATTCAATTCAGAAAAAAAACCGACTTCAAATAAAAAAAAAATATTTTACAACAAATTAATATGCACTAAGCAAACGTAACCGAATATCTCATCAGAACAAACATCGAATTATGTTCATTTTAGTTCCAGTATTGCGTTTTTTATAAAACGTTGTAAGTGCCCTTGAACATTTTTTTTTTCGAAATAATTTTTAAAACCTTTGTAATGAGTACAGGCGTAATAATATGTTGGGTGATGGTGTGAACAATGCTTCAATATGCTATAGCAACAATTGCGGTTAATCTGCTGTCATTTATTGAAAAGTTCCCCCAATCTCTACAAGATCCCATCATCAGATATTGAAATGGTGATAATGAAGGGAAGCACAAGCTTTCAAATAAAAAAAGAATCATGAAAATCGGTTCACCCAGTCGCAAGTTACGAGGTAACAAACATAAAAAATAGAATAAAAAATATATTCGAATTGAGAAGCTCCTTCTTTTTTTTGAAGTCGGTTAAAAATAGATGTGAAATGATAGCCAAGTTCGATATGATACATGGCTTGGTTGAATTGAGTTCAACTACGCAAGAACTGTTTAAAATATGTCATTTAAATCTATTACAAAATATTCTCCGACCTAGTCAAGCATAGGAATATACCAAAATTACTGATAAAATAAATTAAAATAATGGAAATTTATAAATAAAAACACAAAAGGAGAGAGAATGAATTAACTGCGGAACGCTGGGGATCGATCCCAGTACCTCTTGCAACAAGGCAAGCGCTCTACCCTCTGAGCTACGCTCCTTATGAATGTATTGACGAAATTACAGTTCCTATGAAGTTGTTGGGCACCGAATAATGCCAAAATATCGGGTTGTGTAATAGTTTCATTCAAAAAAACTAAAGGGATCAGTTTCTATTAGTAATTTACTAAATGGGTGCCAGGTTCATAATATAATTTAAAATTTGTTTTTTTTTTGTAAGACAATTTGAAAATATCATTCTTTTTTGTATAGCTTAGGATTTGTTGATTGGATTGTTTTTTTTTATCCCTTTAACTATTTCTGCAGTTACTCTGGGCGCAGGATTTGAATGCTTTATCAGACTGTCATAATAAGGGAAAAAATGACCGAATTCATTTGAAAAAAAAAGAATCACATATTTTTAATAAAAATATGGTCATCTTCATCTCTTATCTGTCTTATCTCATCAAGCGTATTACGCTCTTATATTCAAAGCAACTAAAACCTACAAGACTAATTTTTATTTTGCATTTGACATAATTATTTGAGTGAATTTTGGTAATCATATAAGGTAACTTGTGTACTCTGTCGGTAGTCGACGTTATAATGAACCTGAATGCTTTATTCAGACAACTTAGTTGATATAATAGGTCGGGGAAAAGTCTTTTCGCAATATAGTATGTATGAACTTGTAATAAAATCTTTCTCTCTCTAATAAAATTAGAATTTGGAATTACGTTCTTTAAAATTTAAACTTTCAATTATATCAAAACCAGCCAGATACAAATACTATAGCCAAAAACATTTTATTACAAGTTCATACGTATACTATTATGCGAAAAGACTTTTTCCCCGACCTATTAATTGGTGGTGGTTATAATGGATTGAAGATTGCCAAGAATACAATCTTAAATCCATTATCATCCCTTGCATATTAACGAATAAACTAAGGTAACTGAATAAAACATTCAGGTGCAATATAAAGTAGAGTACACACTTTACCTTATATGATTACCAAAATTCACTCAAATATGTCACGCGCACAATAATATAATTTAAACGACTGGTCTGTTGGTCTACTGGTTAGTGACCCTGACTGCTATACGTGGTCTTGGGTTTGATTCCTACCTCAAATGTTCGTGTGTTGAGCACGATCATTTGTTCTGTGTTTAGGTGTAATTTATCTATAGTATGTATGTATTTAGAAATATATAAGATGTTTAACGGTTGTCTAGTACTCAAAACACAAGCTTCTATGTATGCTTAGCTTGAGACAAGATGGTGTTGTATGAATATTGAGAAATGTAAAAAAAGCAACACTTACTAAGTTGAAATGAGTGATTTCAGGAGCCAAAAACGTTGGATGAGCAGCGTAAGTCAAGTAGCAAGTGTAGAGTAGTTCCTCAGCCATTGTCATGTGCCAGTCTGGGAGACCGTTGGCGTGACCGAGAGCGAGTGTCCCGGGTAGGAAACAGGTCAGATGGTCCATTTTAGGGTTAAATGCCTGGAAAATTAAGATTTTATTAATACTAGCTGGTTTCGTGAACTTCGTTTCGCTGCTAATGAAATTATGAAAATTTCAATTTTTAACTGGCTTCAAAAAAGAGGAGTTTCTCAATTCTATGGTATGTTTTTTTTAATTTTATGATGCGTATGAGATAGTAGGTAAATCTGCCAATTAATGTTATTATTTTTAGCGCATTTAGAAGAATGCTTGGATTAGAAAGAAAGTGTATTATTTCTCTTTATAACTAGTATAGATAGAGTATAGATTTTGCCAGTTTTAGCAATATTTTCAACTGTTGTTTCGGTTCTATTGGTCGCAGCTTAATGTTATATAGCATAAAGCCTTCCTTGATAAATGGAATTTTAATAACAAAACATAGGTAAGCATAAGTTTTTAATTATTTATGAATTAAGTCATGGTGGCCTTGCAGTTAAATACAATGTTCAATGTAGAGATTCGTGACTTTCTTAATTATTCTAAGACACTACTGACAAACAATGATTGAGAACTTTGGAATCCGAAATCGCCAACTACAGTGAGCTAGCGTGGTGATCAAATGCTCAAACCTTCCCTATACGGGAAGAGGCCTGTGCCCAGCAGTGGGACATGTATAGACGATAATATAGGTGTATTAGAATTATTATAAAGTCAGTAATCAGTTTATAAAGGATTATTTTTAGGCATTATTAGCTAGACTATTTCATGTCATATTGCCTGCAATCATTAGCTCTTATCGCAGCATTTCCTAAATGAAATGTTTCAAGAAATAAACCGTTAAAACTGTACTTCAATTGTTTTGTTTTCTTATGGTAGGTACTATACTTGTAAAATGCTATAATTACCACAGTAGGTATTTCCAATGTTGCAGTAATGGCTAATGAGTATGAAATTTATTGCGAAGGCTGGTAATTACCATTGCATAACAATTCAATACTGTGGAAATGTTAGTTAAAAAAGTAATAAAATACGAACATAATTTCCTATTTAACTAGCCGTACAATATGCAGTTATGTATCCTGAAATCAAATATGTACTATAACATGCCTAAGTCTACTAATATAAATGCGAAAATTTGTGAGTATGGATGGATGAATGATTGTTTCTTTTTCTCGCTTGTACGGCTAAACTAGTTTGGATGAAATTTGGTATGGATTTAGCTGACAACCTTCATGAATTCATAGGTTACTTTTTACCCGATTGCGTTAAAAGAAGTTAGTTCTTTGCAGCTTTAAACGACATCTATGTCGACGAAACTGACGGGTAAGGTAGTATCTTAATATTATTCAATACTTTTTCAAATGGAGTTTATCCGAAAGCCGCTATAAGTAAGTCTTAAATTCATTAATTTGGTAGATGATCTTGAGAAAAAAGGTAAAATTAAAAGTAATTTGCAAACGGATTCACAAACGGAAATAATGATAAAAATGACGCCATACACTATCACGATATTGCTATTATAGATAAAACTTTTATTAGTGTTACGTTATCCATATTTTAGATTACATATTTTCTATCGTATGTCTCTCACTCTGTTATCAGTGTAAGTATTATCAATTTCAGCCACCAGAACTCAAGCGAAAGCAAGAAGGCGTGGTATCGAATGTTCTTTTCTCTCGCTCTTGTTAATGACAATTTTGAATGATCGAAGAAGATAGAAGTATAGAAAAGTGGGATTACGGTCTAATAAGCGTATTCAAGAACATACTGTGTAAAACGATTGTTGAGTGTGATGTACGTAGATCCCACCAATGTTTTGCAGGAAAATTACAGACTATTGAGTAAATAATTATGAATAAAAGACTTTTCGCAGTCCGGAGTTTTTTGGGAAGATTGCCCTGTAAACCATTGAACTAGTGCGTATAGTTAGTAACTATTACCTAAATATGTGAAGATTTCCCAAACTTGCAAAAGTGATAGAATTGTCTCAAAAGCGGTGGTCGGAAAACTATACAATTGGGCCTACTGTTAATATTTTAGAACAAGTTTGTCCAACCCTATTTCTGCGGACCGCAAGAAGGCTCAATATTTTCCTTTTAATTTTGTCTACTCTAGTGACATTATTACGTTTTGGTCCGAGGATAAAAATATGAGTCATTTCATTAACGGCTTTGTTTTAAAAAGTCATTTAGCAAAATATCCTTGGATACAGGCCTACTCTCACCTCTGATCCAGCCGACAATTCTCCGATAAACAAATGCTTGTTAGGCGATGACCGCTTAGCGAGAAAAGATCGAACGCCTTCAATCGCAGTCAGGTAGTCGTCAAGCAAACTGAAAACACAAACGATATTCCTAAAATGACACAAATCAACCACTTGTAATAGATTTGACCTTTTAAATGGCAAATTGAGCTTAATTGTCGCAGGCAGACGGGTCATTAAGAGCAACACAAAAATAGCATTCGCTGTTTCGGATAAAAACGGCTAGGTGTTACGGAAATACCTGGTCCAGTTTTAAATAGGCAGGCTAGACTTTTGCAGCTCAATAGAAATAACATTTCCAAGTGAAAATTGCCCTGATAATTTGAACTTTTTCATCTGAACGTACGTTATCTTGTAAGGTTAGACTGATTAATTTGTAAAATAACTATGGGTTCCTTTAAAACATTATTGTGATCATCGCAAAAGCGTTAATTAAATATGATAAGGTATTTCCGTTACACGTTGTATATTACAAATAGTTTATTTATAATTATGATAACACCAATTTCAAAAATAGCAATGCAAATATTCTAATCATTATATCAATTCTACTCTACACGGTACCACATTCATGACAACATATTAGCAGAGCCGCAAGCACAAGTAGCAAAGGATATTCAACAATAGTTGTACGGGAAAACGGTCATAATAAGTAGGTACGCGTTTGTTGAACTAAATGTACACAACACACCATGGTGCAGTCATTTGAATAACGGCTGCGATAACAGAACATAATTGTCAAAGTTACGTAATTATTGCGCGCAGCACTGTAGCGTGTTTCCAATAAAAATGATGCCGATACGCAATTTTGTAAAACAGTAATATTTTCAGGATGTAAAATTATTGCTCAGCTGTTGAAATTCATACAGTACATGAAATTTAAATTAAAAACGCATTGTGCAATAATATAGGGCAAGTTACTGATTTCTTAACAATACACTGATGATAAGAATTATTGTTGACTATAATTGACCTTTTAATGGTAATTAACTTTCTCTCAGAAATTGTTCCGTGTATGTGCTCTACATAAAATTGGTACTTACTAGTTAATAGTTTTCCCGGTCTGCAACCATTGTTTGAGTAAGTACTCGTAGTAACTGTCTCCTCTAGCGCCCAGGGTGATGGTGGCGTGGGGAAGGAAATGTCCGGTGTTCGGGTTAATGAAAATCGGGACCAGACCATGCTTTTTCGGTAAGTGATGAATCTTTTCGGAGACGGCTGCGGCAGCATCCTGAACAATAGAACATTTATTATTTATTTTAGAAGCTAATTCGAACGAACAGAGTATGTTCTATCACGTTTTAACGTTGCGGTCGCCTGTGGAAGATCGAAGTTTTTTTTACGCCACATGCTTCCACAACTGCAGAAGTGGTGATAAATGCGCGAATTTAATCGCTTACTGGCAGGGTCACCATGTAAGAATGAAACAGCGACACGAAGTAAAAGACATGTAACTTGTACAAATCTCAGGTTTATTTTGATCTTACACTCGATAAATAGTTATTATATGCATAGTTACGTTACGTATCCCTATACTACAAAGCCCCAAGACTCAAGCTATGCGATGCTATACACACCATGCCATTAAGAGCAGTTCACCTACAAGGTTTATTCCAATGTATCTTATAAATGAATGCAGTCCAAAATACTCAGATCAACAAGCTCAAAAGATAGAAAACTAAAATAGTACTCGCCCAGACACGGATTGGCCTAGACACGTCAATTGAGCAAAAGGCTAGCCTATTTCAAAATAGGTTCTCCGAGACACGGCAAAACCATTTTAGGTCGTGAATTATATATCGGAAGAGATTGGATACGTTCCTAAATTAGACAAAGAAAAGATGGAAGCCTTAACGGTATAATAATAGCACGTCGTTCCAACGCTGACTTTACACGAGCTATTTTACTTCAATAATATTAAATTTGTTCTATAAAACTTATCGATATTGATTTCTTTTCTCTTGCTTCAATGTTATAAATAAAACATAGGGAAAAGTACTGAAATCACGCGTTTTCCGTATTCATATTATTTTATTTACCTATTTAATTTATATAACTATGTTGAATATTGTACCTAAAATATAGTGAAGTTTCAGACTATTTTTCTAGAAGACATATAATAATTATGTAGATTTTTTTATCCAAACTTTTGTCCGAAAACTAGGCAATTCTGTCTACCATTAAACTTTAGATAGAACAACCTTAGTTAAGTGCTGCTGAGCCACAGCAAAACTTAAAAAACAGACCGGCATCACCTCTCTATCGTTTTTTAAAGATAAGCTATTAACTATGTAAAAATTAAACATAAAAAATAACTCATACTTCTTTGTTTATTTAACTTTATTCTACAATTTACTTACATTTAACTCCTTATTAACGCATTAATGAATTTTACTCAAATGAATGCTATAAATAGAATAGGAATTTGTCTCGTGGATTCCGAAAAAAAAATATGACGTCCTTCGTTTACGTGTTTTCAAATACCTACTTGTTTACAAATCCGAGATCAGAATGCGTGACGCAATTCACTGTCATTATAGTTCGCGTCGACGGCATCAATTTTAGGAAAGTCAGCGTAAAATAATATGGCTACATTACACAAAAGTAATGAATATTTAAATATCGTTTTACACACAAAAGCAAAAAAATATTGCGGTCTAGCCCAAATTCGCTGAGTCTTGACTATTTAGTTTTATTTTAACATCAGTCTTAATGATTTTTTTTTTAAGTCACCTAACTTCAAATAAAGATTTAAATGTTATGACGAACAAAAATACCAAATATCAAATACATTTAGAATAAGTGAGATAGGACGGCGATAACATACCTCAAACGATGGGTTATTGCTCGCCCGAGACAGCTCCCTGAACTCGAGTTGAACTGTAGTGACTTCCGCCGTGGTACTGTAATGGGACCACTCGGGCGCGTGAGCCGTCCTCAAGCCCAGATTAACATCCGAATACGGTATGCCAGATGGCGAGGAAAATCCTGCCATCAAACGATCACCCAAATCCGTCTGAAAGGAAACTCAACTATAATACACACTACACAGTTCGAAATTGGTGAAATTTTAATATTTACACAGTATATGACTCACCGCTTTCGAAAGAAACATCTCATCTTGTGTAAAATGATAACAGGACAGCATCGCCCCAAGAACTCTTATGGTCACTTCAAAGAAATTAACATCTTTGTTCTTTGTAAATACCAATTCGTTTTTAATCCATTGTTTGCCTTCCTCGAATTCTGTCACGAAAATAAAAGGCTTTTTTTGTAACAAATATTTTCAGTAATCCTCCTGTCTTCTTTCAATGCCAAACAAACTCGACTATAGTGGTGATTTACAAAGCTGATAAGAAACGGCAATTAAGAGTAATACGTGCAATGTTTCTAAACGAGGACTGTGTAGTTCTTTTATGAGTGTATGCCGTAAATGTGTGTTCTAAACATGATAAAACGTTAGCCATGTATGAAGTTTACTCAGTTTTTTTTTTATAAACACAAACTATAATACTGTACCTACCTTCAGTCAGTCCCATGATATAGGCGGTATCCAAAGAGTCCACGATCGTGAGTCCAAGGGAGAACCAGTCAAAGGCCATGCCGGATACTGGCTTCAGATTGTCATGACCCCAAGCATGATCCTTGTAGCCACGCCATGCGTGCCTAAAACTCTCGACCACAGCATATTGACGAGCATTTTTTGGTCCTAAATAATAAAATAGAGTTTAGTGATTCTTTTACAATAATTCTTTTTAATTATGTTAATGTAATGAGTTCATTACATTTTAACACATTATGAACAGTTAGCATTCAAAGTAGATAAAATTATGTTGTGGATTTAGTTGCGTTGTCGTTTTCTCTCTTAAATATATAGCAATGTTACTTAGAGATATTAAACAGTGATCTCAATGAATAAGTGGCATAGACATACCTGTAAAAATGGGTCTTTCATTGTGTTCAAAATCAACAACAACAGTCTTTTTGGGAACAGCCGCGTCCGCTACTGGCTCAATGACTAGAGAAATATTCTTTAGGGTTTCCTAAAATATTCACCAAATATAAATACCATTTACCATTTCCTTACTAAATTATAAAGGACTAGACTGCTCTTTAATTGACCGTAAATAATTTTAAAGAAAAGCTTTTTTTTCAATGAACAGAAGCAATATGCAAAATGTCAACTTGATCTCGGGTCTCTGATACACCATGAAAAATAAATTCTTAGAACAGCCTGTAGGTACATACGCCTTTGGTAAATTCAACAGGAGCAAAGAATTAAAATTGAATTTAAACACATATTAAATCACCAAAAACTCAAACAAATAACACAAAAAGTAATTAACGTCCGTTGTATTAATTGCCCGCTATATCAGTTGGCATTATCTGTGTTTAAATTTCATACCTACATTTTCACAGTTATCAGTGACTGTTACACTGCTACCAACAAGTGGTACTGTAGTAGCATGCTGTATATTATCTCCAATAGATTGATAAATAACAGGAAATGAATGGGTGGACTTTAATGGTTTTGTACTTAGGACAGATTTAGGTACTATAGTAAACATTTTGTTGTCACTATTATGTTTATCTGAGTGTATTTCAACTGCATTATTTTCTGTATGAAGTATGTAGTACAGTCTACATTTTGCAGATTGTATGTCAAGTACAATTCTTTTTTGACATGGAAAATTAAAAGTTTAAAAGAAATACCAATGTTTACTTACTTGTGCTAAATCACTATGATTACTAATTTTATTTATCTTATTAGCAACCTTAGAAACATAAAACATTACTAAAACGGTTGCTGTTAGAATAGTTAGAGCATAAACTATGGTTCTTTGCAGTCTTGATAGGCGATTCCATCTCTGAAAAGAAATATACAATGTTATGTTCTGTATACCATATTCTGGGCCTTGACAATAAATATTGATGTAGCGGTAGTGGTGTATCAATGCAAATCGAGGCAACAAATTACTGTTGAAATAATTAGAAGAGAAGTTTTAAACCTTTTATGCAATTTTTAAGGCAAATAAATAGGTACTTCACGGATTGCATGTGTTTATATCAAATATTGAACACTTGAATACACATAGTAACAGTTGCATGATTCAGTACACTTGTATGTCCTCAAAATTTTTTGCTTGATGCATTATTGCTTTCAGTAGAGAATATTTGTGTAATTCTACACTCTTACTAAATTAAATATGTATTCAGCTAATACTTTGAAATTAATATTACAATGAGACCTCTGAATGTTTTTGGCCATTTTAAGTGAAGTTGTTACAAGTAAATTGTTAATAAGATTTTTTAAACAAAAGAGTGAATCATAAAACCTAATTTTGGCTAGACATTGTCCACAATTATGAGTATACTTTTTTCTATCTAATACCTATTTCTCTGCATTACTTATTGGAATTAAACTCAGACATGGGAAGCTTAAACTTTTAGAGTGATTCTAAAAGAGAAATATTTCTTAGGAGAATAAATGTGAGTTGAGTAATAAGATGTATAGCTGGGGTATACAATAAGTAATAAAAGTATACATTTGACCCAGGATAAAATCAAACAGCAGAAAAAGCAAAGCATGTTCAAAGAGGGTGTCCCCCAACCCTCAGTAATGGGAAGACTGATGCAAGCTAAGGAGAATACCTAGCCTACAAACATAGTAAGCTATACAGTAATGGAGACAAGAATGTTTGTAAGTAATAATGGGGGTCAGAAAGGTCAGAACTCCTTGTAAAACAGGCCTACGAAGAGTAAATGGGAAATGACAATGTGATCATTGATATTAGCCTTAGTTAGTATTAGACTTGGTCTTTAACATTCTACATTCGAGAAGCGCAATGTCTTTAGATTTTCATTTATTTATTTATTCATTTGAAGACCAACAGCATTTAACACAAAATTGAGGCTAAACTATGTATCAGATAGCCATTAATAGGTCCTCACTAATAAAGGTTGTATACAAAACAAACTTGCTTGCAGTATTTGCTACTTTATCATTTCGGTTCTGAACTGAATTGCAGCTGCCATGCTGTTTTAATTAGGTCATTTTGAATTCAAATAGTTTAAACAGAAACATTGGTATTAGAAGAAGCAAGTATTGTGGAATATTTTCTCCAGTTATTTCTTTTTATCATCTTGTACAGATAGATTTAAGATAATAAGTAAAACACTCACCCTTATAATTTTTCTGTGCGACGCACTTTGCTGTTGGTCTGCAATTAGCAGAGATGTATCACTCTTTAAACTCCACGTGCCTATACTGGATTGAGGAACTATTTGTTGGCTAGCATCATCAAACTGTATCTTCATATCCATTTTGGATTTCAACATGATTATAATGTGAATCTAACCAGCATACTATATTTCAGACATTGTTTTTCTGAAAGAGAAGTGAAGCGAATTTAGGTTTAGTAATCTGAAGGATTTTTGTCTGAAATAGTTTTTTAAGAATGTAAAAATGAAATAGTTGGCAATTTTTGTAAAATTAAATAAGTGATCTAAAATACCAAATGCAAGTAAAATATAAAGTTATTTCAAAGTCTAGAAAGTGACATAAAAGCAACATTTAATAATTATTTCAAGCAAGAAATGAATGCACCAATTTATTATTAAACGCCTAGGTATAGATAGACGGGCCTGCTAAAAGAACTGAAACCTGACTTGACACCTATCCTATTTATTTTGCCAACTAAAGTAAAAAATGATATGGCTTAATGCTTTTAATAATCACCAAATTAATCTTACAAAAATGTTTGCCAAAATTTACGTAAATATATATAGCAAAATCACAAATTTTATATCAACATTGCACCGAAAACCACGTTACAACAACTTTAAGTTTAGGACACGGTATTTTTTGTTGAAATTAATACATTTCTTTGACAAAAATTGCGAAAAAATCGTAAGTATCACACGTATAAATACAAAGTACCGAGAAGTAGACAGACAGCCAGCAGGACCGCACACAACCCACAGATTATGAAGAAAAGAGAAACGTAACTTAAAGACTAGAACTCAGCAATCTCACACCGAAAAAACGGAACGACTTGCATTTCATGTCTCATGTTCATTGGCTAATAATGCAAACTTAAAAATTATGACCAATGATATCAACGATATACCTTAGGTTAGTGTATTTCGCCTTTATATGGTGACATGTCATTTCATTGTCAACTTCATTTGTAGACATAATACAGATTAAAAATCATACCTATTGAACCATATTTTAAGATATTTGCACACAAATACTTAGTTTTTTAAATTTTAAGATTGACTGTTTCTTAGTTTTTCGAGATCTAATATTATCCTTTAAATTAAATGCTCTACAAACATTATTTTAATATCGCTATTAAGCATAGGTTCCATGGCTACTAAATTTTCAATGCGGACCAGAAAGAATTGTCAAAATTAATATCCATCCGAGAATTTTAAATAAGTAGGTAATTACAAAATAACAATCGATTTTTTATCGACTAGCTTCTTTGACTAGAAGATATCTTACTTATAATCCATTTGCCAAAATAGTCTACACACAACACAACATGATGTTAGTCGTTTGCAGGCCGCATCTTTTGTTAAAATATCTCTTTAAAAATCTGGCCAGTAATAAAATTTGATTATCAATTGACATTTCCTAAAAGATTCTTGGTAGTTGTGATTATTTTGTATAGCTAATTTAATTTCGTTATATTTTGCTTCATCATTACCATATATTTTTTTAAATACTAGTGCCCAATAGTAAGATTTGTAAAGTAAATTAATATACGTCTCCTTTAATAGTTTGCTATAGTGTTAATGCCTCAGTCAGAATACTGGCCGTTCACCAAAGGGAAGACGGCTGAAAATGTTGAATACAGTGATGACTCGGCAATTTTAGTAAGTAAATTTATCTAAAACCTTTCGTGTTTTGAGAATAAAACATTTTAATACTTATGTTCTTCGTTTTTATAGCATAAACAGTTGGGTGACATGGAAGGAGAAGTGAAAGAAATGCAAATGGAGTTGGCAGCTATTAAAAGAGATAGAATAGATTTATACTCGCGAAAACCACCTAAAGGATTTGTTTTGGTAAGTACCTACTTGAGTTCGTGTAGGAATACTCAATGAAAAGATTCCTAGTATCGATTTATCTCTCTTTAACAGCAAATCATAGAGACATACAAAGTAGGTCCAAGAACATTATTTTGTCTGAATGATATTTGATTCATAGATTCATGTGGGAATCAAAGCACCAGTAAGCGGTTAAAGTGTCCAGAACCCCGCAAATAATAATACTCTTGGAACTTTATCTAGATGACAAGTAATATCTATTATTATGTAACTTAGTAATAGGTGTGTGTAGACAATCAACAATACCTGTCCTAAGTAGCTGCATTGGTTCAGAAACAAAACATACTAACATAACTACATATAATATACCTACTTACCGCAATACCTGTACATAAATAGCAAAGGTTTGTTCACCATAGCTTTTAAAACAGAATTTGTCTATGCTAGTAGCTCTTTGGCCCCAATTTCGTTGGCGGTTACGAGCATTGGCGACTCTCTAACTGGTAGTAGGTAACTCATAACGACATATATTTGCAACAGGATAACGAACCGCTCGCTGAAATGTTCTATTTATCTCAATCCTTTGTACAATGCCCGAAATTTACAAAAATCTTAGGTACACAGAAATACTAAATGCAATTACTTGGAGAAATGCTCTTTTGTATCACCATCATAACGTCTTCAGAGTTAATCGTCATCATTGATTAGACTTTAGACACTATAAAGACTAAGCATTTAGTATCACATTTTTAGGAGGCTGAAGAAATTCTTAAAAGTTCAGGACCACATCACTTTTTGCCAGAAGAGACCCTAACGAAGAATCCGGAAGTAAGTTATTACTAACATTTTTACGTATTTCTAGCGATCTAAAAATAATGTGACAAAGATAAAAAAATAGCGAAGCAGAACTTAAGAGTCAGAAGTATATATTATTTAGAATTTTTTATTAGTCCGTTTCAATTTAGGTAGCAAAACTTCGAGAGGAATTAATTAAAGCCAAAAATGCAGCTGATGAAGAGAGATTTCAGAGAGAAAAGTATGAATCAAAACTGAGAGATTTGGAATTAAAACTTAACAACATCTGCTGTTCTGGAATGATCACCGAAAAAAAGGCACGATTTCTCAGTCTCTGACTTGTACCTACTCGTAGTTAGAATTTATTTCACTTTTTTGATATACAATAAAATCCGGACATATTACAATAATTGAAAATAAATATAATAGATTAACTCTGTGGGAGATACATCTATGGGAGCTACATCCAATAAGGTTTTTATGGCTGAATTATAGAAATATAAGCAATGATAGTGGTAGATTTATTTGATATGTAGCAATTTGTAGGTGTCTAGGTATAGGTACCTACGCTCGACAAAACATTAGGCGTAACATCTAATTACGAACCAACCTTACCTGCTACAGGAAGATAAATGCCCTGCCAATGTCAGTATTAATGTATCGGAATGACATAGGCAAGGTCTTCATCATGCCATGATGTGCAATTAGCAGTACAGCATTACATACACTTTGAACAAAATAAATCGAGATGGTCTAGAAATGCCATTGTTTTAATCCTATAAATTTTCCCATGTAAAATAATTATTTTAAGAATGACTTAGGAAGATTCCTTATTGATACGCATTGTAAGATGTCGCAACAAGTCGCCTCAATAATTGGCTATTCATTCATGTATTTAAAATAGGATACACAGAGACATTCCGATGAGGAAATGACGGTTTATAAAACTCAAATTCGTGATATGAAGGAGGAAACGGAGGAATTAAAAATTACTTTGATGGAGAAAACTGAACAGTTACAGGAATACCGCGTAAAGGTGAATGCTTGTTTTCATTACAGTTATTTGTTTTTTTTTTGTTCCTAGTTTCTATAAGTATACCTTACAAGGATCTTTGAGCACGTGGCCGAAATCGAAACTAATGACGTTGTGTTTGAAAAACTGTAATTTTTGACAGAAAATTATTTTTATTTTCTTTGCTTATATACCCCATCGACGCTTTCATCAGCCCTCATGTTAAAGTCATCCTCGTGCCAAATGATCTTTGTAGCACTGAATAAAATACTTTTATATGTCTTACGGTAATCATACCTACTCCGATCCACATACAATAGGAGCTACCCAAATTGACGCGGCGAGTAACACGAATTCAATTTTGTGAAACTACTGACACGCTTTCTGCGTGGCTGAGCACTGTCCAGAATAGGTACCTAATAAAAGTCATTGTTTGACATGCTAGTTTTCCACGTATTTTCAGTACCTACAAGCTCAACAACAAGTAGAAGAACTGAAACGCCAATTGGACGTGATAGAATTCGACAACAAACAAGTTTCGGATCAAATTCAAATAGAAATACAGAAGATGAAGGTAATTGTTCCGATTTAATGAGTATTGTATGGAATACGCCAGATGTTGTGGGACTTGGTAAGGATTTTTCCTCTAACTTGCGTGATCTTGCGGCAATTAGTGTTCGACTGTTCGTTACTCGCCGTCAACTGCGGAGTGCGTGACGGGTGATTTAGTTCAGTAGGAACACAATAGATGGCGGGCTCGTCCTTAAGTTGTTTGCTTAAGAGTTTTTGTGAAATTTATCGCTGTATATCATTATTATAATTATTTATGAGAAAAAAATAAAATGATAAAAATAAACAAATTTACCATCGAAAGTTTTCAGCATTATTGTTAAGAAACAAGAACAATTCATTGCCTAGCTAGATTCATCTGGTTCTATTATGTTTATTCAACAAAGCACACTTTACAACAGATACAATTTCAAGAAAAGTTGCAAGAGTTGGCTCCTTTACCTGATTTGTTGAAAGGAGCTCAAATTCAACTTCAAGAAGCTAAACAATTGCAACGGCTAGCTGAAGATAGTTCGCAGCAACTCTCTAACGAATTGCACAGAGTTAAGGAAAAGGTTCGAGTTTTTTTCTTCATTAACCAATATTTATCCATTGTTTATTAAGATTTTTTTTTATATTTAGGAGTAATAGGTAGGTATGTTTAGCCCGTAATGTACTAACTATGAATTGTGTTGATTCTGCACAGCATGTAGGTCAGTTAATACTTTATGTTTGTACTAAGTTGTTGTTTATCCATAAATAAAACAAATCTTGAAAAAAGGTTACCAATATACAATTATTTATTGCAAATGCCTGTTGGTCGTTCTTCTAATAAACGAAGAATGCATTTATTCGTAAAGAATCCATGAGATAAAGTCGTTTTAAGCGCCTAACACTATTTGAAAGTCAATCTTTACAACAGCTAGTGGTTGCCGTCAACAATCTAAATCAAGAAAAAGTCGAAAGATCCAAAGTTATAGATGAAAACAAAATGTTGAAATCGATTCTTGATGAAAAATGTAAAGAATTTGACGACCTTACCAAACTTCTAGATGACTATAAGTAAGTACTTACTTTTATTCAATTAACAGTATGTAAACTTAGTGCTACAAGTATCATCTGTCAAATTCCTGGTAACTAATACCGCCTTACGTGAAGAACTATCACTTTCGACGACGGTTAGTTGAATTGATTTTGCTTGATTGATTGATGCTATTCTCATCCACGTGAAAAATCATCCCAGCTTTTTCATAACAGCAGTACTCAAGATCGGCACTTTGCTAAGTGACATTCTTAAATGTCTATCTGACTACATTGCACTTGACAGTGACAAAGTTTGACACTTAAGGCCAACTTTACTCAGTGCCGTCCTTGAACATGGCTGTAAGTATCGCAGTGGAAGTCTTGTCTATCTTTTCTGCATTTATCGCTCATCCAATTCACATTAATTGGTCCGCATAGTAGGAAAGACTTTTGTTGTCGTTTCATAAATGCATATCAGAAGTTCATCTCATTCCGAGGAATATAAATAAAACCCACGAATCAATCTTTTAAAAATATCGCTTGTGATTCGATTGCAAATTGAAAAAAGAAATGTTATCTCCAACTATCAAATTAAAAAGATTAATAGATATTAAATCTAACATAATTAATATTAATAGAAGAATAAAGCGACAAAAACCGAGAGGTGGCAGGTGATTTCTGATTTTATTTGTATTATTTATTGAAACCTGTTTATGGTTCTCATAAAATAATGTCGAGCATTTGCATATAGGTTGTAGAGTGACTTTATTAAACATCTGGCTAGATAACCCACGATGCAAGTGACACAATTTTGCTTTTATGGCCTCTTTTTGCCTCTTTTTATAACAAATAATGATAAATACAAAAGAAAAAAATGTCAACGCTATTATGAAATTAATTTTTTGGTACCTAATCCTATACTTTTTATTATAAGTATACTTTTTGGAGGTTAAAAATGTCAATTTCGCCGATTCGGTAGAACAAATATTATAGGTAAGAGCACTTTTAATATTCTGCTCTTCTTGTTGTTTCGTTTTTTAAGAGGTCAATAGATGATTTAGGATCCATTGAGGCGGTATAATATTTCCGATTAAGGTTTTATCTACTTTCCTCTTCTTAGCGTGTCGATCAATGGCAATCATATTTTATTATTACTCAGCCGAACTACTAGAATTGTCGGTGGCTTTATATAGGTCTTCGCGTGTGTAGTCAACAGGGCCCTTATTACGTGGGCCATGGTTTGTTACCACACTTGCATGGCTCAAATGGGTTGTAGCTCCAGCAGCACATAATTTCCTTACTCAGGCCTGTTGGGTACGGGTGGTATTCATGGACTTCCGCGTCAACCACGGTGGGACCTTTTCCGTTCGGTAGTGGAGTTGGGCGTCTCTTCTCCAGAATTATAGTCTTCTTTAACTTAATGATCAGCCTCCAGATTCACCAGATTCACGTCACGCACTAAGACCTTAGTGTCATGCTGTCTGAGACAGTCTCATCCAGTGAGAGTAGGCTGTAATGCTAAGACGAAAAGGCGTTTAAAAACGTCACTACACATTTACTTTATGGCTATTTAGTTTTAATATTTACGTAGATTTACATCCAGTCAGTTACATCACTTTTGCACTTACCATAAAATATTTTAAATTCTAAATTCTTAGGTAATTTGTCCTCGTTGCTTATGAATCATGTATCTAGCCTTGATGATGAGTTTATGGGAACACCCCACACCGGTTTACTAATGCTGCATTAACATAAACATTGAGTTTAGGTACCTAATTGCTCTTCTACCTGAATTGTAATATAAGAGGAAAATAAATACTGCATTAGGTAGAATCAAACGAAATTTCGTAATATGCACGTAAATCTTTTTTCCGACACAGTCTATCACGGTACCTCTATTATTTAGATTTTGGTTACCGACTAGGTATATGCCCTCTCTCCGGTGTCACGATCATGTCTTTTAAAAAAAAACAATGAGTATAGTCCTATTTCGGTCTCTGATTTCTTCTATATTCTAGATGCCAAGTAATAAGATGCGAAGAAAAGTATTGCCAGCAAGAGATCCGTTACAAACAGAAATCAGCAGAGTGCACTCAGTTGGTGAAAGATTTGGAAGAGATTAAAGTGGAATCTGACAGGTCTTTGAGCAGATGTAAGGATAGAGGAGACTCTATGCGGAGATACCTTCAGACTCAGATATCTGAACTCGAAAGACAGTTGATACAAAGTCGGGCTCACTGCAGAGCCTGTCAAAAGGAAAGGGATGATGTGAGTCATGCTGAGGTTTTTCTGTACCATTTAATTAGTTTCCCATGTCTTTTCTAAGTTAAATAGAGAGTTCAAAATGTTTATTGTTGCAAATTGTTTGCTAAATATTCATAGCATAACAAAGGTTTGGTTGCCCAGAAGGATAACACACACCGCATCGCCTCAACTCATGATCTTTAATAGCACGTTTACAGACGTTGTAAGTATTTCATTTCTGTTTTCAGATACGTCAACGCATGCAAATTCAGATAAACAATCTTAAAGAAAATTTCGAACTAGTAGAGATAAGACTTCGGGCTCTGCAGAATCAGGTGACATCACTCAAGAACAGTTACACGGTTATCCTGGCTGACGATGGAGAAAGCTCCGAGTTAAACAAAATCAACTCTGCATGATAGTAGTACCTATCCCCTTAGCTGATAAAGCTGTATCAACATAGCAATAACGATAAAAATAGAATAACTTTAAAAAAACATAAATTTTCTCAACTCCAAGGTGCCTTACGCTGGCATCCAAGCAGTGAATAATTAGGTATTATATAAAAACGCTCAAAAATTCAATGTCTACCTAATTTCAGTAAACCGTTCTTGCTTCAGAGGTGAATATTTGTTTTATTTCGTAAGTATATCCTTAAAAAAATGTATACGGACCTATTAAAGGAAAGGTTTACAATCTAAAACAAAACCTTCGAGTGCTTGCCTTTCTTAGCCGGATATACGTAAAAGTGATATTTTTATTTGTAAAATTAAACGATCATTAAAATTTAAGTGAGTCATAAAGCAATCTCAATAACGATGTTAAATTGTTTCTCGTATACTTCCCATATTATCTGGTTCGCATGCGTTTAACAAGTGCGCAAATATTACGTGCACGTTGCGTACGCAATGACCGTAGAGTCGCAGCCACAAGCCACGATACACAGCCTGGCTTTGTTCGAGTGGCGCGGCGCCCTTGCTCGACTTGACTACTACTGAGGCCGTACCTCTCCACTTGCCTCGCTTAATGTCAACGCACCGTTAACTACACTTAATTTGTATTATATTTATTTTACAATTTACATCTCAAGAGTTTCCCTATGTTCTTATTATCGATACCAGCAGAACTTGTTTGTATGCTGCCTTAATTTGCTCAGTTACTTGTTTTATATTTGGCGAGGAATTCGTGTGTTCGATTGTAATGGACAGTTTGAAATCATGTGTTTTTTAGAGCAGGATGTGTTTGTATATAGTGGGCTCACGGAATCATTCATATCCGGGTTGTTTATTTACAAAACTTAACCCTTATTTGAAAACATATTAAGAAAAAAACAAATCAAGTCTATACTCTCCTTTAAAGGTACTCATTAAGGTTTTGTTTTCAGTGAGTACATCATTAAAATGATTGAGCCATGAAACATGTACAATAAACAAAAAATCAGCTGATTTGATTATCGTTGCTAAATAACCTTCAGGTAAATTACAATTAAATAAAGCAAAGTCTAGGCCTTAAATAATGTACTTGTGAGTTCCTACAGTCACGTCTTACTATTTAGATTTAGTTACTCAATTCAACGTTCACCGGTCTATAAAAAGTATAAGTTTTGTTCAGATTACATTTTCAAGCTTTCTTTTAAAATTTATTGTTTTCTAAAAGTCAATTAATATCTCCTTCTGAAAATCCGATTAGGTTCGAAGTCTTGAAAGCGATCGTATTCCTCCGAGGCCCTCACAAATCTTATTACAGGTGTACTCGGAGGGCCGCCTCTTACTGATTGCTACGAGACTTTATTTCATTTTATTTAATCTTACTTTTGAATGACATTTGTAAGTTGGTAGGAGGTAAGGCTTTTTATAGCGACGACTCGAATTTGATTTATTGTGAAATTGCTCTATTAATACCTTGAAGCATTATCCGCAGGTCTGTGATTAGGTTTAGTTTAATACGCTGCTGTTGTAAGAATTTTCTTTTCTTATTCGCCTTCTCTTTTATTTAAAGAGACATCACGGTTATATTATGAAGGGTCGAGGTAATTAATGAAACGTCAAAGTTCACGCAAACGCATATTTATTTTTATGATTCATTTTTATATATTTTTGGTGCTCCATTTTTTATTTATTTGTGTTTCATTAAATTATAAATTAATACTAATAATAGGTAGTAATGGACTCTGGAAACTTACATAAGCTCCGTAAATGGGCAATCAGGAGACCTATGAAGTTTCCAAGACCCGGGCAATGAGCTGGCATAATAAATAATACAATAAGGTACAAAAAGGAATTCAACGAAGTACCATAGGATGGTTTTCACAATCGCTCACACATACGCTCCACACACGCCAACAACAGTCTTACATCTATTATATCACTAGCTATACAGAATGCGGCAAGGCCGCGTGCAATGAACCATTGATGTGTACTACGGGTTGGGTATTCACTCGAAATGCGAGTCCTTGAGCTTCTTGACGGCGTTGGTCAGGTGGAGCATTTCCGTGTTCAGTTGCCAGATGAGGGTTTCCAGTTTGTCCACAGAGTCGAGCATCTCGACGCGCTCTGTGTGCGGGTTGAATCGCACCTCGAAGGGACGGGACATGGTCGACACCCAACGTCTATAAAACGAAAATAAGAAAGTGTTAATATACGATTTACAAACAACTCGGTATACTCATTTCCTCTTCAATAACAACAGTAATTTACCTGAATTTATCTTTGGCATCTTCGAAGCTCTCAGCTACGTAGTAGATTGGTTGGTATTCCTGATCTTGGTAGGGCTGGATAGAAGTGGACGCAGGTTCGAAAGGTCTGAGTTCCGGCTTGTCACTGAGGGCATGCAGCAACTCTCCGATAGAGGACAAGAGAGCAGCACCGTACGCCTTCAGCTGCTGGTTCTCCTTGCACAGTCCGAATTCAACGGTGAACCAGTACACCTGGACAAAGACAATATCGTTTAAAATGCACCGCCATCAGGCGTATTAATACAGCTATAGAGTTAAAATATATTTCGCAATGCTGGGCCCATTCACAAAATTAACATATTCGCTTTGGCACAAATAAAATGTCAATATGAAATTTAGATTACTCGAGTTACTAAAATCAAACTTACAGTAGAGAGCTTTTCGATTTCAGGGTCTGAAGCGCCAAGAGATGCAAGTCCGATTTCTTGAGAGAACTGAGCGAAGCTGGGGTCGGCCAAGAGAGGGATGTGTCCAAGGAGCTCGTGGATGCAGTCGCTAGAAAATGAATTATACATTTTGAGTTCCGCAACAGATTGTCCTAAATTACTGTACAGTGGCACTTCATTCCTTGGCGACTGCCCTTTGATTCTAAACGTTCCATTCCGCTATTCAAGTTGGAGCGTAATTAAGTTGTAAGAGTTATTCAACAAAGTTAAAGTTCTGACACTAGTTCCACGACATCTCCATTATCCTAGTTCACAATCGCAAATGCTATCAGAGCTTATATTGAGGAATTGAAATTCTTGAAGTAGCTTCGTATAAGTGTCCATATATGAAAGTGTTCTTATCATATTCGATGCACTAAAATGATAACTGAGAAAAGCACTTTTGCTGTATAATAATATGAAAGCCTAGTCAGCTTGATGATGATATTTTAATAGCCGTCGCTGATCTTTGATCACTTTTACTATTAAATGAAAACCGCGTCATAAATCCATTGTACAATTTACAAGAGCTAAGCGTACAAAAATACTAACAATGAGAAGCGACTTTGATATGTAATACCTACTGTTTAATTAATTACTTCTATTCAAAAGAAATGCGTTAAAAAATGACATTGAAACTAATTCTTATAACCTGTAATCAATTACGTAGTTTGTTCTACATTTTGTTTATGATTTGGTTTAATTTACATAACTTCAACAAGGACCAATTGCGTAATATTTCCGTAGAGAGACTTCTCAAGGTAATAATTCAGAACCTAATTAAATGATTGGTAATGAATATTTTAGATGTATCATTGCAGATTATTTCCGTATTGGCAGTATTATCATAAAATATCCACTACTTGGTTATTGGCTTATTAATATTCTGAGACGTACGAAAGATGATATTTGAAACAGGTAATGAAGACTTGATACTTACGGTTCAGGAGTGTGGAAAGGTGAGTTGGCGTGGCGAACATATTGGGTCGATTGGAAAACGCGGAAAGCGAGCGAGGCCAGGAAGTCGCGGGCAGTGAGGAGACCAGCCGCTGGGCGCAGCGTGAAGCCAGTGTGCTTGCGGAGGAAGTTGCTCACATCCTCCAGTTGAGGAATGCGGTGAGGTACAAAGATGTCAGCCGCCTGCAGTTTGCCGAAAGCGGCCTTGTACTCCTTGCAAGCATGCTTTGGCATAAGGTCCAATACGGTGTTGAAAACTCGCTGCCAGGTGGCATTTTCGGTTTCCTTGTAAGTGATGTGCGGGATTGGGTCTCCGTATTTGTAGCCAAAAGCAATTTCAGCGATTTGCTTCCTGCGCTCTCTATATTCCTTATCAGCGAAGCCAGGGTGGTTCATATCCAATTCGGGTTCATATTTGGTCATAAGATGGTTGCAGTTATCAAGATCCGAAGCGTGGCGAGGGAACCACGGGGTTTTGCTTGAAATGTTGTTCTCAGAAACGAGGTTAACTCCAGCGAAGGATGTCGACTGACGAAGAGATCTGATAAGTTGCAGAAGATTGATGCGAGACATGCTGACTTTGACGAGGGCGTCGAACTGAACACCGGCCTGTTGAGAAGGCCGAGTCTCAAGATGCTGTACGCATCCCTTGTAGTTGTCGATGGTCTTAAGAATGCGTGCGAGAGAGCCCATTCCATCTCGCATGCGCAACAACAGGGCCGCTTGTTGAGTGGCCTGCTCTGCCTCAGGGGATTCACTTGCTGCGTTTTGCAGAATTACTTCCTCTTCGGTCAAAGTATAGTCTGTAAATAAAAGTGACATTATTAAGCCACGTTCAGGTGTGTGGTCACAAAAAACATTTCTGTGGTACTATCAATCAAAAATACTGACCCTCATCAGCTTTGGCATCGTCGTCACCGATATCAGCGTCAGCTAAAATAATCAAAATAAAACAAAAATAAAAACCAAAAATTAAATAAATAAAATAAAAAAAGAAATATCACATAAACAAAAAAGACAATTACCAAGGTGACCATTCTTGGTTTCATCTTGTTGGGTCCCATCTTCGACAGTCGGAGAGTTATCGCCGTTGCCAATATGAATCCCGTCTTGGATAAATTCTGACTCCAAGCCAGAGTCTAAACAACGAAAGAATAAAAAAAATAAAGTACCAAATATAAAACAAAAGTAAAAAATAAAAACAAAGCAAAAATCGAGCTGCGTGTATTTAAAATACACTTAAGAGTAATAATAGTTATCCGCGGTTGATTTGCAGAAGATGCGTGGTTGTCTTATGTCCTTACCATTGGCGCGGGCGCGAGCTTCCTCCAATACGCTCTGTTTGGTCTGTTTGACAACCAGGGTTTCGAACCGGGCGTCGTCTACGAGAGAGCGGCGACGAGACGGGTAACCGTTCTGTAACAAATATTTGCAACATTAGACGCGTATTTTATCACCGAGTTTTTCTCTTTGTGTGATGAAAATTAACCTGATGACCGAGAATTAATTCGATTGTGTGAGATTAAAAAATATATTTCTCCCTAATCGATTTCCCTCTCTTTTTGAATGTAGAACTACGTATTTCTAAATGCGTCAAACCGAATGGTAAAAGTATTATAATAAAGTAAAAGCACTATATAAAAATAGTGCAGAAAGAGTGCGAAAACGTCTTCACTTGAGCGAGCCGACACAAAGGGGCCGACTCTAAAACAGTTTGATCTTCTAAATCCTTATAAATATAAAGCGGTCACATCGCATTATATTTCATGTGAGAGTAGGAATTGCTTTTACGAAGTTCGTAAGCTTATTTCCTGAGTGTGGCCGGGCGTAAAGTGCTCCCATTATTCCCGCCCCGCGACCCGCGCCGGATGCGACGTCGCGCGACTCAAATCTTTCAAAGGAACTTGACTTTCTGGACGGTTGCGCTCAAATGGAGCCAATTATTATACTCGACAGTTGTCACTGCAAGACTTCTACTTGTTGCGATGAGATGCTTGCTCATTCATGTCAACACTCAGACAGTAATTATGGGAAGTCATATTATAATACTTGGAATTTGTCATTAAGCATAAATTTTCGTTGATAATATTGTTACATGCCGTGTGCGATCAGTCATGACCTTTACATATTTGTGTCAAAACGCGGATATAAAAGATCATTCAGCTATGCGGGTAATTAGATAAAAGTATTTTCCTCAACTAGTTTGACAATATTGGTGACAGGATAATTTCCATCGCGTAGTGCTAAGGAGCGGCGTTGACGCGATGGCTGGCCAAGTGCGCGGGCGTCGAGACCTAGCATTTTCCACTAGAGTGGCCGTGCGGGCCTAACTATGTATGTCAAGGGTTGCGCTAATCACTCACTATTGTTACCGAGCCCCTGAAATGCAATGAAGTTGGTAATTACGCGACCTAAAAGCTTTTTTCCGGGGGTTCAAAACCTTTTTAGTGACAATACGTAGATATATACGGTGACTTATATGTAGGTAAGTAAGACAAGATTGCGGAAACAATGTCGCGCGTTGTATTGTAATTTTAAAGGTCCGCCTAACTGGAGCGGACAGGACTCGGAATCCGGTTGATATAGCCTTGGTGTGCCCGAGTGGCCACTTCACCATTCCAATCGGTCGGCGGGTAATTAAGCCAAGCCAGAGTGCGCCGCCCGTCGACCTGTATCCACCCTCGAATGTGCTCTACCTATACCTACAGGCACTTAGTCAATCAATTTGACGTTGCAGAACGTCCAAACTGCGGATTTAATTGATTTCGCATATACGAGGGGACCCGACGTCAACCACTACATTCTCATCTCGTAGCGTTATTATTAATTTAGTATGTTCCAATTTAGCATTGTAAATATTCGTAACGTCTTTATTAAGTAAATTTTGTGCAGAATAAAATGTGAAAGAATTGCTTTTTATTTCCTTAGCCGTCTAAGACATTTTTCAGCGCAACCTTGTGCATTTATTTGGTTGCACTGAAGAACGTCTGTTGGTCAAGGGCAGATCTAAGTGGCCTCGATAAATTATAGACCGAGATATTGGTTCTGCGTTATGCGTGACGATATGCAATTAATTGCAAAACTATAGCTGATACTGAATTTAGGAAAACCAGTTAACATTTTATTTTATTGATCTTAAGATCGTGGGTTTGTCATTCTAATTGTGTCCATCACGTCACATGATAGTATTTTAACGATCTTTGCAGATTGCAGTTGACTCGGTGAGCGTCGCACTGCCTTGCATTCCGACCTTCGACGGTCAAGGAAATACAATCATTCAGGTGCCAATAATAAAATAGTCGATAATTACAGCAAGATAGACGCAGGCCCAGGTATCGCACAGCATGGGGATAATTAAAAAGATGAAGACATAATTTGTTCTAATCGCAAAGCACTTCAGAGCATGTAGGCACACGTGGTTTTCAAAACAATTGGAAGTATCTTTTTAATAACTTTATGGAAGTGCGTACAGACTCTGACATAATTCGCAAGATTATTCGCACAAGCTTTACTTTCACTTTATAAAAGCGCGATGGAAAAATTTACTTAATATTACACTCAGAAATTTATTTACGAGAACAATTACGATTCGTTGACGTATTGAATATTCACAATGCTAATTAATCTGCTGATAAACAATGAAGAGGTTGATAGAGCCAGTTTTTATTGTTATAGACAGTATGCAAAGGTATTCGTGCTCACGATTACGGAGGCTTACACAGTGCTTAAGTGGAACAATGACTTATTTAGAACATATTGTTGTGTTGTGGAATATTATGCAATCTGTCACACGATGATGATTTCGCCGCGAATGTGTCTCCGAGACATTAACAGTGAATTAATTACAGACCAGAATAATAAATTGTGCTGGCCCAGCCTCGTTATGAGATCCGACCGACTCCCAAGCTTTTACACAATTACGACGATTTTACAAGAGAAAATAAACGAAATAAACGTCTGAACTCATCTCCTTGCACGTCACTTTCACACGATTTCTCGATGTCCACCGATTAACTATTATTCGTAATTTCGTACATGTTTAAGTAAAACGGTATCGTTATAAAAGCTCTCGGTAAGATTACGTCGATATTCTGTTTGTACGTGTTGTGTTTATATAGTTAGTTGTGAGATTACCTCGTTCAGTTAATATTGTTGATGTTCATTGTTACGGAGTAGTACAAGGGCGAATTTGACATGAATATAATAAGCAGGCGATAGCGATTATCTAAGATGAGCTGATATCATCTAACCTGCCGGTGTGATACAAACAACTTTTGTTTGTTTTGCGTGTGTATCAACAAGCAAGTTTTTGGTAATCGTAATAAAAAAAATATTATCAGCAGAGAACATGGTGTTTTTGTCACAAAATTGAGTAAAAGAATTGTGCAATAACACTTAATTGTTTTGTGTATCAAAACAAACAGAAACATTTGAGTAATGTGTTTCTTTGTTTGAGCCAGTCCACAGTAATTCAGGAATCGTAAGATGCGTTTTTTATGCCAATTATCTGTACGGCTGTCAGTGAACAAAATTAATTATTAGTTTTTAGGACACCACAATTAAAACCAATAATGATAAACCGCTAATGAATCAAAGTAAGTTAAGTGAATTGTAAATTGTATCTTAAAAAATTGCTCATCTTTTTTGGTGTGAAAATATTTAATGATAAGGGTTATTTTTCAATTAAAACTGTTTATGTTATGATTTATTGGTGTACTTGAATTTAAAAGGGTTAGCGGAACTTTGATGAGTTAGTTAGTGCGTGTGTAAGTACAAAACGAGCTGGCAACGCGTTGCAGGCGCGGGCCAGGCCCTGCGCTGCTGCAGCGAGCTCCTCACCTCGATGCTGTAGGACTTCTTGATGGCGAACATTTCGCGGTTCTTCTGGGCTGCTGCGACGGCCATGGCTTCTCACGACACACCACTGGTATTTGAAGAGCCTGAACGAAGGTTCACTGCGCGATTAGCTAGCGTATTGTCTGCGAGAGCTTTTTGTCTCGACCACGGGCTTTGTGCCTGTCTGTCTGCGACTCGAGCTGTCGTATTACTATAGCTAACTAAACTTTGGATTGCAAACAGACCAATGCATGATGACCGTTCGTAAGAACAGTTTAAATAGTGTTAGGCGCGCGCCTCCCACCCCGCAGCGCCTTTCGTCGCGCATGCGTCATGACTCGCCGCCCGCGCGCCGCCCGGCCCCCTCGTCTGCGCGCCGTACGCCGGCATCCCCCGGCCCTTGTCGGCATCATCAGCGCCTGCTGTCATGCTGCCCCAGTACCGCATGACCACGCGTAACGTAACCAAAACTTCCGAAAACTTCGTTAACTTACTTTTAAACTATGAAACTATTATAAAGAGCTTTGATAAGCTAGAGAACAGTACCTAATACTCATTTCTAGAAGCTTAGTTCGTGTCGTAGCCGCAAAGCCTTACTATTATAATCACTATACATATCTCCAAAACAACCTGGGGTCTAATATTGTTTCTTACGAACTCCTTTGACTATTTAGTTATTTGCATAAAAATATCCTACATTTAATCCTTGTATCGCGGGATGTTTGAGAAAATTCAATGTTAGTTGTGTTTTGACACTTTAAATCAGTTTATTATTACTTAAATCAAGTGACTAATCCTGAATTCGTATCTTTAAATTAATATATAATAATATGTCGTCAGGTTTAACTAAGCGTAAAGTCAAATAAACCTCGTAATTACCGTTTCATAATATTAGAATTATCCGTGACTGTAAATCGTATAATTTTGCGATAAGTAAACTTTGATACAGTTGGTAATGAACTTATATTAAAGGCTCAGCGATCATAGCGTGTATGGATCGTAAGAATACAAACATTGTACGTAATTAGTGACTAGATTTCAATTATAACTAATAGACTTTTATTAAGATATTCTTATCTTGTAATTACGTACCTCTACGGTAAATTGGAGATTAATTAATCATACATTTTGATATCTCTCATGCTCTTTGTTCAAGATGCATCAGTGCATTAATTTTTGCAAAATAATTAGTGCTTTTCTAACTGAATCAAATAACCAATTGGTTATAATTAATACGTTTGAGGACCTAATGTAATCTATTTACTTAAGTTACCTTATATTATGTTCAAGGTCTAACGGTATGCATGTAAGTAAATATTTTCTTTGTTCTCAGCCTCATAAAAGTACGGGTAACACAAATAACAATCGGTTAGACTTGAAATAAAAGTATTATTATTTTAGTATAATAATACCTATTCTATTTATACGTATGCAGATTTTTAGACAGTCATTATTTATTACTGATCTGCTTTGAAACGTGATATTACTCAAATTGTAAGTAGCAAATTTTGTTATTAATTGTTTCTCAAAAATCTCTTAGCATATAAACTTTGTTTAGATAAATACATTGTGTACTAGTAGATACAATACAAACTTTTCGTTTTACAACGTGACTTAAAAATGAGAGTGTTTTTTTAAAATAATCTTTGTGGCCTGGGTAGGGAAATCATTGGATTTCAAATGATTGCTCGGGGGTATATTGACGATGTCAAAGCAGAAATATAATAGAGCAAGATTTATCCTTGTCCTGCTTCGCATTAAAATTACAGAGATTTATTGCATCAATGTTAAACAAACTGCAATCAAATCGAATAATAATATGTAATCGACAGAATAACAATACTGTAACTTAAAAAATGTAGACAACAGTCGTTTTGTTCCTTTACTTTTTCGGAATAGATCGCCCAATATACCAGTTTAGTGCTAAAATAGAATTTTTATTGAAATAGCGCTGTAAACGTCGAAAAATTCACTATATTTTGTGTGCAGTGTAATTTGTGGCTAGAGTTTTCCTTCTTCCTATTAAACTCTATAGTTTTACCGTCTATCATAATACAAGCTAAACAATGGCGTATCATCATGTGGTATGTAAAAAGCAAAGCAAATAAAAAGACACGAGTGATAATCGACGAGAGTAATGTAGAAAAACATCCAATCATCTGACAATGGGAGAATCATCTGTTGAGACCGCAAAGTGACGAGTCAACAGTTTAATGGCGGTAAGGTAAATCACAAAAACCACGTTATTCGACAAATAGTGCCAGTGACACATGTTGTGCGACGGCCAATGCCAAAACTAATCTCTACGTCATCAGGCGGTCAATCGTAAACTTTAATTAGAAGGCCGCATCGGATACCGGTAATACTAATTATGCGTTACGACTAATTTTCGGAATAAAATCTTGGTTATTCCACAGTGTGACGAGAATCGATCAATGTTAGACAAAACAAATGAATAAATTTGCATATTATTGTGTTATGTATTTGAGTTAATTTATTCAAGATTTTGATATTCGGACATTTTTTTTTATATTTGTAATTGTGGTTTTTCTCCTGAAGGTAAAACCTGTTTGTTTTTCGTCTCTTTAGGTTTTTCTTGTTATTGAGTATTCTAATCATTCAAACTTGAAATTGTAGTGGTAATTATTCACAGTACTTAATTCACTTACGTGTTAGGCATATAAACATTATTTATTTACGATTACTGTTGGAAAATTATGAATACAATTAAACTCACGCACTTCATATGATCTTGGGTCATTGTACTTTTTTCTTGCTCGGTGGAAAACATTTATCTAGCAATCATATAAAGCGTCATCACATTATTTAACAATGCCTACGTGATTAGTCGCTCTGTAAGTAAACGCAGCAAACATTAGCTGAACTTGTCGGAAGAATGCAACTATGATAGTATTAGTTTTTGTAATATTCATAATTGTACACTCGATTCCTTAATAGACGTCTTTGTTATGTGTGAAAATCAAAGTCGACACTTAGTAAAAAGAATGTAAATTATAAATCGCATAATTTCTTTTGGACTTCCCACGGTGCAAGTGCGGAGTAGAGTCTTACATATGTGGGGAATATAAACAGAAAGTTATGTTCGAGAGAATGTTTTGGGGAATCCCTCTACGCTTCGGTGGCGGCTTTGTGTGATGTGGGTGATGTTGTGGTACAGACGTCATCGCTGTAGCATCGCCATGGCGCGATGGCGGTCCCGCTAAGCGCTGTGTGAAAGCGCTGCCGCTTGCGACACATCGTACGTCAGCGAATTTATTTAATAATATTATAGACGTCAATTTACAGTCACGCCGAGGTCGTCTAACTGGGCCATATTCACATCTTTAAATATGATTATGTAGGTATCTCGTGACGTCGATACGCCCATAAACCAGTATTATGTTAAACATAAGTCAAGGTGTTAGATTTCTTGGCCTCACACCGCTTCCAGGAATATCAGGTGTTTTCGTTAAAGAGCTAAATTTGAAAAAAAAATGTGTTTGAATTTGTGTTGAAGTGTTTACTTGAGTGTTGTTTTCAGAGACTTATAATTATTGTTTGCTATTAAAAACAACTATAAAAAATAGGTATACAATATAACAAGGATTTTAATTACATTGAGACCAACGAACGTAAACTGAAGGGCAGGACTAACAGACCTAAGTACAGCTGTTTCATAATAGGCATGTTCTTGAGTAATGTATGCTAATTGGCAGCGTCATTCAAAGTTTGATGACACCGACCAAACCATAACAAAACGGACGGCCGTAAGTTAGCGTAGGTAAGTTTTGTAAACAATCAATGATACACACTTTGGTAATTACTAGCTACCTACAGAATATACGCACTTTATCAAGTTCCGTACTCTGATTTACGATAATTTACTTGATAATTAAGAGTTTAGTTTAATGTCTATAATAATAATAATTCATAATAGAATAGGGCGGGGCTGTGTCGGATATAATTAGTTGGATGATAACTTGTTCCTAAACACACACTGATCTGATCTCACGAGTACCTACTATATTCAAGTGGAAGTATGCTGGAGTTGTCTGGCGGTCGACGGAAGGACCGTAGACGAAAGCAACAATAGGTTCTAAAGAACTAAAAGTAATCTTTAAAAGATTTTGAAGATGACGGGAGATCAATAACTATGGGTGGAACTGGTATCAGAAAGGTGTCAAAACAGAAGTCTTGATCAAACAAGAAATTAGCGACACTAATAGCAGTGGCCTAAAATTTTGTAGCCAGTAATTTACATTTAAATTTATTACCCTACGCAGGTTAAGTTTCTTGTTATATCTTATAAATTTGAGGGTTCCTGATAAAGGTATTTACTTGTGGTAACAAAATAAT
The DNA here is from genome assembly GCA_941860345.1 of Chrysodeixis includens. Classification (NCBI taxonomy): domain Eukaryota; kingdom Metazoa; phylum Arthropoda; class Insecta; order Lepidoptera; family Noctuidae; genus Chrysodeixis; species Chrysodeixis includens. The sequence continues at coordinate 12,406,819 of OW796090.1, forward strand.
CTTGGCCATTTATTGGGAAAACCTCTGTATTCATTTGAAACACTTCCGCTATGTCGACACAGTGGTTTAAGTAAGGCAATATTACATTAAACCTTTGCAAGTTTATTCATTAAGCTAGTTACTTTTCTCTACGTGCGTTTTCTTTCGTGCTCAAATCAAAAGGAAAATATTAAAAATACAATTTAATTAAATATGTAAAGCGATCACCGATTAAGTAACAACTAATTCAATTGTTTCTTGATCACGACGTTTAGGGAAAGACAATAGATCGGGGAAAATATAAAAATACTAATTAAAATAGAAGGTAAACGACATTGTTGTTAATACTAATTAGTTTTCTTAGAAAGCTTCATAGAGTTTACCATCCTTGTTTAAAATTCTTTATCGGTATTGTTTTTACCTATAACCGGTGAATCATCTTGAGATTGTAAATGCAGTTATATATCGTGAATAAAAGTAGAATACAATTGATTTTGTTCTCCGTAGTTGCAGCTTTGATAAAAATAATGATATACCTACAGTAAGTAGGTACTTTGTATCAAAAGCTTTTAAACTATAAATGATAAACCATAAAAGGGATGATTTTCCTTATTTATGTGGATACCATTTCTTTGAAAGCGACAACACGTGCTTTAAACAGCATGTTTCTCGTTTGTCAAAACATAATATACCTATACACAATAGTACCTACCCCTTTTAATCTAATTTATAAACTACTTTCGCGTGATGTCCTACCTATACAGTTCCTTCCGTAGTCCTCTCATGATGCTAAAATTTATCTTTTATCCTGGAAGCAAGTTTTAGTATCGTAGTTCATGGAATCCAATAAACAGCTAATCTGTTATGGCGCTCTCATATTATGCGCGGAGATTGGATAGCTAATAGCTGCTTGCAGCCTTTTAATAACAGGCATTGTAGGCCTCAGACTATCATGCAGATTCTTCGTTATTATGTGTAACATTAAAACTTGAAGAAAAAACAATAAAATAAAACCATGAATAGTATTTAGTTTGGAAAACTAAATAAGCATCAAATAATATCAAGTTTACGAAGTAGAGATTTCAATAAGTTACGGCACGATTTGTCAAAAATATAGAGAATATTGTTAATATTGCTACGATATAAGAAGACCCCCAAACTTAAAACAAAACATTTCATTGACAAGATTATCTAATACCTACAAGATATTTTTCGTGAAATGTATTTTAAATGCGTTCTTACCTAAAATTACTTTTTTGCGTGAAATAGAGAATACTTACGATAAAAAGTATGATATTCAACTGTTTCCTTTCGTATGACGCATAATTATCATTAAGCTTATGTGCATAACATAATTTATTGTTTACATCTGCCCGTTACACATTTTTGGAGAGAAAGAAAGTAAAATCGTTTATCACCGTACCGGGACGTAAAGTGGACATAACGTAATTGCTTGTCCCACAGAAAGAATTGTACGGCGAAGTCAGTTGACACCAATTCCGCATGCACGACAGGTCAAGGGGTCGTCCACCCTCGATTACTATTTGAAGTTCTGGATTTAATTTGGAAAATTAATTCCGTGTATTCAGCACGTGCAAGGCTGGGTGAAATTTTGAAGCTCTGCCAGCCAGTCAGTGATAAAGCTCTTGAATTAATTATTTGGATTTTATTCATATGTAAAGATGTTTTTTTTTTCTATGAAGTCTTCAGGATATCTGTTTAGTTATACAACGTTGATAAAAGCGAGAGGCATTAAATGAAACCACATATTCTGTATATCATTATAAGGCTACACAACAAAAATCAAATCAATGTAAGCAATGTTTTTATAATAACTTTCGTGAGGATGATTCATACTTAAAACGTTATAACGGTTTACTCACGCGTATTTATCGGGATAGCCCGACTAGTTTCGGACCCAACCGGAGCCAACTAGATAACTATGCCTATAAAACTTAGTCACCTAATCAGGAAGATACAGCATGTTCAAACTAAAAAAATATCCTGTGACTAAACTATTGCTTACATTGATTTGATTTTTGTTGTGTAGCCTTATAATGATATACAGAATATGTGGTTTCATTTAATGCCTCTCGCTTTTATCAACGTTGTATTGCCAACTTAACCTATTTTTTTTTGGGTCGGCTTCCAGGCTTACCGAATTGAGCAAACTACTAAACTCATGGAACAACTGTTGGTACAGGCTGCCTCAGATCGATCTGGCTCTTTCTTTTAAAGGCCAGTCCAGGAAACACACTGCATTTGTTTACTCTATACGAAAATACTTCATTGTCTGGACTTTAAAAGAGGCGATGACCCCTGAGTTTGTGTCGACGTTCCTTTTCAGGGTAGCCAGTCAGAAAATGTCCAATCCAGCGAGCTTATGTTTAAAGAAGGCATGTAAAAGAAATAACATTTATTCTAATAACGGAGTAAGCCATTTCATTTTACCGTCTATTTAACCTTCGTGGAGGCATGGAGGAGCCTTACTTTGACAGATCAGGTCATCTGAGCGCAGTTTAACATTTATAAACGGTCATAGTTTTATACCTTAAAAAAATATCTGTCTATGTGTAATACCTTGAAGCACCTGAGTCTTGGCAGCTGCCAATCTGTGTATAACTAAAATAACTATATAAAACATCATAGGTACATTTATTAAGACGCTCTCAAGGGTAAGGAAACATACAATATATAACCCGGTAGCTTAGCATTTGAATAGAACAGTAAGATTCTCTTTTTTACCCATGAAAAGATAATCCTGTAAAGCAGTAAAAGATTGAGCCCATTCTAACTGAAGTATATGTGTGAATTTATGTCACTTCGTAGGTATATAGTCTATTACTTATCAATCAGATGGTACTTATAAACCGTAAATGGCGTAAAGTTAACATTACCATAACATATAGAACCTAACCATTTAGCATATAAACCTTCCTATAATTAGTTAAAAAAATTAAAAGCAGCCATGTCGTTTTCTATCCGTTAATCATTGTTTTAATTTATGATTGACATGATTTACTATCGATTCTAACTAATAATTATTGTATGTCTATTGTTTTCAACGTAGCTTCTTGCAATGCCTGAGCGCTATTGTGATTGTCCTAAATCATGTGACCTTCAATAAAACTCACTTAGTTTTAATTTCTGTGATAACGTAACTAACATTTTATAGATTTGATATTGATCGGTTTTCATTTTCCTTGTGCTATTCAATTTTGTATTTTATCGATGCTTAAGATGAATTAGTAAGTAATAAATTTGAAAATATATTTTACTAGAGCTATTAGATTGCACTTATATTGGATTAAAGATGAAAAAAATAACATTTAAAGGCATCGTTTAGAATGGATACAAAATGTTTTTTTTTTGATCTGGAAACTATGCAAGTCTTATTCAAGAAATTGGAGTGGAGCAATACAACAGAATAATTAATTACAAAAACGGCATAATTTTAATTTATTATCTTTTATCGTTACTCTCAACAGGTAGTTTAGGTACTTAACCTACTGAAACGCATGCTCTACCTATTTATAACCCATAAAAAGGAAATAATCGAATGCAAAATTAATAGTACCCAGTCAATTACAGAGTCGCTTGAATTCGTTTTTATAATGACATGTGTCATGTCAATCAAACTAATATTATAAAAGCGAAAGTACGTGAGTATGACTGTGTGTATGTTTGTTACCTCTTCACGATAGAATAACAGCACCAATTTTGTTGAAATTCGGTGAATAGGTAGCTGACAAGCTAGATTAACACGGAATGAATAAGAAAGACGATAATATTTAGCAGCTACAACCGAAATCCATGTAGACATAGACGAAGCCACGGGCAACAGCTAGTTTGTAAATAAATCAAAGTATACGCTACTTAGCAACAGTGATATCCAGTACGACTGTAGGTATCTGCATAGTAATGGACAATAAAACTATTATGAGTGCTATAACTGCAGATATAAACAAAGTTATATATATTTTTACGGAAGTCAGGCCTTAAAGTCCGCCTCGTGTGTGCCGGCTAATCAATCGTGTCTGATCGTATCGTAAAAGTGGAACTAATGTTTTGTTTGAGAAAGATATAATTGATAGCAAATAAATGTAAGAAAACGTTTTTGTTTGTTATTGTCGAAATCAAGGATAACTTAAAAATCTATTCATTAGATCTCACTCAAGTTTCCTAATAGGATAAACTTTCGATTATCTACACAGATAAAATTTCATTTTAGGTGACGTTGTAGGTTATAAGTACAACTTAAATTGGACAAATCTAGAACCTCCCCTTTTGCAGTCGGTTGAAAAAATATGATCGCTATAACAAAAGGTAGAGACTTCATAATTCATAGGAATATTCTAGACAACTTACTTCAATTGTTTTATTTATTACCTTACTTGTATTATTAGGTAACCCATAGGGGTATATGCATACCATTCAGACAATTGTTCACATCTTGTTGACCTTCTAAAGTTTACTTTTATTTTAACAAGTTTTTGTCAACCAACGTAATTAGACAATAAACTTCATTATTTAAACTAGCGGGTGCTTAATTTCAATTTAAATTAATTTTGTTATTAGAAAAAAATGGCGTCTCATGCTTATACGAAGCTTAACTTGCTATACCATTATTCCTATAATTTAAAACTTGATTGCTTCTTGTGTAAAAACGTGTAATTTGCCTTGTAGCGGTCATAAATCTCTGGGTTCTGCTGCGTCTTGCTACTGGGAGAATCCGAACTTGAGCAATTGCTTACCACAGGGTAAACAGGAGGTTATTACAAGGTAAAGGGAAAGAGAGCCGTTTGCACAAACGATGCATAGCAAACGCACAGTAAAATGTTATGATAAGGCGTCAAGCTCTCTTTGTCATTGTGAAGTAGAATGTAGAGCCAAATAGATCTGTTAAAACGTCACTTGCCTAAGTACCATTCTTACATACTGTTATGAGTTTGTTGCACAGAAAAGTAAGGGTGAGCAATGAAAAGCTTTCCCATAAAACTACCGTAGTTGTGGATATATTTAGAGCAAAAAATACTCACATTATCACTCCATCCGTTATCTATTCCTTGTTCGCCAAGGTCGGCTTATATTCATCAATAATTCATATTAATGTAACTATGCACTAATGTTATTATAGTGCTACTTCATGATTGTTTGCAATTATATTTTATTTATGATTTGTTTGTCCACAGAAAATATAAGTCTATGGAAAAATATGTGTACCATTTTCAGTGTTTTGGCGTTTTTGGTAACATTGTCTCAAAACATTTTTAACAGTTTTTTTAATCGTAATACTTAAAAAAAACCTTAATATAATACATGCGTAAAAAGCTTCGAAACGTTTGCATACTCAATTACTTGATAATAAAACTATAGTTTATTTTATTTTTGTCTTATATATTTATATACAGGTACATATACATACACACATTACTGCTTTAAATTCGTAATAATAATTAATCCTTCGCAGAGCATTAAAAATTTAAAAATAATGTTCAATAGGTGAAACATGCACGTTGATGTCTAATACTGAGACATTTGACACGGAAAAGATCAACTTAAATAAAATGTAGAGTCATAAAAAAATACTATCTACGAGTATCAATAACATCGAATTAAAACAAAATGTGATCAACAAAATTACAAGAAGCATACATAGCAAAACATATCTGCATATGTGTGTAAAGCGATGTAGGTCAATGACCTGCGATGAGAGCTCTATCCATTGCCGTCGAGTAGGAAGTGCATTCAATGGTCGAAACTCCGAAAGCGTGAGTAACTACCACAACAGACAATTTATGAAGCTTCAACTAACTGCTTTGAAACAATATTAAATGACGACCTGACCCATATAACAATGCAGTTTTCATTGTAGTCTTGCTATTGTAGTCTAAGACAAAAGGTGATTAAATTTTTGACCTTTAATTCAATGTAGTAAGATTGATTTTTACTGTTACTGTTCCTCGTGTAAACTGACCATTTTTGAGTTTACAATTTGTTTATACGTTACTCAGTGAAGTCTAGTTTGAGATCACTAAGACGTCTTATAATTACTAAACTTTTTGTAATTTTCCACAATGAACATTAACAAGTTCTGTGTATTTGTTCGCCAGCTGTTTTTTCATAGTACCTACACAATTTTGGTTTGACAGCAAATATTACATAAGATCAGGATTTCATAAAATCACGTGTGAATTTGATGCGACGATTTAATTTTAAATTACAAAATGTTATGTCATGTGAACTGCCAAACAATGAATTATGATTAAAACAAAAAAGCAGTTTTAACAAGCAACAATACCTAAATCATTTGTAATAATTATTATGTAAATATGATGTAAATCACGAAATTTTGTATAATCTTATATTATAATATAATATTATTTGCAACAATAATAAATATTATAATTCATCTTCCATAGTTTCTAATTAAACCTTCAATTTACTTAAGTACTAGTATTCAAATCAAGAGCCATAAACGTAAACCAATTTTAGTGCTTATAAATAGGTTTGTAATTTTAGTTCGTTTACGATGTTTTCATCGGATTAGGAAAATTTACGTGAATATCATAATCAAACAAGATTAATGGCTTCTCGTATTTTAGCAATTGAAATTATACGACTAGCTTACAACGTATAATTAGCGTCTAAATCTGGCAATGATAGTGGTACTACGATTTCGAGTACTCACTTTAATTGAATCAACATATTACTGAAAACCAATAATCTTGACAAGTCCAGACAGCGGACACATAAATTAAACAATCAACGTGATGATATATGTCAATTTTATTACAATAAACCTAAAATGATTTAATAAACACAAACCAATACTTTAATCGAACCTTGAGTTAAATTTCTTATAAACTGTGTCAAAGTAATATTAATATAGCAACTGACTCTACCGAGCAATTCTTCTTGGTAAACTGCTTTAAATCGAAACCTCGGGACGGCGGCAAAACACCTGTAGTACTAATAACTAGAATAAGATTAATTAACGCTACTTAAGTTGAACACAATTTTGTGGAACCCTGTCATTTTGTATATGAAGTACAGTCTTTATTAACCGGACTAGGTATTATAGAATTACGTCGGCTCCCGTCTGGCTGGTTTTAACGATTGTGAGTCGATATAAAATTAGTAGTTAAACCACATCGTAGAAATTGAAGTTTCGTTTGCAAAGGTCAAGAGATGTCGGCTGTACCTTGACCTTCCTCAATGTTTATAGTAAGTTATGCGTAACAGCTTCGTTTATGTAACTCTTTGAGATTAGTGGCCCTAACACTGTGTGCTAGAAGTATTTGTATGTTGAATTAAAGACTCCTTGTAGCTACTACTGCCAGGTATTCTAGAATTGGGAATTTGATATAATCAACAAAACAAACGGCAACGTCCTAATCGAGTATATTACCTCATGTTAAAGACATTCAAGAAAATCTTGAATGTCAGACCTGCATTAAATGTAGGTAATTAGGTCACAAAAAAGTTCTTTATCAAACCTTCTGTCATCCTCGCATAATTGAAACGGTCATTAAAAATGAATTAAAACAAAATATAATTAATACTGGCCTGTCATAAAATGATCCCGAATATAAAAAAAAAACCAAAGCATAAATAATGTATTATCTCATTTATCTCTCAATTAAAATTGAAATCAGAAAGTAATAAAGGGTCGTCGCGGGTATTGTCACATTTACAAGGTTGGAGAGTCTGTCACGAACACTGCTCACAACAATGGACTACAACACGCTCGATTCCGAACCGCCCTGTTTTCACACGATACTTATGTCAAACTAGCTGCGCCACGCGGCTGCACCTGGAGAACTTACACTCCTGAAAACTAATAGCAATAAATAGAAAAAGATATCATCATCATCATCATTATCAGCCCGTTGCAGTCCACTGCTAGACATAGGCCTTTCCCAAGGTACGCTACAGAGCCCGGTTATGAAAAAGATATAACCAGGTTGAATAGCTTACCTTATACCAGGTAATAATTTGTAGTGTGCGTAAGCGGTCGGGCCCAGCAACAGCTAGGACGGGCCCGGGATATCCCCACGCTCGCTGTGCCCTCGCCGTGGATACGTTCACCCCGAGAGGAAAAAAGTTAAAGACAATCAAACCAACCAATTTGATCCAAATGCGTCAGAGTAGTTCTTGTGTGGAAACGTTACAAATCCATCCATTACCACAAACTCTTGTCTTATAATATTATTTGCGGTGGGATTGTAAATTCGTAATAAATTAGCTATGGTTTTTTAAATCGACGCGAAGCCTGGTTTCTTACTGAGCCGAACAAGAACAAATAACAGCTCGGTACTTAATTATTTTTACAACGTTTTGTGATCGTCATGCAAGTACCATTTTTCTCAGTTGTTCTAGAACATTTTGCTTCGGTTTGCTTCGGTAGATATTGATAAAATATCCTGTTTTATTTGTGCATTGAATGCTTTATTAATGTAGGTACCTGCCAAGCTGTTCTGATGACTTATAGCGTTTATAAAATGTTGACTTTTTGAGCTAATATACGGGGTCCTATAAGTTTGATATTTTGTGTTTTAGTCTGTCTGCAGCATCGTAGTTCTGAAACGGATGAACCGATTTTGATATTGTTTTTTTGAAAGCTGTATAAATCGAGTGTTCTTAGCTATCTTTAATCTTTGAAATCGGTAAAAACTCCCATAAAAGGTTATCAAATTAAAAGGTATGATTAGTATCTACAATATATGTAGTATTATGCCACGCTACGCTATGGCAGATTTAAAATAAAAATATCGATTGTTTTCATTTTTTTTATTTATCTCTTTCACTCATAACCGAGCGGGTGGCACCAGTGGGGTGGATCGATATTCACTTCGCGCGTAGAGCCGCCGCTCGGATTTTCTAGGGAAATTATTTAACTTTAAACTAAATATTAAACTATCGTAACTTAAAAATATACTTCTATTTTGTATTACTATTAAAAAAAGAAGAGCTAGCTTAATATTCATTTAAACATAAAAAACTTTAACGACGCTTTTGAATACGGTTGTTAATTTCCAAAGATTATTGTTAGACAATGTAGCCAGGTTCGAATCCTGCCGTGGTCTATATCCTTCTCTTTGTTAACGGAATTTTGCGAGATGGGTTAAAGTTTTTTCTTACGTTTATATATTTGTATATAATTTATATTACCTTGTACCTAATAAGGAACTCTCTCCAAGAAAAAAAGACAATTCAGAGTTAAAATCACAATATTTTTATCAGTTGATCAAATTTTCTAGAAGAGGACGAGTATTATTCTTCGAAACATTTATTTTTTTAGGGATAATTGTTTTTCATGTACACTTTATTATACAAGTATGATATATTATAAGTCCTTCTTCTAAAAGGGTTTAATCTACTTAATACGTATTAATATGTCAGCGTTAATAAAGATGAATAAGGAAGCTACATAGTTCATATCGATCTGTTATACAAATATGTTGCCTTTATTTACTTTATGTATCCAATTATCTTAACGATTTCCTCTAAATTAATAACCGCTCAAAAAACGGATCGCGTGATTACATCATCTCAGCTGTATTGTTAAAACAAAGGTGATGATCAGTTAATATTAGACTAATTAGTTAAAATGCGAACCGTGGTCTCAATGCCTGCAATTTCAACGGATTGAATTAATCTTAGTTATTGTTTCAAAGGAATTTTCCCATAACGTTATGAATTTTACGATGCTATTACATAGAAGAAAATAGTACGTTCATTTATTAAAGTAACTTGAACCGACTGAGGGACTTTTTAACTGTTTGAGACAGAGTTGTGGACTAGTTTTAAATAATATGAAATAAACATGAAAAAGTATGTCCGTGTGGTGTCCGGATATAAAGAATAGCTCCACCCCATATCCTCCACTGGGTGTCGTAAAAGGCGACTAATGGACCTTAAGACCTAGTGCACTGTACCAAGCACCTTGGGTCACCCGAATGGTTGCGGGTAAACAACCAACAATCGCATTCCCAAAAAGGGTTAGTGTCAGGCAGGCGGCCGACTATAAAACCATAGCCAAAACTTTAAGCAACATGTCTAGAAGACGTGTTGCGCCGACCCCAGGTAAAAATTGGGATAAGGGCAGGGGAATGATGAAACATGAAAAAGTATGCTTTCCAAGATTCCCATCTTCGGTTTTCTCAAAAAAAAAAACTGTAATTACGTCCACTCTTACATCCGAAAATGTCTGGTCTAAACTCCATATTTCATTGTAAGAAGTTTAATTTATCATCGGATTCAGTAAAATCATGACAACGTGAGGATATAGAAGACATTTTCACGATGGTAATACTCTGGCTCCATATTTTTCTTAACCGGGGCCGCCTTGAGTAGCTTAAGCAATATCTGAAATTAAATTAAGATATTAATGGTTCTTCAGGGACTAGTTATATTTATTTGTTTGTATCTCAAGAAAAAACTTTGTAGGAAATTGTTAATTTGAGTCTAGACCACAGATATTGCGGTTTAGTCCGAGTGGGTTTTTATTTTATTTTGTGAGATATCAAGGTGTTTATTACAACATATTTGGAACTGAATTTAAGTAAGAATTTCATTTTACTTAAATTCAGTTAGTTCATGCACCTTAAAATGTTTTAAGTTTAAAAAAAACTAGCTCTTGGTTTTGTCTGCCTTTACCTTACCTTACCTTGCTTTTTAAATCGGGGAAGTTACTGTTCTCCTTACTAAAATGGACAAATAAAATATAGAAATGACTAAAGGTCTCGTGAATGTCACTAATTCTTAGCAAAAAAAAAAAAAAAAAAAAAAACATTGACGGATTCCGCTGTTGTAGTTTAGCTGAAGAAATCATCATTGACATCCACCTCTTTGGAGGAGGAAGTAGGTAGTGTAACACTCTAACAGACTAAACCGAAGCTCTCCCACATTTGGTCGGTGCGTTCAATGTGCATCAATTCATCACGTACATTGACAGAGCCATCTAATCACCTAAGAATAAAAAGTGGTATAAGGGTACTAAAATGAATGAATTACCGCAACTTATTTCCTTAGCCTACCTTTATAATTGACGTTAAACTGATGTTATGGTTTAACCCATCATGTACCGTTAGCTAGATAAATGTTAAGAATCCCAAATTGCGATACGTAGATATTTTTTCATACTTGAGACTTTTTTCCTGTTACCTCATTACGTGTTAAGTTTGTATATGTTTTGAGGTAAGTTTTACTCACCACAAGATCGTACGTCATTTATCATCTATACGTCAGATATCAATAAAACATCAAGCTCATCAAAAACGTCAAAGTTTACCAACACTGTCCATTGATCCATGACGTGGGTACAAAAAACCGTCACGCAGTTTTTTCCTACATCGGTACCACGAACTGACGTAAAAAGATTTAGAGTGAATTTGTTCTAATTAGCTATGGAAACAGAAGGTCGCCAGGAAGTAGCGAGAATTTCTTCCACAGTTCTATAATATCTACCTCCATCTTTGTTCGAGGTATTTGCGGTTTATTACCGCTGTTTATTTCCCGGTAGCTTTAAATCTTATCATTTGAGACCTTGCTCGCAATACCGTGACAAAGTATGTGTCATGGGTTTTGTGTAAAACAATTAAAACAGTGAACGCGTGGATATCGGAAATACGCGGCGTTTTGGGGATCTAATGGACCCCATAATATGGGATGTTGTGTATTAGTAATGTGCATTGACGGTTATCAAATATTGGAGATGTGTTTTTACATATATTACAAAATAACAAAAACGTATTTCACTGTGTCACTGGTCTTTACGTTTTATTTAACCAATATCCTCGACTAGTGACGCCATGAGCGACCACATTTAAAGTAACTTTTTTAAGCAGTTTTTTAACGTCAGCAAATTCTTGTCCCATATTTTATTTTGGCCTTATAGAAGAATTCAATTGATTTTGATATTTATACCCAGTCAATCATCATCTTCCTGCCCTTATCCCATTTTACTTGGGGTCAGCGCAACACGTTCTTTTCTTCCACTTTCCCCTATCAGACGTATCATTTACTCCTTTTACCTTTTTCTTTTTTTACCCATTCAATAACCTCTCGTAATTCGTCGTCCTATCCTATCCTAACCATTATCGTAGTTCTAACACTAGTCTAATAAAGGCTATCCTAACCTTTTAAGCAAGGGTAAGCAGTTATTCCAGTACATTTCTAAAACCTACTGTACCGGTTATTTTATCATAAGCGATAAGCTTATGCGGACATTCCACTGCATATAATTACCTTTTTGTTTAAAGGAACTAATAGTTTGTATAACTACTCGCTTTGAATAATCCTAGTAGGCTTGTTTGCTTAGTTTTAATTACACGAGTTAAGATTACTGACGTATTATGTCTTGCTGTGTAACAAGAAAAGTTATTTGTATTTTTCATAGTGATGGAAGTTTTCGTAATTTTTACTGAATTCGTAAAAGTCTACTATGTATACTACCTATCTCTCAAGTCTTAATAGTCTAAAATCTTAAGTTATGCTTTCATTGTAAGTAACTACGGTATCGAATATTTTCAAGTATTTTTTTACGTTTAGTATAGGTACTTATGTATATGTATGTATTTATCCATTCGTATACCTACAATGTGTTCATATAAAAACTATTATTTTTTAATTCTCATCTTTCTGATTTGCCTGAAATTAAAAAAGTTTCCAAAAGGACACTGATTAATTTGTCCCAACAAATTCGTACCCGTGATCATCTGATAACTATTCTTGTATCAAGTCTAACTTTAATGATAAATTGACCACTTTTCTTAAATAATATTCTTTTTATTTTCATGTACGTATTGGTGATATAGTATAGTAATCGAATACTGTAAAAACTCTTTAACATTATAACAATATTATTACAGATTTCCTCCTTCCTACTTACAGTCCGTTCATGTCAAATATGCTCATACTATGTTTCAATAAATCATTACAAGCGTCTGTGGTTTTGCCGGATTACTTAATAAATACTTTTAAGTCTAGTCTATAAATACCTTAATGGGATTAGCCCAACGATCAAGCTACAAAGTCATCGGGAAACGTACCTAACTTAGATACAATCGACGTATGGTAACATAAGTAATTGAATACATTTCCATTAATTTTAAATATGTATTAGATGTATGTTATAATTGCATTAATTGATTTATATACTGATTTATTGTAAGATTTGTATTTAAAATTGATTAATACCTATTTATCAATTAAGGAACAATAAATAAAACCTCATTTGACGAGTCTGGAGGACTAATGTTTGAAAAATTTGACTCTCCTTATTTTAGATAGAGCCATGTGAGTGTAGTATCTCTTCTCGAATCTTGGAACACTTAATGAGCTGTCCAGCGTCGCCTAGCAATGCTGACAATGCTGTTACCGTGGTTGAGCACTAATCAGACAAAATAAGATATAGAAAAAGAAGTACACTTGACAATTATTCCCCTGCCCTTATCCCAATTTACTTGGGGTCGGCGCAGCATGTCGTCTTTTTCCATACATTCCTATCTGACGTACACTAGACAATATGAGTGAATATTTTAGTTATCCGTATTGATTATTAACAAAATTGATATTTATTTAATGAATAGCATAGTTTTCTTATAATTCGGCTACTTATTACAGCTATTACTAATTTTGTTCGTCGATTATGCTATAATGCACCAACAATCTTTACGAAGCCGAAACACCTATTTTGACGTATAAACAATTTGAGTCAGTAGTCTTTACACCGCACAGTATAAACTACATAGATACCTGGTTACAAGTAGGTATAGATAGAGACGATCATACGTCTTGCGATTACCGAGACTAAATGGCGCGACGCTGTCGCGTGGAGTCTAGTATCTAATTACTAATAGCTACTAGAACACATTCACTTTCAATACCACTTAAAGAATACTCACCCTCGACAATAAGCCTTTTTAATTGTATCTTTCTTATAGATCAATGATTGCTTGTGCTTAATAAATACTCAACTTTATTTGATAGCAGAGTTTAATAAAATTAAGTCGTTTTACAAAAACAATTGAAGATTAAACCCCTGCTGATTGTGATATAATTTTAAGCACTAGTGAACCAGACAGTTTACTGGTAAAATATAAACAAAGAGAAAAAGCTTGATTAAAATTATACGCAATGAATAGTTTAGTTTTTTAATCTCTTTTTAAAAGCAAAAGCTAATGGTTTAAGTAAAAATAATTGCCTGTTTATTTTTATAAATTAAACTATTTATATCAGTATTTTTGAATATCTATTATTATTTGCTCTACCAGCTGATCATACAGTTAGGAACAGGTCACACGTGACAGCACACAGGTCCGCGCGTGGTACTCAAGCGAATTAGCACACACTGTCAAGGACACCAAGTCGAATACCTGTTACAGATTAAAGTAGAACATGTTTTTATTAATAGTCTCTCAAACAATACGTACATTACGTGTAAGTAGAGTTAAATATGTTCACTAGCCTTTAAGTTGAAGTGATATACAAACTTCTTTCTCCGTTCTCTTTTAAAAATAGCAATAATAGAAAAATAATGCTGCGTACCATATCGCCTATCAATAAAATAAAATTATAAAAATTACTTCGGTATGTGGGAACTATCGATGAATAAAAAAGTAGCCTGTACTGCTTATCAGTAGATCCAACAAAAAACGAAGGTTCATGTTTACTTAGGCCTACAAAAGCAACAAAAACTAATAAAGACTACGCGGTGTAAAGTCAAAGTCTCTTTTCCTCGACTGCAATAATTATGCCTAAAAAGGTGTTGCTAAACCCTCAACTGTTGTTATTATATAATTTTTTTTTAGTAGAGTCACGGGTAAACTTCAAGGTAAGAAACTCGGTTCTTTTTGAAAACTTACATAGGAGCACGGGTCCAAGACGCAAAGGCCTTGTTGAGAACTTTTATTATTGTTATTATACTAAACAAAGTCATTGCCGGTTCCAAGTACGAAAAACCAACATAGCACGTGTAGGTATTATAATTATTTTTTATTATTTTAATGGTTTGCAAATTTAAATTACCTACGTATGTAACCTACAATTTATCTAAAAGATATAAACGATAACCAGTAACAAGGTTAATAATAATTATATTATTATGCAAATCAAGCGTTATGAGCTAAGCTATTATATTAAATTCAATCAATATTTATTTGCATTGAATTAAGGAACCAATATAAACATTTGAATAGGGCCTTAACAAATTGCTACTAGATACAATAGAAAGATGACTATAAAAAGTTAATTAAGTACTAATTGAATGAAGCTATAATAAATTTTAATTTATTATCTTGCATCTATGACGCAATGAGAGTCTTGGTAATGGATTGACTTTATTTTATACCAAACGAGCTTTTCATTTGACATAAATGAAGTTCAAAGACCAAGCAATATCCTTGGGAATTTAAAAATGTAGAGCTAAAGACAGCAATGGAAGAAATGGCATGAAGTTCTTTGTCTAGTCAGACAGCGAACATAGCTTAGAGTGTATTCGACTTATTCCCACTATAGAAATAACTTAGACTTTATTAATAGCATTTATTGAACGTTATGCTAGAATTTTCTGCCTTATACTGCTGAATTGTAGAGTCTTGGTATTTGGAAAATTTGATAACTGACGAATTGGTTTAGAGAGCGTCATAATAATCTAATGAGCTCATGACTGATCACGATCCCGAAAGTACGATCCGAATATAGGAAGACACAAAAGTAAAAAATTCAATGACACAATGTCTATTGATATTGTGTCATTTATATTAGTTAAGATGTCAGGAGGATTTTGAATGCGGCAAAACGTTTATTTGGACGAA
Source organism: Chrysodeixis includens (assembly GCA_941860345.1). Lineage (NCBI taxonomy): Eukaryota > Metazoa > Arthropoda > Insecta > Lepidoptera > Noctuidae > Chrysodeixis > Chrysodeixis includens. Next base: position 12,422,619 of record OW796090.1, read on the forward strand.
AATAAAGACTTATGGTCCAAACAGATTTACCTATATAAATTAACAAAATCGAGGCTAGTAACATAGTCATTCTACTCAAAAAACACACTTGTCTAATAATACTTAATTTTTTCTTCCATTTAAAGGTCTTACTTGTGCTTAGTGACTCGTACGAGTACATACAAAAAGCGGAAGTTAGAAACGCTATTAATCAAAGCAACATTGTCTACAACAGGTGCATTATGTAATGAAATCATGTTATATTCAATTATTATTATGTAAATAGTACAAAGATATGTTATCAATAGTCACGGACAAAAGCATTAGGATTTATTTAATAACTTTATACATATGTATTAGGTGTGTAACACAGCGACGGTGTCGACAATAATTGTAAGGTATATTGATCATTCCAACTTAATATAACATGCATTTTTAATTAAGACACATATATTACTTTAATTGATTATTACTTAGTACATGACAACACTTGATTTATAACAGATTTTAAATCAGTTTTTTCTTGAGGATACTTTTTTGTATGCAAAATTTACGTTGCAAAATTAAATTACCTCAATTTAATTTTGCAACGTAAATACATGATTTTGGTGACTCTACATGCTATTGTGGGAATCCTTTCTTTTTTTCAGTTTGAGCTGCCTGTCACTGAACGGTAGATATTTAAAGAATTGACAATAAATCCAATAATTTTCGTAAAAAATATAATTTGTACATACAACTTCTATCACAACTTTAAACGTCAAACAATAGCGATTTGTCAGACTGGTCAAGCTATGTCTGGATCTGCTTCCAGTCATGTAACTGATCCAGTTATGTATGTTACTGAATAACGTATGAAAAGATTACCAAAAACTATAAACTAAGTATATCAAATTATTAGACCAAAATATTCTATCATGATCCCTAAGCATGGCATAAAAATCGTATATTTTTGTGTTCTCTTATTAGTTCCTTCAAGATGTAGGCTTAGAATAGCTACGGGACTCTTTATATTTAAACACTTATCATTTAGTGTGGTTTTATTATTGTTCTAATTCTATCGTAAGGAGTGAATATAATAGTGCACGTGTGCATATTATAGTGGCCTTGAAAGTAAACTGGTATTTAAGCTTGATGAACGAGTAACAAAATCACATGCTAAAACATGCATTTTTATTAAAATTTTACTAATTTGAATCCGATAAAAGTGCAAACTATTTCATATTAATATTATAAGCGACGGACTATTTTCGTTCACATGTAAATGCATGCTGTTTCTACGTTCCAAAAAAAATATAAATACCTATTACGAAACTTGATGGTTATGTCATGAATGCGACTGCAAGATAAGATTTTATATAGTAGTTATGTATTAATTCATAAGAATTAAAAAAGATAACGTTTAAAATTAAGCTAAAATCCAGTTTTATAATTATAAGTAATAATAAACATTTTATTACAATATTACGGGCTGACAGGCGGAAAATTACATAAAATACTTGAATTACCAATTAAACAAGTATGTTTTAATTGAATTTATTGTTCTAAAAAATAATATCTAGCCTAAAGGCGTGTGTATGAACTACGCACATTACTTGCTGAATTAATTGGTAATAAAACAATGATTATTTAATATAATTATCAGATTGAGTTAACAAGTCCTTGTAAAGCTGGATTAAGGTAAGACCGGCCGTTGATTGCGTCTACAGACGGTACGGTACTAATTAGAATTCGTCGATTTTTAAAGGATTTATTGCTGTTGCCGTATTTTGTAAGCATTATCGGTATTCTAGTTCTTCCAATAAAGATTGAACCTTTTGAAACTTTATACGGAATATTTTTCGTCATAAACTTTATGTATAAAATAAATGACCATAATGTTTAGATTCACATACGACGGCTAATTGCTTTGCTTACGATAAATACGTTTCTATTGTTAAGCTACTTCTTTAAAATCTATAGTCCAGATATCAAGGCGTTATGATCAATTAGTCGCTACCTTAATTGGTTTTTATATTCACTTACACCAGTTTTATGCCATAGTTTGAATGTTATAATGACAGCAAACACCACGTTTAAACTTTTTTCTTGACCCACTGCTAAAACATGTCAGTGTTTGACGATACCTCTTTTTTCTTTTTAAATAAAAGATTAACTAAAATTTATCTAAAAGCAGTAGGTACCTGTTAGGCTTTACATAGTTCCTTTTCCTTCCGTTAATCTTTCAAATCCTGTAAGAAGAACATACGATTAGTATCTTCTTCTTACTTTTATACACAGTGTGACTTTGTAGCAGTTTAGCAAAAAACAATCGTGATAATGGTTAAACAGCTGAGCTGTAAGCGTGTAGTGGTCAAATACTTTTTACACAAGTTCTTCTTGACAATTTTCCAATTTATTATAATTATAATTATTACAACACTAGCTTTTCCAGTTTTATACCTGGATGCTCGTTGTAACTGCAATAATAACACCCTCCTTCTGACACAGTCTAGTAAATAGCTTGTGTAAACCCAAAGTGACAGCTAGTCCCGAACTTCGTAATTTCATCCACATTAGGCTAGCCGTTTAAGCGTAAAAGAGTAACAAACAAGCATATACATTATTCTCACAAAATTTCGCGATTATTATCTTAGTAGGATTCATCTATTTGAATAATCTCTTGTTGTTCGTAGGATATTTGAGTGTAGCCCCCGCCTTAAACCACTATCTACTGCCTGTATTGAACTGTCAATGTGGGGTCTTAAACGTCTAAAGTATTGACAGTCTAATGTATACAAATGTCACTTCTGGGTCTCAGTGACGTCACACATTTGAAAACAGTAATTAAATAGTTGTTTTAGTAGAATTCCTTAAATATTTCTCAGAACTGTTAAAATTCTGGCTATTAACATTTTATAGTACACTTTCATTGACTTTTCAAGTCAATAGTTCTTCATTTTTTATTTACATTCATGATTTTCATTTGTTTTCAGCCAGCAGATGGACGGCGCAATCGAGGCCGGCCCAGAAAGCGGTGGCAGGATGAACTAAACGTACACTGTCAGGGCTGGTTCGAAGCAGCCCAAAATAGAGAATCGTTGAAGGACTTGGGGGAGGTCTTTGCCCAGCGGTGGTACCTACACTATCACATAGGCTAGAAACTAAGTATTTTTTTGTTTCTAGCCTAAAATGTTTTCATACACCTCTTTGAATGGGACTTGAGACAGTCAAATTATTCTACACTTGCGACAATCGTGAGTCTGAGATACGGATAGGAACATAAAATTATGCGAAAGTGGACCTATAACAATTTGCTGGCAAAATTTAAATAAGTAATTTCTTACTTTAATAGCTTTGGTATATGCCCTTGTAATTCCGCTGCCGGGAGTGGTAATAGGCCTCTCTTTAAGTGCCAATCTCTTTGATCTTGTGCCGTTTCCACTAGGTTCGACAATCATGGCCTGATTTACTCTTGCCCTCGAAACGACGATGGCACCTTTGTTTGAGTTTGCACATCATTCGCTTAAATCCTACGTGGTGCGACGAAAACTCTACATTTTCCATCCAAAGTCATTATTTAAACATAATTTTTACATTTTTACATAACAATTGGATAATATCCTCTGGCAATAAAATGACTACAATGTTTGAAAAATAAACGAGCAAGTAATTACCGTGACGTACGTATCTTAAATTAAAACGTTAAGATCTAGAAGTATTTTTAAACTGTTTGAACACAATTATGTTTGTTTTTAGATAGGTCTTATTTTAGGATGTTTTCGTGAAACTTGACATAATAAAACGTTAAAAATAAAAAGTGTCGGTTGCATTCAAACGTCAAATACTAAGTATACTTAACAAGATTTATGTCATAACTAACTGATTCCCTCGGATTCACGTGGATGTCAGTTATAGCTACAAAATATTAACATTATTTTAAGCAGTCCGGTAAGAAATAAGCTATGTCTTAATCCAGGGTGTCAGCTAAGTCCATATCAAATTTCCTCTTAATTGGTGTAGCGGTTTAAACTTGAAGAGGTAAAAGTGGGGCTTGGTTATTGCTGCAAACATTACCCTTCGTCACTTATGTAATAATTCAGGGTGTCCAATAACTCCATAACAAATGATATCCAAATTGGTATTGCCGTTTGAGCGTGAAAAAGTAACAAACATCCATCCATACTTACTGATTTTTGAATTCATAACATCAGCAGGATTTTGTGTACATTCATTTACATTTGTGTAGTTTTTGACACCATCCTTTACTCATACTTCTTTCTATAACATGGTGCGTGACCTCTTGTTTACGTTACCGTAACATTTTAGTGAGTTAAAAATACTCACTCTACACCTCTACACCTTTAAACTCGTTGATAACATTGCAACTCTTTGCCTCAGAATCAGGATAATACAAGAACGCCATGCTAAATATAGGAAATTGTAGGAACATGAAGTAAATCGTTTTTGGTAAGGCAGGGGAATCCTTATGGACACCGCCACCTCCTTGGCCTATTAATCGGATAGCGTCAGATTCTTACTGATTATACGTATTGGCTTACCAACAACTTTTTAATTCATATTAGTGCTATTGTGGAAGACGCGCTCGTAATATCATTTTAAGACGAAACGGTCGACTTGTCAACCGCCGTGTATCATCTCCCACGTTTACAATTTATAAGGCATCATTTTAATGACCTCTAACTTATAATAAGATTTGTTATGTTCTATAGGAGATTACAAGCAGTATACAATAATATAACAGATAATAGTCTAAAATTTATTATTATTCGTATCATTTTTTATAAATATCCGGTTCCTTATAGACGTAATTATTAAGGAGCAATCGATAATGTAAATAGTGCGATAGTAATAAATTATGTCATGAGTAACGTATATTTACAAACAATTACATGGTACAGTCTGGCTACATATTAATTTTAACGGATTACATAAAATAATACTTGATTGTCCTGATATAAAAGGGGCACTATGTTAATAATCTTTCCCAATATAAATAAAATTTTCCAACTTTGGTTTTTGTGATAATTCACTAAAAGTGCATTTAATTGATTTGTATGTAATTCCGATCAATTTATACCCAATATTGGCTTGATCCCAAAGATATTGAAAAATAGGACAGATAGTCTAAATTGGTTGAACTTCGTTTGGTTCTTATTCCCCTAGTACTTTTCCTTACTCAGTATACTTTGATATATTTTCCATTGAAATTATCAGTAATTGTTGCGGTCCAGGGTTCTTCCAACTACTAAAACTTCCAAGAGAATAAATTGTTATTCTTTTTTCTGACCTTCGATCGGTCCTTTAATTTCAGGCGAAATAATTTAGTATGACGGTTTGTGGTGAGGTTTATGGAGGTAAATGATTAAATAAGATGTGGCGACGCTATGATTTCCTTTTTAATGTATTTAAGCATCTAATTCTAAAACACATTATAAGGAATATAATTAATTAATTGCTTGATACAAATTACAATACAGCACAATTACAAAAACACTTAAGCCTTTAAAAAAAACTACACATTAGATTTTTTCTCAGTTTTTTTTGGGTATCCTTTATCGAAGTCCTTTTGACCTTCCGAGACATTGTCATCGAATAACTATTAATGACTATAATTGAGTTTGTATATCAATCTCGAGTTCTCGACTCGTTTTCGGATCAACGACAAAAAATACGGAACTAAACCTTAAGTACAAAACGATAATGTTTTAACTAAACTAATTATATTATTAAATTAATACCAATGATTTGACAGAATATAAGGCTGGCCGAACTGGTGCGTACACTGTAACAAAATAATAATTTAGAGGTAAAATATATTATAACAACATTAGCATGTAAAAAATGAAGGCTATTGTCATGTTTATATTTTAGAAGAACTAATTTACTGTAAATTACGCATGTATCAGATACAAATGTTTGTGAGTTATAATAATCGTATTTCCTGTTAGGCGAAATAAGTTTTATATTTTCATTGATGCCAAACATTTACACTCTCTAGATATTGTGAGCCTTAATCTGCAAAGGTAAAATAGGGCAGTCAAATGCAGTAATATTTCTTTGATTATATGTTAGAAATATACTTTAACTATATATTTTTTTAATATGTTAATGAGGCGTCTTATACTATATAGCAATTCAACTGATACGGTAACTCTACAAAGTAATACGTACGAAGGAGTTGATTGTATTAAATCTTTTGCAAACGGCTAGTCTATTAAAACAGGAAGGAAAAATTAACTCATTTTCTACCAGAAAAACGTGATGAAGAAATAAATAAATGCTTGAGGAAACAGACGCTGAGAAATGGCCACAAACCTAAGACAGGTAATAATTACAATCAGGACAATATTCCTAATTACATCTTTATTTACTTAGCAGCTCCAGCCATCAGAAAATGGCTGTTGATAATTTAATTAGTATAAAAAACAAATTACTATCGAGGAAACATGGAGAAGACCGGCACTGATCGCGAGATAAACGAACAGTCGAAGGGACTGCCATCACTTCCGATAATAAGACTTGCAATTGTGAAGAAAGAGAGCGTGGTACATGACAATAGAGCGTCGTCTCTTTTTCACAACTGCAACTATCTTACCTCAAGATACGGTTGTAGGGAGTCTGGGTTTATGATTATATAGTCATTTTCGAACTTGATTAATCGTTACAATCCCATTGACATTGTTCGCAAGTGACACAGCAAATCATTACGCTGTATTAGGCCCGTAGGCTACGCGGCGAGGCCTTGATACTCAAGATAATGTCCTGAAGAAATATTTTAATGTTACCAGTTGGACAGATAATAACCTTGTTGGTGTCAGTGTTATGAACGGGGTTATCTCTTATCTGACGTATTGGATTAGAAAAGAAAGTAATCCGAACTATTGGTGTATGATCTAATTAGATGAATATCTGAACTTGTGTCAACATTGAAGTTTTCAATTAGTTATTTGTATTGAAATGTAGTTATAATGTTAAGTATTAATTGTAAAGCTATAAATTCGTTCTATACAAAGCTATAAAACGTAGCGTATAAAATCTTATAGGTATATCTTGTTTAAAACAATTAAAAGTCACTGGTGTTACGCATTCAAGCTAACTAACGATTAATTAAATAATTCTTTCCAATTCATTTTATAATCAGAATCAGGGCCACAACTACACACCCATGACACCCAGGAGTCCACTATAAAATCTTACCAAAAAGATCTATCTAGTATTAAATAGGTACTTAGAAATCATTACGCTGCTACTGGTTTTGCGAGAACATTTCAAGTAGTTAGGTACCATGATTGGCAGGTACAGATCATCAGTCAGGCACACAATGTTGACAGCCGGATGTACGACGCTTAATGCAGCGATTGCGCAATCCAATGAAATATATAAAGATACTTACATCTATGTAGGATGCATACGCCTACCTAGATACGGTAAACTTTATGGGGCTGATCCGATACTAATGGTGCTGTCGAACAGACTAAAAGTTAATCATCGACCTCAAATTCAATATTAGACACTAAATATGTCCGAACGTAATATAAGGACTAAGTAATCTATGGCATTGGACAATAAAATAAATGGAAAAATCAATGTTACGTCTTATTTTGGTTACCAAAATGAATCATGGCATTATAATACAGCGATTTAAAAAACAATGTCCACTTAATTCACCCTGAACACCTTAAATATGTCACTAATACCGTAATTACCTCACAAAGAATACTGGAACAGCCTTACGTTCAAGTGCATATAACATTATACAATGATTTAGTGGCGTATTAATATAACATTGTTCACATTGCCCGTATCTTGACCATGTGTGGTAAACTAGCATAAGGTGGACAAGTAACGTTACGTAATAATTGAACAAAAGGGGATATGAAATCCAAATTGCGAGTAACAACAAGGTCGGACTGTGTTGACCTCAGTGCGAGCTAAAAGTAGAGTGACATGACAAGTTCGATTTATTTATCACCGCTGTCTGTGCGTATGTTGCGATGGAACGATTAACTCGGGATATTTTAATGAACAACTAGTTACTAAAGCAGTTCTTTCTTTTCGTTAGTAGTTTTACGATTTGGCAAATTAAAGGAAGGACCTGGATATGAATGTGGATGGATATAGGGGAAGAGGACGAATGTTGCATGTGAGATGACGTCAGATGGAAGCGTGTGGAAGAAAAAGTCTCCCAAATAATAATTGGGATAAGGGCAGGGGATGGAGGGAATGATGAAAGGACAAAAAATTCACCAAGCGAAGAGATTTGGGATTAAGACGGATCACCTGTTACAGTTGCGCATTTAAAATTAAATTACAAGTTAAGCTCGTACTTGGGGCACACTTTTAAGAGCTTTTAAACTTAATTCAAATATATTTTGTACCTGAAATATTGCTTCACAAGGAAGCCCGATGAAATGCAATTTATTCTGAGAATACTGAGCAGATTCGTCTGTAACAAGATGTAGGGTCGTCCCTTGAGAAATGTGCATTCTATTTGTAATAGTCGGAAGTAGCGCAGATCGTAGTCTGCATTAGGCTTATAGAGACCTTCGATTATGTCTCGACAACCGTTCAATAAGTGCAGTGTATATCATAATGTATATCGCTGTACAGTAAGCAACAGAAGTCTATTAACACGATCCGATTTACAAAGTGCCAGTATTTTTCGGTGCCTTTGACGGTTTGGTGTTTAGTTTACTTTAAGGAAACTAGGTGTTAAGCCTTTTTTGTTACCAAATTTGTTTCGTAACCAAGTTGAATATCATTGTATACAGTTTTAAAAATCGGGATGTTCCTCAACGTGTCCACAACGACGTCTAGACACAAATTAAGTATACGAGAGTAACTTATATTATGATTACTAGACAACTGATAAATGTTCTCGTATATTTCTAAGTACAATTAAATTATATTAGGGAAAGAGGACGACCAAAGAACGATGGATCGTGTGGAAGAAGAAGACATGCTCGACCCCAAATAATGATTAGAATAAGGGCATGGGAATGTTGATGATTTCTAAATATATTCAAATTGAAGATAAATTACAGCCGGACAGAACAAAATATGATTTTGCTCATCTCACAAACATTTGTCCTGGATAGGAATCGAACCCACGACCTCCGATATCGGAGTCAGGGCCACTAACCACTAGACCAACAGGCTCGTCCGAGTGTTTAATTTTTGTTGCTAACTATACGTGTTGGAGACTGGTGTTGATACTGGCGGCCTGGTTTTACGGTCACCAACCTATGCACTACTATGTTTTTGTTTCATTATTAAGTGTAAAAATCACGTAGTTGCTCAGTTAATAGACCGGATTTATAGGCACGAACTTCAAAGCTTGAACGGTCATAAGGTTCAAGGTGTGTTTTAATCATAGCCAATGTAAGATTTACTTTCTAAGTGACGTAAGACCAAGAAGCACTTTGATTTTGCACCCTATGACCAGGCAATGCCACTTGGAATAATCTGTCCATACACAGAATAACATTGTAGGAACGTGCTTTCCGTATAATGAATGTATGTGAATGTATTTAAAATAAGCAATAGGCATAACTATTTGGTTTGGCATGGATATAATATGATTTAATTTAATTTATTTATTTAAATATACATGCACAACATTACAGTTACAACCAATGCGTTGTACAGTTAAAATTAGAAAAATAGAAATATACAAATAGAAGATTAAACAAAATAGCATACAATGAAGAATAGGAAAAAAAAAAAGCAATTAAAATAAAATTTAAACATATTTAAAGTAACACTTTACTAATCTTTCTTCCATCTTCTATCTCACAAAACTTTAAGCAATCATGACACACATCTATCCATCTCGTGGCAAACAAATCACACTCTGGTGCTGTGTCACTATGATGCCAAACCCAAAACTAATTAATATTTTTTGTCTGTTCTTTTGTGCACGCTAATCTCTGTTTAGACAGACGCGAGAGGCACTTTACTTTATACTATGTAGTGATTATCATAAGCTTCACTTAACTTTTATTGTTCGTTTCATGTCAATCGGTTGATAAACAAAAGGACAGCCAGTTTAAATTAAATACTCCTTACGTTAGTCATGAGAACTAGACAGTCTTAGATATTTGAAATTAACGACCAATAATAATAACTATTAAATGAAGCTTAAGATTCAATTAATATTTATATAATAAATGGCTGTGAAATATGTATAAGCACTAAAATCAATAATTTCTGGCTTCTGAATGTAATTATTGCATTTATCTGACGTAAAGTTGCAATGTATGGAATTGTATGATGTATGGATTCTTTTCGATCTTATTGGTCTTCTTCTACCTTTAGCTAAGCTGTTATGGTCAGCTTCAACACTTACCGGTTTTAGCCGAATAACGCTTTTACTCGACTTATAGACCTCTTTCAGTTCATTTTATTGGATACTAGTGGCTCGCCCCAGCTTCGCACAAGTGAACTACTGATATATTATATGTAAACTTACTCAGCATCAACATCAACATTAACAGCATTAAAATCCATAGCGTAGTTTTAAAGACCTAAGCATATAATATGAGGACGAACAGAAGCGGGATCGACTTATTTCATGCTATGCACTGATGATTAGTATTGCTAATTCCAATAATACAGCTTAATAAACTTTATTATTACCTATCGAAGAATTATATTAAAAAAAATAACAAGCAAAAATCCAATCTCGATATTCCCACATCAATATATAGGTGTTATTTTTTAGGAACTTTGGAAGGCATTGTTGCTAACCGCACAATTATCACCAACCTCTCGGCAATATGATTCACGCGGAAGTTTTACTGAATCAGTCTTTAAGTAATAGCTACTTTTCCTTGAGGAAGACTAAATGTTTATTTATTTTATAAATATTAGGTACCTACGTAATAATGGTTCGTCAAGAAAAGGTTCTTTCCCAGGTATTCATTTGTTTTTCCTTAAATTTGTTACTTATGTTATGGGATGATATCGTTCTGTCGTTTGTGGTTTTAATAAGAATCGGGTGAGAATTTTCCTCTTCTGAGACATATTTTAGTGACGGTATCTTGTCATAAATAAATCTTTGGATATGTGTTTCTAAAAATAGACCAGACTGTACTCGCTATCAAGTCGATGATTCACTTTGCTCTATATTCGTCCTGTTTCTAAGTCTTGTTATGGTGTTAACAAATCAGACACAATTGAACGCAGATGGAAAATTTACTCTCTTTATTAAATTTATGACAATAATCATCTTAATATTCCTAAACATGTTGATCCATTCTGATCATCATCAACACCGGTGCACCTAGACCCAAATCATTAAAAAAAAAACAAAAACCGACTGCCTGCTTTTGTCAATAAAAAAAAATAAACAAATTACACACGACCTTGGACGTAAACTTTTATTGCACGATCAGAAAACAGTAAATAAATGGGTTTTGTTTATTAAACAAATTAATTTATACATTACTGAGATAGTTTGATAAGACTAAAGCAAAGGAGAATGGAGTTTGACATTGTTAGGACAACAGGGAAGCATTAGCAAGGTGACACTGTTGCCGCCGTACGCACGTCATTCACCCTCTACCCAGAAATGAATCTATTAATCTCAACAGTAATTCTACCGTTGAGTTTTTCCGCAAAGGTGAAATCCCAATGCTCTTGTTTCTATGTAAATGACTCAGTTGGCGACAGCTCAAAGTACAACACCAATATCGTTAGCTATATTAATGATCGTTCTTGGAACTAAAACGTAAGCAACGGCATGCCTAATTGAAGCTTAATACGAATTTATTTACAAACACGTAATAATGATCTTTAGTGTCCGATCATAAGATTAGAAATACCCAAATAGCAAATATTAATGTGAATCCCCGATGAATTTTGCAAGTTTCCTTGACGTAAGAACCTACGCCATACGAGTACTTATCGCAATTAGACTTTTAATAGTTTACCAAGAAAGTTGGTTGTAATGAGTCTGTATGTTTTTCTGGGTCCTTCAACGTCCTATTCGATCTAAGCTATATGTGGCAAGGTCGTTCTCAAGGAGGAAGTAGATATAAAACATTACTATAATGTTAATAGCGGTACTCATTGATATGTAGATCCGGAGTGACGTAGGCTTCAACAATGTGTATATTTGTAGTCGTAATTGAACCTGTTTGAAGTATTCATATCTGTGTTTTACATACATATATTATTCGATTAGTAAAAAAAAGGTTTTTTTTTGAGGTATGATATTCAATAACTATCATAACATCAGCTGTTCTTATACCGGGCGTTATAGCCTATTGCAAAGACCTCTTTTTTTCTCATTTGTCACGGAACTTCACAATAACGTGAAATGTTTGATAAATATTAATACATTGACACAACTATTCTAAGAAAGACTCTAGCAGGTAGTGTATATGTAATTGACACGAGGAAGTTAATCAAAACACCATAAATGAAAAAAACGTTATTAACATTATCATTTAGACGGATACGGAACTGTATTATGTCTTAATTTAAACGTACAGGATGCATTTGTGAACTATTATTAATTCAGTGAGCCGCTTGTTATAGGGATCCAGTCACGGATTACCGGTTAACAACACTACCTTTAACAAAGGGCTGGTGTTACTACACTATTTTTTATTTTAAAGTTTCCATGGAAGCTAACCCGGTAAAGGATAATTAGAAAACTCTGAACTAGGCTAGTGTAATATAGGAGTGGATGTTATGGCTAACAAATTTTAGTAAGGAAGGAACTAAGGATATAATTTTTAAGTATAGAGGGATTAAAGGAGGCTAAGTTCTTATGCTAGAAATAGCAAAAGATAGAAAGGTTTGGAAGAAAAGGGAGGAGGCCTTTGCTCAGCAGTGGGATCTCACACAGGCTACATAAAAAAAAGTTCTCGTGCAATGTGTTATGATATCAAATAATTTCTTTTCCATAGCATTTGTAGGTACAAATTCTAAGATTCCAGGAATGGAGCAGTGCAGAACCGCGTATGTCTCCAGCATGCAGTCTTGCATGCGTCCCCATACAGTCTCCCGTCCTTCCTAAGGTTAATATGTACTTACCAGGACAACGGCACCAAGGCTACAGGACTCTTTCGACTACAGGACCCATAACAGGGCACACATTCGGTACTTCAGGTATGGTGCGGTCATAGTATGAAGCGAAGAAGCCAATACTCTTTACATGTCGGTCTCCACATTACACACAAAAGCGACCCGCCCGAGCTCCAATAGGCCTGGTAGCCCGTAGTCAGTGCAGGAAGAATTACAACGCATTACCCTGAGCCGATGCCAAAAAAGCGTAGCATTACGGTTCAACTATAACAAAACGTTAAATAATCAAAACAATGCAGTCTCAATGATATAAGACGCGAAAGAAACGTAAATGCAGAACATTGATATCATGGATTTAGGTATGCTTCCTGATATTATGATGAATTTACTAGTCATATGTACCAACGTACTTTATTATATAACTACATTAAATTATGACGTCCGTTAACCGTTCCTAAAATAAACAAACCAATCTAAAATATAGGTAAATGTGGTAAGATGCGGCCATTGTTCTAGATCACGTTGCTTAGAGTTCATGAATCAAGAAAGTAACAGTAAAGTACACGTTTTGATAATCATTACATTGCTTGGATTTTTCAATCATATCATATCGTAAAAGCGATACCCTTATATGTACTTATAAAATAAGAAGGATATCCTTTTAACGCAAAACGACGTATTATACAACCGCTGGTAGATTTGTAATACTTAATTTTTGCTTAAAAAAACTACTTTTTTTTCCTTTCAGGCTATTGGAGTTGGATTCAGCGGGTTTCCTAATCACGTGATTTTTATCAAGCAATTTTATACAAACTATTATAATATTACAATTTAAAAGTATAAAAATCGCAATTATGCATCGTAACAATATACTTCATTAGTCGTGCATTATAAATAAGAAAATATCTGATTAACTGTAAATAAAACTGCATTATATTGTACGTAGTGATACGTAGGTTTATTAGTATTACGATTATCTATACATATAATAAATCTGTAGAAAAGTCATTTTTGTACATTGAAGAAATTGAGAAAAAAAATTGCCAGGGTGTGAAAAGATAACTAACAGAACCCATTTCCATCATTTTTGAAATTTTTGTCTGTTTGTCTGTTTGTCTGTTTGTCTGTTTGTCTGTTTGTATGTGCGCGCATCACGTAAAATCTACGAACTCAATGCAGACAATGTTTATACACAAAAATTATACGCAACTTGAGGTATAACTTAGTCTTTGTTTGATCAAAATCGGTTCACTCTACCAAAAGATATGATTAATTTAGTGAATTCAAGAAGTAAAATAATTACGTTACGCAATTCAGTGTAGTACTTGCAACGACATCTTATGACAAAAAATAGAACTAATTTTGACAGCTAAATTACAAATCCGATAGATGGCGTTGTGCAAATTTCGTCGTTTTCTGAATCGCGGTGTTAAGATTTGACACCATTATATTATTGCTGAAGGTCGGGCTAACATAAATACTATATATTATTGTGCTATCCTATACAGGGGGTGATCAATCACGAATTTTCGTAACTGTTCTACTGTCACCATAGCTGTGTACGAGTCACCATAGCGACCAAAATACTGTTGCTATGGTTTTATGTTTTTACATTAATTGTATTGGCTTACATGTTATTTGGCTTACAACATAGCAATCAAAATAGCCGGGTTGGTGAATTGCGAGCTTCGTATTTTTTCACTTCAAGTTCAAATTTCATTTCGACATACACTTTTTGAATTTATTTTTCAATAATTTTTGAATATAAATTTTACTAAACAAACATTTACTTTTCTTCTATCGTTTTCGATAGTACAAAAGTATTGTATGAAGTACCTGGCTTTTTTAACATAAAATTGTTTTTTAAAATAAACAAAAACATTGGTTTGGACGGTAAATGATTTACTATATTTTTTTAACTAGCTGTTGACTGCAATTTTGTTGTGTGTTACGCGTGGTTTTGAAGATTTGATAGTACTTATACACTACTACAATTGTGCACCAATTGCGATGGTATAGGGTAGTTGCATTGGTAAAAGTGTGTTGATGTACTGTTATTAATACCATTAATCTCGCGTACGAGTATGCCCCGTTCACATTCTCCCGCAAATGGTTTGTTACGTGTGCATAACACTACCCTTCTTCAGGCTCAGTTGGCTCAGCTCAAACTACCATAATTAGAAACTTAAAACATTGATAACCATGATATAACACTAAGAAGGGATTTTTGAAAATTCGTCCGTCAAGGAGTAGAAAGAAAACGAAATAGAAGATCGGTGTCCGGAATAATCTGCTGCACCCGCATACATCCACCAGATTGGGAGCGGCGTCCGATGATCGCCGCACCACAGTGCATAGCGCTCAACAAAACGTGTCGAATAATATCTGGCTCTTTAAAACCAACCCTGCTCAATAAGTTCTCCCTTTGGTTAGCATTGTTCTACCTGACGTTAGAAGAGAAGTCGCATGCGCGCTCGAAAAAGACATCGAGGAATCAGACACACGACATCGGACATCCCCTATGTAATACCAAAGCTTATACCCGATTAGACTTAAGAGCCAAAAGAGCTTTCTCCGATGTACACTGGCTACAAATGAAACTCCAACTCGAACTCGGTGCAAGATCTGGGCAGATCAGCATCTACCACCTGCCACTTATGTCCTACCTCATAAACGTCTGCCGCCCGGAATTCTTTGCAGTGACCTGTTTGGAAAGCATTCAACCGTCTGAGAATCCAAGTAGGTCGCTGCAAACAAAATTTGTCAAATTTGGGTATACAGACCTCTCTAACATCCAGTAAGAATGCGTCATCTCCGTCCAGACGATGTCACACCACCTATAGTGACGAAAATGTCTGCACACTTGCAATTCAAAGGATCTACTATTTACCAAATACTACGTACAATTGACACAAAAGAAGAAGGTTTTTCTAATTAAACTTAAAAATGGAGAAGAAACGGCGTAACAAACTTCACAACATAATTCAATACACAATTATTTTTAGTGTTTCCAGAGGGTATTAGTTTGCCGTAGCCAAGGATAGTTGGTGTGCCGTCATCGAATTCTGCAAAGAAGTGATGACGCTCAACAAAAAACCGCAGAAAGAACACGGGAAGCCTCATCTGACCACTCGATCCGTGCCTAGCGAGCAACAAATAGAAGACCAAATTTACCCTCCTCAAACCACCATAAATAGCCTACGCAGGTAGGCTAGGGGAAGTCTACTGTACTGTATAATATAAAGGCAAAGACGACAAGCACGGTGCTTTCGCGCGACTCTTAATGAGCGCTGGGGAAAACTGACTCCACGTCAATTAAGAAGCTCCCGTTAAAAAGATCTCTCCCGTCAGGGTTCACGATAGTTTGCGAAAGTGTTCCCGTGGCTCCAGACAATAGGACACGGAGATGCACTCAGGTGGTTTTAGCCAGTCAGAATCCGGCACACTTCTTCCCCATCGCCCGTATTCAAGACCTTCAATCCAAATTGACAAATCAGTGTAAGATAGTGGCCACAGCAACAATATAATACGACCTTTCATCATATGAATGTTGGACTAACCTTTAAAACTAGCAGTGTTAACAGTCAAGTAATATGTTTGTAAGAGTAAAGGTTATGAGTAGAAAGTTAAGAAATAATTTTGGAACAGAACTGGATTAAGGAGCTTGCATTAAACTTTATTTAGCTTTACAGCTACAGCACTACACATCTTCAATTTACCTAATTTTCAATACCACGCAGACAAAGTCGCGGGCAACAGCTATTTCTATTTCAAATAAGTTAGGTACTATAATCTCATTTATATGTGCTTTTGTATTTTTAGTAATAACAAGTAGTTTTAAAAATCTATTTTGAAGAGCTTCCAGTTTATCTCATTGAGTGTTGAATGTTAACCCATAGCTGTGACATGAAAAAAAACTCTTAAAATAATAATAGGAACTTTAAAGCTTAGGTAGTACATTTTTTACTTAATAATATTCTTAGTTCGTCATCTATTTTCACGCCAAGGTATTTATATATAGACTACTCTTATCTAAACAACGTTGTTTTGTTTCGACAACCACGCGAACGAAGTCGCGGGCACAGCTAGTAATAATAATATGAGTATTAACGGTCCCCAGTCAACTTAAACCCCTCTTAATCTCTTCACATATTCTTATTTTATACCTTACTAAAAATATTAGCCACAATTGAAGTGGTTCAGAATTCCCTTTATTTTTTAGGATTCGGACTCTGTCAGACTCTGTCCTCGTCAGGGGCGCATTCACCGCAACCCCGGCAGAGCTTGACCCAACGTGTGATATCAGCGTGTCTCGTCTCTTTTTTTTTTTCGTGGAAAAAACCCACTATGTTCCTTCTGGAGCCCTTTGGGTGCCGGGGTCGCGGTAACTCGGGTCTCGTCTCCCAGGGCGACTTCTTGTCAAGAGCCCACCCTCTTCCATCAGTCCAGTTATTAGTGACGAACGTCGGCCTTCCCCGGTCCTCAGTCTGTTGAAGTTCAGAATGATCTGAATTAACAGTATCAATGGAAATCTAACATTACTATTCCTTAATAAAAGCGGCATATTGTATAGAATAAAATAATATACTTAAGCACAAAATAAAAATTCTAATGGATAAAAGTCGTAACCTTTTCTTCAAGTGACATGACTTTGCCTTGATCTAGGTATATAACTCAGAAGTCCATTTTACAAAATTGTACAAAGTTCAGAGTAAGTTAAATATAATACATAATTAATATTTATTGTATTTTATTAAGTAAAGTAACTGAAAAACGTTTCAAAATGTAAAAAAAACCGATGATAAAGCGTAAATATTACGGACGCCGGATCGTGACGGGATTTGAACCCGTATCTCCCGGTATATGTTTACAGTATAGATCCTTTAAAAACATTTCAAAGAAAAGGAAAGTTAACGTAACTACTAGACGTTTTCTCATGAGCCGAATATGCAGTTCAATCACTTCTACGCAAGCTGTGTGAGACGAATTCATTGTTTGCGATCCAACACATGATAAAAAATCATTGTTTGTTCATTATAACTATTAAAAACAAAGATTACGTAACAAATTATATATTCTCCAGATTAGTTAAATATTGCATTGTTTAATTTTAATTAACTTTCTTTATATTATCTACACAGAGAAATGCCATCATGTTTACTCATGACGATGATGTTGTCCTGTTATTCCTCATCAGGGACATAGGGCTCGCAGAAGAATTTTCTGCTCCTTTCGATCTTGAGCAGCAAGATCGATGTCTTTCCAGCTGAGATTAGTTGAGGCAGCATCTTTCTCAACTGAGCACCTCCAGGTGGTACGGAGGGCGGCCGTCTCTTCCCATGCGCTTGCCAAGTCAAATGCTTACTCATACTAAGGTCGAATTCTGGGTGATCATGACTTTAACATGTCATTTGAATACATTTTCTACACATCCCATTCAAATCCAGGACTGTTATTGGTCAGTACTATTGTATACCTATAACAGTTATCTAAAGTTTTCAGTCAAGGTTCCACACATTTTTTGAGGGAAGCCTTGTCTTTGCTATAAACTTTAATGTGCGATGTAACCTTAAAAATAAAGATTATGAATTATATAGACCCTGTCAAACTGTTTAATTAGGTACCATAAAGATGTATATTACCCACCTTTGACTGTCTCAATGCAAGCCAAAGTTCTCAACAAATAAAAGGAAGGATATCAAAACCGTTTTGTCCGTTTCATTGTAAGGAAAATTCCTTTACTCATAATATAAGAAATTAGTTATTTCTAAAGTTGATATTACTTATAGTTCTTAATAAATCGGATTAAAGTTCATATTTCTTTACTGTGTACAAGTATTGGTGTCTTTCACACACGCTAGAGGTGACCTTGGTAGGTATAAGGTATAATGACCCGTCATTTCTATAGTACACTACTGTTTCTTATTTATAAGGTACAATAAATATAATGAACATTCTGATTTAATGATACTCTCTTTTCCAGCAACTTGTAGCATATATTTGGAAACAAAACAGGGATTATTATAAATATTACATATCGTTTAGCGAGTAATGCAAATAGTAGGTAAGTTTAGCGGGATCAGTGCCCGCTTGCATTGTTCTAAACCCAACAAAGTTTTTGAGGAATGCGCCTGGCATAATAATGCCGTATCCAGCGCCATGTCGGCACAAGATTGAATCAGATCTACAAAGACACCTGGACAAGCAAAACATAACGTGCATTCTTACATTAAATAAGTGCAAACCATTAAAGGCAAATTGCAAAATATATAGCAGTCTGTCTCGCGCCTTTGTCGTACTACAAGTAATTGCGATTAAAAAACCGCGGAAGTTGATATTTATAACAAGCTGCCGTTACTAATATGAATTTTATATTATTTTCATACGTTAATATGTTATTATCTATGCCTGAGACGATTTAGATGAGGTGGCCGGATAATTAACGCTCGATTATAATGTTAACTGTTGTATCTTATTTGTCGGTTGAAGGTCGAAGGATATACTTCTGTAGTTCGCGGCAAAAAATGATAATTTATCAAGTACCGACAGATATGTCTCTTGTTGATAATCCTTAGATTGATGGGTGTAGTTAACGAGTCGGTTTGTCAAGGTCAATGCCAAGGCCAATCGACCAAGTGGTATGGAAAGAAAATACACCCTGTATAGTGATCTGTTAGATCCCTGAAGGCTTGTTATAATTCGTGTGCCATTGAAGAGCGTTGCAGAGGTACAGAGGCGGTTCGTGGTCACAGCAAGGACCCTTCCGGTCACGAAGCTACATTGCAAATTTATTTCCGACATAGACCACAGACAATTTATTACAAATCGCCTGACAATTTATAGATCAATACCTACTTATATCATTCAACCCGGTAATACAGTACCTATCTCGTTTCGTAATACAAGTCCGCCAAACTTTAATTAACAATTAATTTAATGCCATTAATATGTACTTATTTGTAATTGAATTTGTCGCGAAACTATTAATCTCAATAAGAATTCATATTTTATAGCACCAAAGTTGTATAAAAAATAATTGTACATAATTGGTATGCGACTTTAAAATCTTGTATTAGGATAAATAAAAAATAAGCTTGTTTATTCAGTGGTTTAAAGTCAATACTCCATACCTACTATAGAGTATACAAACCCCATTCAGATGCTCCAATGTCTAGGCAAGAACAATTACGTTTAACCTTATCTAACGTAATCGAGATTCTAAAAAAGCAAATAATATAAATTGCAGCAATTTAACAATAAAGTTGAACGTGGCAGTCGCCTTGACCCAAGCAATGGGCTGGCAGCGTGAGTGGCGGCGGCTCAGGAAACATACTGCGCTCGCCGTACCGGTTTGTTCCTTTCATAACTTAACAGGACAATGTATTTAGGCAGCTTATTCAAGTATCTCGAAAACCTGTAGAAAGTTGCCGGTTGTTTATTTATGAGAACTTTTATTTTTGCTGTCTACTCAGAGGTTGAGAACTTATGCAGTATCGCGGGAATCCCTTTGCAGTTTTTTATGGAGTTCGCAAACTGGTTTCCATAGATGTATCCAGAAACAGAGCAATGAACTATCGTGTGTTGAAGGTTTGAACACAAATTCTACAGACGTGGCTAATCGATAAGATCATTAAGCCAAGATATTGATCGATTCAAACATTGAATGTCGTTATTTAAATGGACATTTGATTAGGTCTATTGCACTTCCGAAGTACTTGAGCAAATAAACCTGATTGAAACCAGGAAATTGCAAGTGCCCGCGATGAAACATAATACGGTTTGAACGTTAATATTTTTGCTCAGACATGCAAACAAAGACAAATCATAAAGTGCTTTATAGTATTTTAATTTGCATTGTGATTAACATCAATCAACCAGTTTGACTGCTAAAACTTATTCAGTAATTACTAAATTTACGTGATTCTTCCTTGTTTCAAGTCAACACATTCAAACTGCAGATAACGTCTAGAAGGACGCCATTAAAGTTCTCAACACTGACCTATATCTATTTTTTGCGTGAGAAAACCAAACAGATTGACAGATGTGCAATTAAACAACATACTTTGTAATTTATGTAGACAGGTATGCGTCATATATGCCAGCCTCTTGAGTTACGCTAAACACAGAGTGTTTCAGCTAAATTACCATCGGGTAATGATTATGCAATGGGCAAGACACGTAAGTTTATGTTGGTAAAAAACTAGTCGTTATAATTCAAGCACGCACCTCATGGGGTCACACGCGACGTCGGAACTTATAAGTGGTTGGGGAACTGTCGGAGCCGTCATCTCGACACTTCCATGTGAAAAAAGCATATGTGACTGACATACCATTAGAATTTGAATTCCGTTCTATGAATAGACTCCGAGAGTTAATGTTGAGAACAATTAATTAAATTACTAAAGTTTATTTGTTTGTTTTTGTTAAATGAATAACGTTTCTCACATTTTG
Organism: Chrysodeixis includens; assembly: GCA_941860345.1. NCBI lineage: Eukaryota > Metazoa > Arthropoda > Insecta > Lepidoptera > Noctuidae > Chrysodeixis > Chrysodeixis includens. The sequence goes on from OW796090.1 coordinate 12,444,087, forward strand.
GCAGACATTTTTAAGTGAAACTGGTCTGTATGTTACTACCGCGACAGAGTTCTGCATGTGTGTGTGTATTTTTATAGTCAAGGAGTTGCATTTTTTTATATCTAGTATGTAGAGTAATTGTTTTTCTTGAAATTATAGAATAAAATACAATCTTGAATCAATTTCGATGCGGAACTCTTTATTTCACAATTCCTACACCTACGAGTACTAGCTGTACATAATAGTATTTAAATCAACGCATTCTTGCTAATCGAGTCTCAATAAACTCAGAATTAATCACTCAAAAGAATTCCTCTATCTTAGTCAACGCCGCGAAGTTTCTTTATCTACTTTTTATAGCAATCTAAAATAATTATAGCACAGATTAAGTAAACATCTGAAGGTAAAACGAGACAAAAACGCAGTCAGTCGATCTTTTTGTTCATCAATCTGAGGTTCGCGTGCAAAGTTGACAGCAAAAAGTATTCTGGAAAAAGGTTTTGTAAAGGGTAGCGGATCTCGTCTCGCCATTGTATTTAGAATTTGCTCTACTTACTGGAGATAAAGTTCAATGCAAACCTACTTTTAAATTGTCTGCCATGAGATATCTTACTGAAACTTAATTAAACGCTTGTGATCCGATTAAATACAAACATTTTTTGCACGATTGACATTGAGCCTTACACGTGTGCATGTTAGTCTATTTACCTTAGTAACTGAGTAAAACATTCGGGTACTTGAGTTAAACGTATGCACTTCAAAATTCTGTAGCAAATTCAAGTGTAGGTACTAAAATGAGTACTGCCATCTTTTTCTCAAGTGAACACTTGAGAATAATTAGCATTTAAACCTATTCATAACATACTATGGATTAGGACCGAGGCAATAAAAGCGTGCTCGAATAACTAATAAAATAAATGACAATAATCAAACTGCGATTATGTGATAATTACTTCATACATTAACGTAAAGCTTGACGTTTAATAAAAGTAAATAAGTAATATACTTTACCCGACCTATAAAATTAATGTAATGAGAAAAGCCGTTTTAACATTAAGGTCATATTATCGGCCTACGTTCATCAAGTGCACCTATTTATTCGCAATAATAAAGGACAAAGGCTACGTGAGGCTTTGTCTGTTTGTTATTATAGAAAGTACCTAAAAAACACGCTGTCACGGTTCAAAGTGCAATGACAAAATTTTTATTATTAGTTCCACTTCGATCTGTCGAAGGAGAGAGCAATTTAGTTAGACAATTATCCTTGTCCTAACAATGAAATGTAGACATCGGCTTGCTTTTGTTTTATTCGGTAAATTAATAGATGCTTCAAAATGTTATCAAAAAGGCATGGCTACAGACCTTTTGTCAGCTGATAGTTTAATTGATCTGTTAATCAGATAAACTAAGTATAAAAGTGTGTTAGCCATACTGATTTGGCAGCAATCGACAAATAGGTTTGATAATCTTTAAAGAACAACATCAGCACGTCGGTTATAGCTGAAAAATATATTATCCCCAACAGATGAAGTTGGTCCAAAAGTAGTTAAGGTGTTAGATAACTCTATGTCAAAATACATCATAATTGATCCAGATGTTTTGAAAGAGTAACAAACATCCATACTCACAAGCTTTCGCGTTAATAATATTAGGTTTAAAGAAGTTACTTATTTCTCATAAGAACATTAGGAGGACTTTGCTTACAATCAACATTACATTACATTTCTTTTTTTGTTTAATTGGTTATTGCTAGTTGTCATGGTTATTTAACAATTTAAACACAAATTATTTTTCTTCGGATTCGATTGCAGCGAACGTTACGGTATTAGTAATGTTAACTGACTAATCTACCGACTTTAAAACAGTAGCGACCTTCGGAATTAAATGTAAAATCACACAGCATTTGTTCCGTTACTGTATTGTATATTGGACCCTACCGACAAACTGTGAAGGAAAACATCGGGAGGAAACTTGGATTTCAAATATTGGTATCTGAATTTTCATTCAATCATTGCTCATATCTTCCCTATATGGGAAGAGGCCTGTGCCCAGCAGTAGGACATATAGACTGGTTTATTATTATTTATATGTTACTCAAAGCAATTAACAATGTGCCAAACAGGAGTTTTTCGTAACATAAGCGTGAATCGACATTGCTTAGTATCAACTAATTACATTGGTAGCTGTATGCAAAAGCAAAAAAAAATCGTCCATTCATATCTAATTGTTCTAGTATAAAGGTATGTACGGTATTTCATATCTTCAACTAAGTTTCATTTAATATTTTCCATAGATTCTCAGATCACCAATTATCGTAGTTATCGCAACAAAGTTCCAATCATAATTTTTTATAACGATTATGAGAATTATCTAGTTAGTTTAATTAACGTAGACACTGTACCTTCAAGAATCTACTGTAATAACAACTGACGGTAATAATACAAAAACTGATTCGTGGTCTACTGTACAACAAACCACTAATACATTACGAAAATCAATCTTAGTCCATTGGTATAAGGTCGATGTCAAGGTTACTAGTTGCTACTGTTTCGCGGGAGGTTGTACGTGCAAATCCGGAACATAAAATTAAATGAGTTACGCCAGACTAAAGTTATTGGCCTCTTGATCAATGTTAACCTTTGTCGACCAAGTAGAGAGAAAAGGCGAACAATTTGCTTTTGTAATTGCAATTAATCGATTTTAATATCTTTGTCAAATTTGTTTACACGCTTGTGGATATACGTTTTACGTCTGTTAGTCATGGTAGATTTAAGCACCTTATAAGACCATAAAATATTAAATAATGTGTTTATTTCTTGTTGATTTAACAACGAATATTATTTTATATACTTAGAAACGAATCCTGATGTTTTTTTGAAGAACAACTAATTAAATTAATTTATTAATTAAATGCAAGTTATAAAAATATTATTTACTATTTGGTTCACATTTAAGATTCATTTCAGCTCTATTCATGCCAGTGGTCTTAAAGTAATAAGACCCGACAGCCTGAGTGGTGTGAGTCTAGCTGAGACTTCTGCACTTGACGCAGATTGATAAATACCAGACTAATATTTATTATCTTTGTTTATCTTCACACTTATTGTCGTACGGGATGACCGGCTGTGGAACATACAGGCCGTATTATTTCTACAATATCGAAACCAAAATGTAGAGTTCTGTGTTAGAACTAACAAATTTATTACTTTTTAATTAACAAGTTGTTTTAATACATGTTTGTCAATAAGGAAGATATAATATCGTGATGGACTGCAAAATACACAATACTTGAGCATTCGTTCGATTCAATTGCGCAGCATTCATAAAACTTTAATTGACCCCTATAAAGCACAATAAAATAATATTAATACGAAGCATTGACAAGATCTTTGAGCACATTATAATAATAATAATCACCAACTAAATACTCGTAATGTTTTTTTACAAAGCGTACAAAAGGAAGCGAGATTTTTTTGGTCCTTGGATAATAGGACCACTGGACCAAGTTACGATTATTTTTTTCATCCGTGAAAATGTAGTGGGCGAATACTTTTAAATAATTAATCTGGTTCTACGTGCTGATTGGCATGAACATTGTTTTTTTTTTAATTATTACCCGCATAAGTACCTCTTTACGACAAAGAACGATATATCTACGAATTAATTGTGTACCGCGTCTTGTCTTATTCTATTTATACAATGTATGGTATCCGGCATTTTTTGCTGACGGAAATATGTTATTTTCGAGTGTATACACAGTAATTAATAGTACCATTATATACGGTTCGGTTAAATCAATAGTTTTTGAAGCTCTTGGGTTTTAATGAAGAAAAAAGTATGTACCTATGTGATATTGCAAGGGTTATTAAATCTATGCCACGGGCCACCTGTGTAGGATCGCCTAAACAAAGTGACAGATTAAAAAAAAGCGTTGCGATTTTCGTAATTCCATTACAAATTAAATGTTCCAGAACATTAGCAAGTCACAATGACAGTGTTTTTTTTCTAAATTAAATCTGGCCAACCGTTCTATTTTTAAAATGGTCAAAACAGAATTTAAAACAATAGAATGGGCGTGCTAATTCACGTTTGATTAAACAATTGTCTAAATTGCTGCAGCAATCGCGGCTTTTATCGAAAATTGATCGATTACCGGTTACATAATACGTATGGTGTCCATTAGATCAGTGTTACGTGTGGCCTTGACTTTCACCTTCGACATGGAGCGCGGCTCGCAGCACACGACGTGATTCGGGACGTTACGTTGCAACCTTGACTTCACCCAAGGTGGAGTACTTTAGTATTGTACAACAGTCTGGTAACCAGCGGCCGAGGTCTGCCGCTTACATACATGATCCTACTTTTTAATATTGACGTAGGGATCTAAGTAAAATGGTCCTTGTAGTGACGATCCCGTTTAACCGTTATTTAAATTAAATATTATGACAGTTGAGGTGCTATGGCTCTCGCAGCGACTGTACTGTAGGAATTTAAAAAATGAGGAAACTTTAAAACCAGCTCAAAGGCATTATGCACTATATACCCACGTTGTAATAAGATCGTGTATCACAATTAGTCACGATCAGATTCAATAACGCTTCGTGCATAAAAACCTGATGTGTTACACGAGAATTAACATAATTAAATACCTTATAAAGAGCCAAATTACGATCTAATGACCTATTAATTAAGAACAATTCTAAGAACTCAAAATAAACGATTCAATGTATTTAACGTCATCGCTTTGTAGTTTGAGATCTGTTTGAGTACAACAAAACAAATAAAGATGTAACTCTAAAGTCATAATACTCATAATTATACCGAGTACACGTAATATTACGCAATGTTTGTGATGAACGGTCAAGTTTAAGCAGCATTTACACCAACTCAAGAATGTACAATGTCAGTACCAGAATAAATAGAGCAAGAATCAATCAAGATTGAACTTCATCGAATCCTGTCAATAGAAATTAAACCTTGATGGACTTCATTAGAGTTTTGTATTCCTTACAACAAATTATTAGGGTATAATTTATTAATTATTTTTGGTACATAATAGAGCTTTATACCTGAAACCACTGAGCGTAAACAAAGAGGAAATCTGTAATTTACACAACTTTTTCATTGTTTTTAATTTTCAAGGTTAATTTGTGGTTGGGACTTTATTCGAGAACCTGAATACTAAAAAAAGTATCGAAAAAATATAATTGTTTTATTTTACAACTGAAATTAATTTTTTAATTAATATTTGGCAACTATAATTCAGATTAAGCCGTAAATTTAATAATCATTTGTAACTATTCTATTTCAAATATACAATTTTCTATGCTATATTTAAATTGCTAACTAAAGCAGAAACAGTAATGCTGTCAAAATTAATATATTTACGACGAAAATATACCTACCATTCAGGATCACTATTCCACAACTGAAATCATTATCACTTTCAGACATGGTGGTTTCTGATAACGATGTAACTATGCAGTTTGCTATGTAAGCTAATACAATTACCGGTAATTAATACTAATAATAATATAATATAAATATTTATCGTAAAGAAATATTAATATTGTGGAACGAAGTACCTTAAATCATAATAATTATGAAAGTTAATAACACGTACCTAATCGATTTGTAACTTACCTACTGAGTAACGGATAAATATAGTAAAAAATAATCATTTAATTATGTATTTAAATAATTAAATAAGAATATTAATTTTTGTCTGATTTTTCTCATTACCACACGAGGAGGCCTGTACCGCGAAAAGCGTCGCCTACAACTAACATTAACAACTTACCTACATAAATATAAACAAACATACTAACAAAATTTGAAAAAAAAAGCATAAATGTTATAAGAAACAAATACATAAGATACAGTGTGTTAAAAATAAAAATTGTAGTGGGAATAAAGTTTAATAAATTTATTTTTGACATTATAAATTTAATTTCAGCCGGTTGCAAATATATTGATTACGTTCTTTCACATCATATCTGTTCCTACAATTTACAATCTCTTAGAGACTACCACCTTCTTTAGCAAAACGTAAAACTTTAGCAGTTGTGACAGTACACAGTGCCCTACCCGGTGAACAGTCACGAGTAAAAAACATGTATACTCGACTAAGTCATATTCAAATTGATTTATGAAACCGTAAAATTTCTTTAAAATGATCCATTTCAAGTTTAGCTTACAATTTTAGGCATACTCATTTACAGCTTTAGAAATATTGCACAAGATATCTACTGCAACATGTTTTTACTTCTGACTGTATAAGGAGATCTTTTACCATCATCATCATCATTCCCCTGCCCTTATCCCAATTATTATTATTTGGGGTCGGCGCAGCTTGTCTTATCCATGCTGCTGAGGTTTTGGCTGTATATTTTTACGGCCGGCCGCCTGCCTGACGCCAACCCTCCTTGGGAATGCTGTTGCTGGTGGTTTACTCCCCACCAGGAGGTTGACCCGAGGTGCTAGGTGGTATGCACCGGGTCGTAGTATACCTTAGTCGCCTCTTACGACACCCATTGGTGGATATGGGTCAGCCCTATTCGCACCGGGAACTGCACGGTATACAAGGAGATCTTTTACCAACTTCAAGTATTTTACTAGATGGCCTATCTCAATAAATTGTCTGTATTTTTCTTCATTCCATGTTTAAATAGTACCAATTTCCTAGTAATCTCTATTCACTGAACTTTTGAATTCTCACATTTTGGGATACTAGGAGCATATTTTAGTAAATTAACTTAAAAATATATGAAACCACTGTCAATCAGATTATTTCTCTACGATCATAATTATATTGATGGAGAGTAGTTCAAAATAAACAGTATTCTATAAACTTATGGGCCTTTGTAACAGGCCTACATCAAAGTTATAATTATCAATTTTCACATCATCTATCCCGTAATATTTACCCCAATTAACCGAGGTTAGCTCAAATATAGCCCCGTGAAAGGGACATCTTGCAATTAATATAATTTTAGCATGCCGTGGATACGAGATCTATGATCATCATATTAATTTTATGAAGATGAAAGTTAGCTATTAATGATTGTGTTTATGTGCACGCTCGCTAGAACTATCATATGTTTAGTGTCTCTTTAAGCTTGAACAGTTAAACCAATATCTGTGAGAATTGGTATGGAGATAACTTTTTTTTTTCGTGGGAAATCCCCCCTCCCCCGCCGAAGTGACCCCGCCCGCTGTGTGTGCTGCGGGAGAGAGTGTCAGACTTTTACTGACTAAAACCCACTATGTTCCTCCTGGAGCCCTTTGAGTGCCAGGGTCGCAGTAGCTCTTACAAACATCTCGCAGCAGGTCTGAAGACAGCTGACACCTTTTTCTTTTTGTTTTCCGTGGTGAAACGCTGGTGACTTCAACGCACGCCGAAGGCACGTCATGGGGATATGTCAGACTCCTACCGACTAAAAACACCCTGGGTCCCTTCTAACACCTAAACCAGCGTCACGGGACCGCTCGAGACCCTGGCTGGAGACAAATGACATTCTGGATTAACACAGGCTACGTCAAGAGGTGATATTTTTGCATCCATTACCCGGATTGCAGGCAAGGTCGCAGCAAAATCCTAGATTTATTTATGTAATCAGAATAAATATCGGATTCCGTAAGTATTACCTTCATTAATCAAGTTTACATTATTATGCGTACATTATCATGTAAAAAGATAATTTAGATGTCAATGCGTCTATAATTTATAGGAAGTAATTTGAAGGTGGCTATTTATAGCTTTTATATGTCGACTTGTATGTATAGATTTGTTTATAGTGAGGAAAGGTAGGTCAGTGATAATAAAAAAAAAATAAGTACCACTACCATAACCTATAGTAATATGACAGTTGTTGTGAAAAGCTCTTTAACGACTACAATAATATCACTTTAAGACAAGTTTGCCAAACTTATTTTGTTCATTACCCACTTTGAAAATAAACATTTCTAGAACTAACGTTTTTTTTACCTACTTGTAAACCACTTGAAACTTTTATTAGAAGTCTTAGTGGCTTAGAAAATGTATGTGGTGCAATTTCATGAACTTTTAAACAATAGGTAGGTACCTACGTAAAATTACAAGTCTATAAGTCTACTACATCGTTGCTTTTCTCCTGGGCCTTTTACCGAACCTTTAGGTATGCTGCACCCCACAAGGGGGCGTTGTGGCCCTTTTTGGGAAACATTACTGTTAGACATGATGGTAGGCCACTAAATGTAATAGTTTTACTGTTATGGGTCCGCGAGACGATCAAGTGCGCTTGACAAGTCTACGACGATTTCACTTGACCAGGGACTTGACGCGACTTGAAGGTGCCGTCAAGTCCACATGCCGCAGTCGTTCACCAGCCTGTGCTCAGGAAAGTGGTCGTCGCAAAAATTAACAATGGTTTCCAACGCAGACAAGGCATTCCTTGCTATAACTCTAGCGGTATCTATCACAGAAAAAGAGAAAAGAACGTCTCGGTCCGGTCCGTCGTCCGCCATCTTTGATGTTCCGGTCGCAAATGAATAAAACTTGTCAAGTCGCATCAAGCGACTTGACGCAACTTGACGATTATGGTCCAGCCCGTAGATACTTGACGGGACTTGTCAAGTCAACGCTGTAAACGATCAATATTCATTTCAAGCACGTAGACTTGTCAAGCGCACTTGATCGTCTCGCGGACCCATAGACAAAGGCTTATGTATCCTATTATACAGGGTGACTTCGAAGTCGTGGGCAATATTTTAAACTAAGACACTATTAATGACACTAATTGCGTTAGGGCTACTTTTACGCATAAAAAAAGTAAGTAGTATCTCTAAGTTCCGCGCGGCCGTGGATGATGCGACGGCCGCGTTTAAACATTTTGATACTTTAGATCATTGGCATTATCTGATTTGTTTTGTCTTTTTATTCTATAGTAATTTATTTTATAGTAATTATTATTTAAGTATACATTACATTTTTAATAACTAGGTAACTACCTACGTTATTATTATTTTTTTTTGGTAAAAATAGCCCTAACGCAATTAGTATCATTAATAGTGTCTTAGTTTAAAATATTGCCCACGACTTCGAAGTAACCCTGTATATAGGCTTGTATAGGCACAACTAGAGCCAGTAACGATTTAAAAGTGCCTGAAAAGGTTTACTCGAAATAAAACTCTTTTGATTTTGACGCTCATTTAGGTAAGCAGGTATAGGTAAGGAAGGTAAAGAAAGGAATTAGCAAATTTGCTTACTTACACGGCAGCAAATAAAAGTTTTTGGGACGTGATGTTTTCACGTTTGTCAGTTGAGTTTTAGAAAGAAATTAATTCAATTTATTATGAAAGAACGTAACATTGAAAAGGTCACTTTGACATTGGTCTGCTTTGGTTCGAATTCGCAACCTCGGATGCGAATCCGTTCATTGAACTGCAAGGCCACCATGCCGGCCATTTTCATATAGAGACAGAAAAAGATCTTTCTCGAATGATATATAAATATAGGTATAATATGTACTACCTAGTAATTCAAAGCCTTTTTTTAAATACCTTATTTGGTATTAATACATTTCATATCTTAGTTGTAAGATTGATCAGAAGCTTATATTTTATTGTTTTTCAGTATTCCTAAATGTTTACATGCGTGAAATACTCGTATGAATTTAACCGTCACGAATTTATCGCATGAAGACATCTCAATTATTTTATGAATCTTTATCGGACAGTAAATTACGAAACAAATCACGACGTTCAATTGTTTACTTTTCAAGAATTATGAATTGCTCTCGAACATTCTACAATTCTAGACGATTGTATCCTATTTATAGATCTTATTAATCCGAGGACTTAATATTACTTTAAGATCCTGTACATTGACTAATTACGTACTTTAGAGAGCCTTTTAGATCTATAACTGTACGTGACTGGCTAAAACAAATTAGTGAACAAAACATCTTAGCGTGAATGATACGTTTATCCTTAAAGAGTAGGTTAATTATACTCAGTTCAATGACTTTTGAAACACTAATGAATATGTTTTTGCACTATTATGTTAGGTTCAGCGACATCGATGACAAAAAGGCATGTAAAAAGGACATTAGAAAAAGTTTTCGATGGTATAAATAGGGTTTTGTGATCGTAAAGGCCTAGAAAATAACGTGCGGCCTCTTTGTTTTAAGTCTATGCCGACAATCTTCCTTTTAAGGACTAAATCTTCTATACACGCTATAATAAGTGATCTTGAAAAGTAATGATATGTATTTAGACTTTATTTCGAGAACAATGAAATATTCCACGATTTAATCATCAAATAACTGAAAAAACTTATTGCAAAAAGCTTACGTAGGTATGTTATTTCTCGCTAGATGACGGTGTGACATGTATAAAAACCATAAATGCATTTTGTGCGGAAATTATTATGCATGCTTGTAATATATCAGCAATACTTCATGTACTTGCAATTACTTCATGTGTTTACATAATGTATTGTGCCTTAATTACCTCCTCGACTAGTATGTGTGACCCTCTCAAGAGCGTGTGTGCGGGGTTCCGGCATCGCAGCGTCCACGGCTATCCGGGGCAATGTCGAGGCTGCCCATTACTCACTGCTGAATATTCATACATAATTGAGTTACTTAACACACTCAAACATCAGTGTAGTGAGACATCACGAAAATCAAGTCTGCCTACCGCAATACATACTACAACTTGTAGATAAAATTAAACGTTATTAATTTAAAGCCTGGACACAATTCAATCCTGTTTTATAACCCATTCTTTAAACGCTTTCATAAAATTGTTAATTGCTAAAGTATAATTACGCGGCTACCGCAAATGATTCAGATTGTTCAGATTGTGATCGTGGCAAGAACTGAAAAGTATAGCCTTGTCCTCTTTGACTTAAGTCAGGGCAAACGGATCAAGGCGATATGTGCAGTACACAAGTGACGCGGGCTCTCCGTCACGCAGACTACATCAATAATTCGTACATTTTCTATTGAAACTGAACAATGGTTGTATTACCGCTAAGTACCTTAATCGCCAATGCTACGTCTCTTGAATACCGGAACATTAAAAGATTACACAATCATGAGGTAAGAATTAAACCGGTAGCTTAACAAGCCTATCCAAAGAGATCTTTCTATAAGTCTGCAGGCGTATGTCTGGTGAGGTCGTCGTGTATTGCAGCGTCATAATCTTCAGAATAAATTCAATGTCAAGTGCGTGGGAGTGCTGGCGTGGCAGCGTGGCAGGTTATGGAGCAGTTCGGAGGACGAGTCGTGTTCGGTGTTTACTGGGGCGAGGTTTCTTCGCATAAAAAATCGAGTCATGCACATTCAGGCTAAGGTCTCAGTGCTCGTGTCTCCCCAGCGGTCAAGTACGTCCATCTCGCGGCTCCGGCGCCCGCGCCTGCTCTGATCTACATTCAACTGTTTGTTATGTTCGCCGCAGAGCTCGATCACGTACACACATTCTATTTTCGACTCAGTGGATCTCAGCAGCTTTGTGTTTGAAGCCTTCGTCTTGATATTGTTTCGTACAGTTAATAAATACCAAGCATTTACGGAGTATATTTTGACATCGTTATTTGGGAAGTTGCGTTGCAATACTGAATTAAATAAGTATTTATAACAGTCGTTCAGCAATATAATTCTAAATCTAGATAGCATTCGTAATTGGGGTTCCGAACGGAACTTGTGTCTGATTAACTTAATTAGTTTATTTTTCCTTCCTCTGATCGTTCAGTCCGCGATTTACAACGAAAGAGGTCTATTGTTTTAAGTAAGCAAATGAGTGGTAAGATGAACAATGACTGCAATTATATTGATGCTTAGTTTCTGTGCCGCGCTATCCTTGCTGATAACTAATGAATATCATTAGATCATTAGTATTGTTACTGGGCATCGGCTAGTTCACCTCAGCGACTAGTGCGCCTTAGTTTAGACGGTTTCGCAAACACTGATCACGGTCATTGTTTACGAAACAAGTGAGGTTTTATGTAACAATAAGAGGTATGTGTATCCTTTATACAGTTTTCCGCATTTTCCGCTTTGAAAGTTACTTTTTGAGTTGCAGCTTCAAAAAAAAACGTGCTACCTAATTTTGAAAAAACGTACCTAATCATATATTATTTTTCTTGCTTATCTTTAAAACTTCAGAATTACAGTCAATCCTATGTTATAAACCCGTAAATAAAATAATTAAGGAAGGAGGGTCTAATCACTATTATGTAGCCACTCAAATATCTAAACAAGTAAGATTGTGTTGAGATAAGACGGAAACAGGACTTCCTGAGACCAAAGGACGTAAACAAACGATATATAAATACTATCAGACGAGGAAATGATCAATTATATGAATTAGTATTTCATAAACAAACACCTTTGTGAACTCAGTCTTATTATTTAACACAATTTGTTTAACTGTTAAAGCCTTTAGAATTGAACCAAGGTTGCTATTGAGGTTGTTTTACTATTCGATCAGTATTCTGTGTGTGACGCGATATAAATTGGTCCTTAGACTGAATGGCTGTGAATTACTTACCTAATAAAATGGCCACTTAATAGATTTAGCTTAACTAGGTATATTATTGAATTAAATTGTTATTAGTCATTAACGCGTTTGCAAATAAATCGGAAATGTTCTGCAAAATATAGAAGTATATTTTAGCAGCTTGTACGCTTGTACGCTTGTACGCTTTTATAGATCTCATCTCATTATAGAATAAAATCCTCAACAAGGCATCTTCTTTTTCAACCTGTAAGTGTTTTCGGCGTATAAGCCTTTAAAATAGATTGAGTTTCTACCCTTCTTGTTATCTAGTGATTTAAAAGAGATAGAACTAATTATTTAGAGGAAGAATGAATGTCTTTTGATTTTCTCTGATTCGATATGGTTAGGTTCAGTTACAATGGCAATGGCAAAGCAATCAGTCAGGGTGCGCCAGAGCGTGGTAATGCGCCCTCCTTTCGATTTTGCCTTTATTTAGCGAGGATGTCCGCTCATTTTAATTCAAACTCGAGAATATTACATTCTATATAAAAATAATTGAGCATTTCCATAACACGAACCTTATTCTTTGTTTTATTAAAATGAACAAGGACAAGACAAACCACTTACTGCTTAATACCTGAAAACGTTAACTATTGAAATAATTTTGACCTTTTTGAGCAATAACGGAGATGTTGTGGTTATTAGAACTGTTTATTTTATTTTCATAGCTTATTTTCATTAAAATCATGGACTTTAGTTAGAAATGCTAGCGGGTGTGAAGTTATTGAGTCAGTACACTAAATTAAATTTACCTAGAGATGAAAGTGTTATTTTATTACTTACTAGATTCCGCGCGCGGCTCCGCCCGCGTGGTGCGATAACTCGCAATAAAAAGTAGCCTATGTCACTCAGTGAAGATGCGACTTTTTAATGGTGAAAGAATTTTCAAAATCGGTTCAGTAGTTTCAGAGATTACCCATTACATACAAACTTACAAATTTTACCTCTTTATAATATTAGTATAGATTAATGTAAATTTGCTCCCTGCTTAGCTAATAGAAGCAAGTTTAACCAACCTCCTTTTAGACTTGAACATTAGGTATTAATAAACTGACTGACTGACTGATTATTATTCATCTTTGGGCGTATTTTGAAAAATGGCATTGCTTATGCCACTAAAACAATTCTTCATTCAACGATATCAAGCCATTTGGAGTATCAGGAGTGCCAAAGAAATAGGACTAGGTTTCGAGCTACAACGATCCTTTAATTCACAGATGACATAAGGGCGCTTGTGTGCATATTCGGAACAAGAGTCACTCAACTATATTTTCAACGTTTTGATGGTTTTTCAATTAGTTCCGATTTCGGCCGAAAGATCCTTGTAACACTACTCATTGTACACTAGCATTGCCTTACTTCTGACGTAGTCGGGAAAAAACAGTCGAGTTGAGAACCTCCTCCTCGTTTGAAGCCCGTTAATTAAGCACTAACTTACCTTATACCTGAAGGTTTCAGACATCAATTAATCTTCATTAGCTGTTATTAGTCGTCCCATTACTGTTTCATGTTTTGTGGCAATAAAAAATAATTTACTTGGTTTTAAATATGTCAGTATAAAATGTAATCGAAGACGCTTTTTAATCAGGGGTTTGACAGCTTTAATTATTTTTATTTTTTGTACTTCATTGCTGAAATGTTACTGGTTAATCTTTTCTATGCCACTGCAGGATAATGACCTCTCAAGGTATCCAACCTCTTTACATCTTTTTTATCCAAATTTTATCGAAGGAGTTAAGTTTGTCTCGACTCCTATATTTGGGACAGCTGCGATGTCTTTTGCTTGTTATAAATTAGGTTTCTTAATATCCCATTCAGTAGTTAGATTATATCTAGATATATAAAAAAATGGTTAATGGAGAGTTCATTGAATGATCGAATCTTTTTTAGAACAGGTCATAGCCATTTTAAAAACCCATGCCTTTGACATTTGACATTATTTTATAAATTACCCTGATGTTTAAAAGTCACCAAAGAGTAAACAGAATCACAGAACGTTTCGATATTTCAGTGAAACAAATAAACATCACATTTTATTAAACTAAATTAATTCATAAAATAATACATTTCAATACAGTTCACCGCACATCAGCGGTATAAATAAAGTCCTTGCTAAAGTCGATCTTACGGGTAAGACTTAAGAGCGTTGTTTGTATCCAAGAATTACATCGTTTGCGGCACCCTGTAGGGCAACAGGCAGGCAAGTTCTGAGAATGTACTTCTATAACTCAATTTAGATTTCGGTTCAGAAACAATTTCCTGATCGTTGATTGGTTTGAAGATGGATCTAGGCCTCGTGATCATAATTTATCGTACATTATGGCCATCATAGCCCCCTTAGGATTCTTATTAACTTCATAGATAAGATTGAAGAATGAACATAGACCACACTTAAAATTAACCTTTTTTATTCATTAATTTACATTTTAAAAAGAAGTTTAATAAGCCTATTAACGTATAGTTTAATAATTTACAAAAAATCATACAAAAAAAGCGCATAAACTGTCCACCTGCTAGTTAAAGACAGCCTTCACTCTAAGAAGCATTTTCCTTACAATATTATCATTAATATATTTATTTAACCACCCATTTGATGTATGTGCTCATAATTCTTAGGAACAATAGTGTAATAAATTGTTTAGATACTAATATAATTTGATGGCTCATTATGTGGTTTAAAAACTATTATACACAAACAGTTAAAACATACTTGAAGACGCCTTTCCTCCGTCGTAGGGCACGTTACTTGACATTGCAGTTTTCCTTTTAAGAAACATGTCAACACAGATTTTTACCTATAATTATTAACCTAGTTAGACAACTGGGAAAGACCTAGTGCGTAAGAACATGGTCCAGTGCGTTCACTTAAAGGGAAACTACCGATAAATAGTGGTAAAATACAGGTTGTCAGCTAATTCCATTTCATATTTTATCAACATTGACTCAGTCTTATAAGGGCTAAAATGTGACAAATATCCTTGCATTCATCCATAATCACAAACTTTTGCGTTCATAATATAAAAGGAGTAATTTAATTACAAGCTCTGAGAAAATCACTTTCAATTGTTTAATTAGTGCACACATAGATTTTTGACCTAAATACCATCTAAAACATTCACATACGTATTGTTTTTGTTATATTAAAATTGCATCGAAGTTCAGAAAGCAAACTTTACCTGCTACAAGTAAGTAATTCTCGTATCTCTGTCTGCACAAGTTTGGTTGCCGATGGCAAACAAGTAATACCAGTTGGCAAGTTAAATAAACGCACAAGTTCTCCATTCATCATTTACATTTCTAGATCAATAACAAGGAATTTAATAAGGACCTTACCTAAACCAGTCGTGAGGTCTCCGCAATCCTGTGTCATGAACATTGCAATGTAGATTAAGGTATATGCGAGTCTTAGTAATAATAAAAAAAAATCGATAAACTTAGATTTTTTTTCGTAGTTTATATTGTAGTATTACTTATCAAGCCATGTCATTTGATATCCAAATTAAGAAAGTTATAAAAAAATATTATGTATTTAGGTAATTTTTTGGACTGATTTTATACTTAGATAAGTAAGAGTATTCCTGAATAGCACAGCAAGAAAAAGAAACAAGCTATATAACAAGAAACAATACTATCATCGATTTGCAAGCCATGTTGCCATAGACACAAACATAAACTTGCTAAAGTAATACCTAGACTTTTGCCTGCAAAGGGTTAAAAAATAGACATTGGCGTTATGTAAAAACAAATGACTGTAGTATGTGAAGGTAACACCAGGAAACGCATTTAATTAGGGTCAAGGAACTCCTTTGCATAAGATTTACAAAAATCTTCTTAAGATTTCGGAATTAAGAGACTCTCACAAAGCTCTCCGGTCATTGTGTTTACGTGAGAAAGGGCACAGGGATTCCGATTTGCTGACGCGTGACGTGACCCAGCCAGGACACAGGTCACAATGCTGTGTGCCAAGCTGAAATAATAATGGAAAGGTCTGTATAAGACCTTCTTCTTTCTGTGTCTTTTTTCACACAGTTTTGAGTTCGTAATGTCGATGTATATTTTCTCATTTAAACATACACTAGCCACTAGCCCCAGCTTTGCACGGGTAAAATACTTATGGTATAAAACACCACTATCTAAAAAAAAAAACGGGCAAGTACAAGTTGGACCCGCGCACGAAGGGTTTCGTATCTATAATCTATACACAACGAAAATTTGTAGTGTCTACCTGTTACCGTTTTTAACATTGACCAATAAATACAAAAAATAAAAAAAATAGATAAAAAAACTTTTTAAGAAAAAGCTTTTATTTAAACGCTCTAAAAAGAAGAAAATAAAATATTCCTTTTGGATTATACTAACAACTCCTCATTATACACAATTTATATATTATATAATAATAAAAGCTTGTCGCTCGATTTACCACAAATTATTATGATATAAAGGAATGTTGATAGGTATATAAACCTCGCGACAAGCTTTTATTATTATATATAAATTGTGTATAATGAGGAGTTGTTAGTATAATCCAAAAGGAATATTTTATTTTCTTCTTTTTAGAGCGTTTAAATAAAAGCTTTTTCTTAAAAAGTTTTTTTATCTATTTTTTTATTTTTTACTTTTTAGTTATCGCTGGATTTAGAATAACGACACATTCTTTTTTCAAGTTATTATTACTCTCAAAATGCTCTCTCATTTGATACCCATATTGTAGAAGTAGACTAAAGGTAACTATTCCGCCATCCTGCATGGTCCGCCATATTGGATTCAGAATGACGTCATATGCTTTTCCTAGTTACTCTTAACAAGCCCTTTCATTTGATACCCATATTGTATAAGTGGATTAAATATAACTGTTCTGACATCTTGTATGATCCGCCATATTGAATTTAGAATGACGTCACATATCTTATTATATATTGTCATCCAAACAAAATGCGTCCACAAAATTTCAGCACAAACGGTTGAATATATCTACTTCAAAATTGAGTTTAAAGATTTCACCCGAACACACAAATATCCATACATTGCAAGTTAAATAAAAGCTTTTAAAAAACACATTTTTTGTATTTGTTGTTATAGCGGCAACAGACGTACATCATTTGTGACAATGTTCCGTACTATGTAAGCAGTTATTATTGTTAAAAACTCATTACACTTACAATAACAGTACATTTTGTACTTAATACATTCACGGGAACAAGATTGTATCTATAAGATCGATACGTTTTAAAGAAGGCGTATAAAACAGAGTTTTCTAAACAAAATATAGTTCTTAAAATGGACAATGAGTAATGACGTAATATGTAAACATCATTACAGGTTCACACTATAAGCCAAAGCAAGTATTAGTGAATTAGTTACAGCTAAATGTAAGCTTTGTCTTAGTAATAAGAAGACATAGGCAAAAGGTGAGTGATAACATGTTGATAAAAGGATACCGGAATTGAAACTTGAGTCGTCACTCTAAAAGAAATATGGCTAGCGACCAAAACAAGTTTTCCTTCTTATCACAGTGAGAAATTTACAGACCGGTACTATCAGAGGTATGTATTATGAAAGCGAAAGTATTTAATGATATAATAACGGAAAAATACACACAAAATACGAGAATTATTAGTTTGGAGAACAGGTTTTATTTCTGCCGTTAATCTTTGATTCGGCGAACTTTTTTAATTGTTTATCACTTATTTTTTCCGTTGCTATGGCAACGAAATTTTGTTTAGAATGTATCTCCGCTTAATACTGATATGAATGACTGACCAAATATACTGGCGTCTTCAAATCAATTGTTGTGAGTAAAAAGTATTGTTTAGTTTTTAATGGCTAAGCTTAGAAAAGGCTTAGAAAGCCAAAAAAAAGGTTATCTCTCAAAAAGAACAACAATCCTAGTATTTCATCTATTCGCAAAGTTTTAGGTTTTCGTATAAATTTACTAGTGAAATTAAACTATTTGAAAGCAAATCCTCTGCGCAAATATATTAGCTCGTCACTCTTATTGCACAATTTGATAAAAACGGCAAGTAAAAATCTAAAAAAGATATCTCAATCTCCATAAACTAACCGCAACACGACACAGTCACGTGTAACTAGCAATACATTACAACGGTAGCAACTTCGGGATATAATACCTACGAAATAAATGAATATGTATTTACTGTAATAGGCCCAATAATTTAGTATACAACACTTATAGAATTATAATTTTAAAGCTATATTTAAATACAGCTGAGACCGACCGATACATAGTAATTAATTGACCATTATTTATAACAGTTAGTATTAATTATATATTTAACTGATATTACATAAACGTCGAAGTAAATAAACAAAGAGTATTTATATAAAAACAATATGAATCCTAATTAAGGAAGTAACGACGTTGCGTGGCGCGTTTTAATTAAACAATCAAAGTATTAAATAATTTACTAGCGTACTGATAATGTAATAGGATAAATAATACTGTACGGTATAAAGTATATATTGTGACTAAAGTTACGTAATTGGTAGGTAAGTATGTACGTCGACTAATGATTTGGTATGGAGCTGTGGTAAATATAATTATTAGCGTTCAAATTGTTATGTATATTTAGTATATCTACAGTAACATTTTACATTCCCAAAGAGGGTTAGTGTCAGGCAGGCGGCCGACTATAAAACCATAGACAAAACCATTAGCAACATGTTTAGAAAAAAACATGTTGCGCCGGCCCCAAGTAACATGGGATAAGGGCAGGAAGATGATGATGACAGTAACATTTGATTAGGTACCTGACTAGAGGAATACGCATTAAATGCTGGCATTCTGATATATCTCGCCTTAAGAAACTAGGGGTCTTTGTGAAAAGGCTAGGTAGAACTAAATTACTGAATATAATTGCCTATTAACGACAGGTATGGAGGCTTTTGCCCTGCTCTGCGGTTGGTTTATCCCGAGTCATATGAGTTGCAATTCTGGAAAGCGATTAAGAAACCGGCGTCGTCTTTATGGGGATATTGAGAGAAAGAGTTCACCTCACCTTCATACAATTTCAATTAATTTGATCTATGTAGTTACCCGATGGCACATTGAAAAATTTACATATAACAACACAACATATCATTTACACATTACAGGTTATCTCCTAATGTATCGAACTATGTGTAGATTTTATACTCAAAAAGCGTCGAGAGTAGGAAATTATCCTAGTACCATTTTAGTAACCGCTAAAGTAGTATTCCTATTTCATATTACCAGGAGACTCACAGTTTGGACGGTAACGCAGTGCCTCCGCATATAAGCTTTTACAACAACAACATTAAACAAATATGTATGAAATGATGCAACATCAAACCGGAAAATATTCTTAAGAGGTATCATTATCAAGAACGGCTGAAAAAGCCCGATTTTATTCTAGATTCTTCCGCGATAGATAAAATAAATTAAAATATTCAGAAAAATAAATAAATACTGAATTGGACACAAATCTAACTTTAAGTATTCTAGGAATTGTTTAATTATATTTAAGTAAAACTATTGTCGTCACAGTCATTCGTGGGTTAAACCCTGGTACAGGAAAGCCAGTTTTATTTGAACTGTCTGAAGTTAGGCATTGTAGTAAACCGATAAGATGCAAATATGAGGTAATGATAATGACATAGAGTTATGTAAAGCACTTCAGAGAGGTCAAGTTGAATTGGCTGTAGTTTACATAATTATTATTCCTTTGGAAGTGCGTCACAATGTGGGTGTTAGTTTGATCTTGCAGGTGTCGTAAGAGTTAAGTGGGTACTGGTTATGCCAGTACACGAATTTAACGAGTTCAGCTTTTGTAGTTTATGAAAAAACAGCTGTAAAATGGACCCTCAAAAATCATAGACGTCATAAAACCTGCCAGGGTTTTATATTGATAGCAAGAAGTGGGATTATGTAGAAATTTGTTGCTAAAGTAATATAGGTAAACAGAATAGCAACGGCGGCAAGCCAATCAAAAAATACTTAAGTAATACATATCTGTCAGTCCGGTCTAAACATTTAAAACTAAGCTCCATTACAACTTTACAAATTATTTAATTATATGTTATTTTATATCAATTTAACAATCAATGACTGTAATCAAATTTAAACTTTAAATTGATTGTAATTAGTGTTAAGTTAACTTGTTATTTGTATCGTGTTTCCAACCGACTTTGAGTGTTTAAATTGAATTGTATTTAGTGCCGAGACAATATCATACAATGTCGAAGCATGGTCGTGTTTAGTATTTATTTTTCTTGCTTATTAGACACGTAAGGTATTTTCTAGTTTATGACACTCAACATTTTGTGTAAGCCTTTATTCTATAGATATTCCTGTTAAGTAGCATTATCGCTTCATTTGTTTTTTTGAAGTGGACTATACTGTTGGTCTTGGCGTTAGCTTTGAATCTTCACCAGAAATATTGGCGAGTTCACGAGCCTCCAGTTTGAGCACAGATAAAAACGAACTATGGTAGGTACATACATTTTTGTGTCTATTGTGGTATGGAAACACAGGGTGCTGCTGTTGGAGATTGTTATATTTAAAAAGTAACAGCAATAGCGCTTAAGAAGGTGAAGGGTGGGTGACTCAGTACTGCCAGTGTGCAATAGAGTTCATTAATGTATTGACACTATCAAGGATTTATAACATTGGATGTTGGAAATCTCAATAAGTTCTACACAACCTAATTATCAAAAATATATTAACATTTTGGTTGACTGGCCTGTTGGTTTAGTGTTTATTGGATTCCATTTCCAACCAGGACTATGGTTTGTGCGATGAGCACGATCATTTATTCTGTACCTATCTGATATTATGAACTTTTTGACGTTCATAGTACCTACCTATCATAATTTATTGCCTAAAAGAATCACCAGACATATCTATTAATGAACTCTTTACTATTCTCATTTTGAAGTTTAAAAAAGCAACTAAATAGATGGCTTTAAAAATGAATGTTTATACTTTTTAATAGCTAAAAGACTATTAGATGCCTTGCAGACTTTTAAAATAATATAATAATATAAATTACTTTTATAAATTAAATTAAATACACATCTTAAGCAGTGTATGCAAAATGACACAATACGTGCATTCATTAAATAAGTTTAACTAATAAATAGTTAATGATGTTTATTTTGAGCTACAATCTGAACAAATGAAGATTTTGAATACAGTCCTATAACTATTGAATCAACTAATCTTAGAATTATTTTCGAAATAGTTAAGATAATTCAGCTTATTTAATGTCTATATTACCGATATCGATGCCTCATTATTCGAAAATGTATGATCTATTCATAGATAATAACATGAAATTGAAGCTTCACCTACAGAAATACCGGTCAAGTGCAAGTCAGTCTAGTGTACCTATTAAGGGTCTGTACTGCGGTAAAAGAAACAGGTATGTAGTATAGGAGTCCCCTTAAATATTTATTTGATGTTTTTTATTACTAAGACTCCGCTGTCTGTCTGTCTCCAGGCTGTATCTCATAAACAATGAAAGGTGAAAGCTGAAATTTTACAAAATTATGTATTTCCGTTATCGCTATAACGACAAATTAATACTAAAAATTAAAAAAAATATTTAGGAGGTCCCCATACAACAAACGTTATTTTTAAGCAATTTTTACTCAGTCCTAATAAACAGGTAGAAAATTAATATACGTACAATAACGTGATTTTCTATTATAGATAATAGTACGGAATCCTTTGTGTTTTTAGTATTTGTTTGATAGCAACAGAAATACATCATCTGTTTAAACTATAACAGTCTAACTAGGCCACTTTGCTTTAGGTACTGCATGGTAATTCGCTGTAGGTACCTAGTTTGCGAAAGGGAACGCCTGGCCTCTGACAATAGGGAACGGAGAAGCAAGCCGGTGGTTTTAGCCGGTAGGAGTCCGGTACACTTCGTAGTCCTTCCTACGGCGAAGGAAATCTATGAAGGATTTCCACTTTATATCAAAAAAAAGGTACAGCATGGTAATAGATGGACTGAGATAGCCTAAGTATTAATCAAGAAAGTTTTACCCTTTCGGTACGAAACCTTAAAAACTTTCAAAGCTAGTTAATAAACAAAGCATAGTGAGATTGGCAGTACTTCGGTACATTGATCAACGTTCCTGCACTTTGTAAAACACATGCCTATAAAGTACCATGTTTTAAAGTAAAATTGAGAAACTGACTTATGTAATTAGCTTGATTTAATTTAGTGGAGCAGGGTTACAATGTCAATGTCATTTCGAGTTTCCAATTCAAGCGATTACAGTTTCATGCTAACTTAAAATTGAAATAAAATTATAAATATTTATTCATGACGCTTTCAAAGTAGGAAGTGATTAGAGGATTAAATTTCTCGGAACAATGTCAATTCGACGTTTATTATTTTATAAGTATGTTGTGATTTTTTCATGATGCTTAGTATGACCAGATGGGCCTGAAGATGTGGCCATACTAAGTACAAATTAGCTTTATGATTTTGTTTCATTATTGCTTGTACGGCACCTTTTTTATCAGATTTCAAAAATAAGATTGTCCTCAATTAGGCTAATATGTACTTCTTTCTTTTGTGTATGCACAACTGCAGTTAAGACCCATATTATTCAGTCTACTTTTTGCTTTTTTTTTGCATTAACTCACTTTTTCACGTTTTTGACGACTCTTTGAAGAAGTACTAAGTTCTCTTTTCCGGAAAAACGCGTTTGCTACAGTTCAATAATGGGTAGGTATAATATATATGGGTATAATATAGGGGTCAGTGATTCAAACGCAATTTATTTATCTTAACTTTTTAGAGCCATTCATTAGGAAGCTGTTAAAAAAATTAGCATACGATTGATAGTACAACAACGTGCTTAATGCGCATGCGTTGGTAAGGACAGTTGGTCAACAGCTCCAAATGAAGGAGACTTCGAACAGCTATGTATAACTTCAGTTAATTACATTGCTTATACACAGTCTTAGGTAACACCTCTAGCAGTTGTCGAAAAGAGACGGCAATCTACACAATGTAACGCGGCATCTCTCTTCCACAACTAAAACAACCTCACTTTAAGTTAGTGGTAGGTCCCTAGAATGTCTAAATAATAAATTATTACTCATTACGAAATACTATTGTGTATTGTGCACTGGTTTAATGTCCGGCTTGAGGCCCTACTATTAAACGATAAATAATTTAAACTTAAATTGTAACAACTATAATGACTAATAAATCTTTGCTACTTCATTTGTTTTACTCATAGGTTATTCTTAGAAGTTAACTTAAGAACATTACGCATTGTAGCAAAAACCTTAAGAAAATAAAACATTCCACTATTTTTAGATCAATGATTGTTCATTGTAATTCGTCTGAAAAGTTGAACCTTCTATTTTAGATTCGATAGAAGTTTAAAAAAAAGTAGGGAAATGTGGTCGATCGTAATCTCGTCAATTAGTAGCATCAAGTTTTCAAAGCCGCTTTAGCAGTTTAACGAAATAAATCGCAAAAGACAACTTTCGCATTATAAGTTTGCATCTAAATCGACTAGGCTTTTGTTTAACGATATTCGTAGATACTTATGAATACAGAGGAAAGGTCTATTTTTCTTTCTGTTTGCATTGGTTTGCCTGTTAACGAAACCGATATTGAAAATCTTTCACCAGTAATGTGCTACAAGGATCTTTTTGCTTGTGGATGACATTAACTAGAGGCCACTTGTGCATATTAGTAACCAGAATCAAGTCAAAAGTCAATTCCACTGCCTGTGAAAAGTGAAAGTTTTTCATAATTTAATAATATACACACATCAACAGAGTCAAGGGATATTTGATATTTTATCAAACATCAAAAAAATCTATAAAGAATTTTCTGTTAATATAGTTTGAAAAATTATAGGGTATTTTAAGCTTTATAATAAAAAAATAAACAAAATTCATTTGTTCTTAACAAAATATGTTGGACCGATTTCAAAATTTATTTTACCATTACTTAGAGGGATTCTTCCGAACCCGTATCTAATAGGCTATATTTTATCCTGGAAAATAGATAGGATTTTTCGTGGAAGTGAAAATTGTAAGTCCTCGAAAAAACTGCCGTACGTTAACGATTCTCGCGAACGTTGCCTAAATGGTTAAAGATGTATGGTTGACTTCTATAAAAAAAGTTGTAGAACTCAATAATGCCTACAAAAAAGTCCGCGATAGTATAAACCAAACATTTATATTTTAGCCATTATAACCACTTTTCCATAGAATAAAAGTAATTAAAATTATTAGCTCATGTTTATAGATCATATTATTATCGTCAAATACTAATCCTATTTTATTTTATTTTATTCCAATCGGACAATCCATTCAAAAGATATTACGAATTTAAATATAATTACTACATAGTACATATAAAACAATGTCGCTTTTTCTGTCCTCATATCCCTTCGACCGCTTAAATCTTTAAAACTATGCAACGGATTTTGACGAGGTCTTTTTTAATAAATAGAATGTTTCAAGAGAATAGTTTTTAAGTATAGTAACTGCATAAATAATAGAGAAATACTGTTATTTTTGAGGTTTCTAATGTGATGTCGTTAATTATCATTTTTCCCCTCTTACATTGCAAACGCTGGCTGAACCCTACGAGATTTATCAAAATAATGTAGGTACTAATGATTTGTACTCATTGAAAAGGTCTACAAAAAACTCCACAACGGTATATGTCTATCACTTATGGATATTCCACAATATCATTTTTTGATATTTACTTTTTACGACAAATAATGGCTAATTTTCGAAGCGATTTTAAGCAATACGGCAATAATCATTAATATTTCACCTCAAAATGCATGAAAAATGTCACTTTAAACAAGCCAGCCAACTTCATATGAACCCCTAATTTTACCTATACAATCACAGGAGTCCGTAGCTCAAATGGAAGAGCGCTCGCTTAGCACGCGAGAGGTACCGAGATCGATACTCGGCGGCTCCATAACACTAATGTTATCACAATGCTTTTGCTCATTTTGCAGTTTCTTTCTGCTTAAAAATAATTAGGGATTTCATAAGAAACTTATAAAGCTATTTCTAAACGATTTATAAAAGGGACTACTTTTAATAATTATTTATTTTGGGAAACAAACATATAAAACATATAGATCAAGCTACCAATCGACTTTAGTCAGTACCTTGGCGATGTGAAGATTTGATACAGATTATTTTCAAGTGGCCGCTGGTTTTGAAGTCAGTGTTTATTTTTGTTACAATTAATTTATACGTGAGAGGTTAAATTCGATACAAAGCTGGTGATCCATACTTCCCGGAATAAACAAATAATTGATACATTGTATCGCAAATCATACGAAATAAGTGGAGTATCATCGGCCCACTCACTCTTGGCCGGTTTTGTTAGGTTTTTCTTTATACCGCAGGTAACACCGCGGGGTACAGATAGTGAAGAATATTTTTAATCATAAGCACTAACCTCTGTAGTCCCCTTGGTCTCAAATGATTAAATTTCAATAAATGTAGAGCAAAGATCTTAAGGTGACGGATAAAATATATGCATCTGACTTTACTGACGTCATCAAAGAACGTATGACGCTGATTACACACAAATTTATTTTAATTTCATTAATTAAATCCGACATACATATTATTTATATCCGGTGAAATAACCAACAAGAAGGAAAGGATAAGTTATCACTATTAAAATAATATCAAGAGTAAGAGAAAATAATGAAGAAAAACATCACAATACCTAGAATTAGGACAAGTAAAATGCCGATACACAACAAAACAACTGCTTTAAAAAACATTGACCAGTTTGATGACACAAAAACCAAAGGTAATTCAGAACGAAACTATCTGTTTGCATTTTTTCAGAGCCCGCTTAATAGTTACTAAATATAGACTTAATAAAAACAGACGCGGGTCATACAGGATGTGAATGCGGAACAAATACTCAATTATTACTTGTAAGTCAGTCCGGTCCATAAATTAATAATGATTATTTCTTTTGAAGGCACCGTGTCAACGGAACTGGACGGAGCAATAAATAATAAATGGAAGATTTTAGAAGCTCTCAAATTGCAAGGTGAGTTGAAGAGATCCTTAAAAGAGGATCCAATCGATTTGGGAGATTGAAATTATTGGTAATTGGACTGAAAGTCGACGTGACGTGGTAAAAAGGGAGTAATTCGCATTTTACCCAATTTATTATTTCAGCTCAGCTTACCTATACTGAACTTATAGAATTAGTATTGCCGCCGGAGGGGCTTTAATTTCAAACTGATTTCCGATCTAAGAAACTAAGAACGATATCAAGTAAGTCATGACGCATTGTTTTACATAGGCAAATGGCCTACGTGACCAATACAACTTTAGGAACTACGCGGCCTTCATGCCGAAGATCATTCAGTGGTTCCAGATCTTGCTTTCTGGCGCAATAATCAGTATCTCTGTCGACAGACCAGGAAATATTTAAGTTTGACCTTCAAAGAAAAAAGTTTGCAAAGCGTATTTAGTTCAGTAGATACTTATTATGTGTGACTGACTTCCAATGCTATGAGGTCATTTTGACTGGACGCAATTAGATTTGCAAGAAGATGAAGACAGTTTTTAGTAAAGTGAATTTACATAAGCAATTCTTGAGCATTGCTGTAGATTTAATGTAAATTTAATTCATAAATTTTAGGAGCCTTCTTATTTCTAGAAACTAGATTACTAACTGGAAATTTTCATAGACTTTGAGTCAGACAATTGTTCCTCAGAGTGTCCCTTTCTTAAGACCTGTCTGCATCTGCTTGCAGCTGGTTTAATAGGGAAACCCTCGCGAGCTTTCCCCACCTATAGTCAGCAAGTCTTTTAGGCTAAAATCACTGCAACGTTTATAAATGGGGAGCAAGATGGAATAAGGGGAACCTCAGTCTTAAACTTAGCATTTTGGAACACAATAAAACTAGTACTTGCGGTACATTCATAATTATAATATAATAAAACTTGTATCACAAGAATGCGGTCTAATTATTACAGCGTGGTTATAATACTATACATTTTTTATAAACCTGCCTTGAACTTTATTTTGAGATATTTTCTTTGCGATGTAGAATTTGGGATTACGTTGCATTAGCCATTATTCAAAATTCAAGATAAACTTAAGTTATAAATTAAGCAAATAGGTATGATAATTCATAGAATTTACATGAGTACAGTTTTAATTAAAAAAAAAAATCAGAAAACCAGCGCAGTTTTGCAAAAAAAAAATAAACGAGTCTATAAGTAGGCTTCCATTAAAAGCAAAACAATGTAACGTTGACCTTCAAAGTAAATTAAGTTAATTCCAAAATATTAGAACTCAATTATTAACACCAGTGGACTAATTACTTTTCGGTAGATCGGTATCTGTGGACCTTCATTTAAAAGGAAATGAGATAACGTTTGGCTGGCCAAGTATTCGAGCGCAGTAACTGGTAACTGGCTGACTAACCGCGTCGTATACATCCGGTCTGTAGGCTTCAAAAACTAGTAAAAACAATTACGGTTTATAGTACAATTGAGCAGGACTTGACTCTACTTAAAATTTGTATGAAAAGGTGAAACAAAGTGTATCTACATATCCCGATCGTATTATCTATACTGTGCATGGGAATAATGAACTTTGTTAAATGGAGATCAGCACATTAAAAAACATGGTCTTGCAATTTGTTGTTTGCTTGGTACCTATAGCATCGATAAAAAAAAATTGACTATCTAAGATTGAATTGGACGCAATTGTTCAAGTCAAATATGATTATTAGAAGACGTAACATTTTGCCGAAGTTGGATCAAACATTTTACACCCATACGTAAGCTTACTATAAACTCGTTAAGTCTAGTCTAGCGTAAGTGTGATATAAACTTTACATACCGGCTCGCATCCACAACGGAAACCTAGCTTTAGTACTATAATTTAATAAGCGTGAGGGCTTACCAATACAGCTTAAAGTAATATTATATTGTGTGTAGAAGAGAGACGCTGCTCTACGCCGAAGAGTGCGCCATCTTGCTTCTTTATCCGCAATAGCGATATTTAAGTCGTGGTGGTAGACCCTATGTGTCAAAGTCAGTGGTCCAAAGTTGATAACTGTAACATTAAACTTGCAATGACGGTGAATATCCATGTAAACAGGATCTTTATCTTATTAGATTATTTACTTTTTCTGTTCTAACTATGGCTTAACTTAATGATATTAGTGTGATTATCAGACTAAGGCTGTATAGGTATGCGTAAATTTATGATTGTTTTATCGTTTAAGTTTTTTGTTGTCTTTGCCAACCATTATTTTTACCTCTAAAGCAAATTGTATAAAATAACTAACTATTAAACTTAAAATTGAAAATAACTAACTATTAAAAGAAAGATGACAAAAAATCTAGATTAATACTAAGCATGCATCTTTCTTTTAATAGTTAGAAATAAAGTAACTAAGATAAAGACTGAACGTATTATTGAGGCACAAAACTAGTACAGTATTATTCAGCCTTCTAGCTAAGTGACAATCTATAAACGCTCAAATGTACGGAAATGACATTTGAATTTGACCTGTCATATTCACACAACACATTAGGGCTTTTTCTGTTAACGCTAACGATTGCCAAACATTAGGGTGTTTTCTACTAACGCTAATGATTATCTGAAAGTCATTTAGCTAGAGGGGCAGGTAGGTAATATTCTTAAAACGCCTTGATGTCCAAAATGTATATCGGTCAACAGACTTATACCTAAAGATAACTAAACTCAATGAGTTGTTAAATTATGTTCTTAAAACTAATAGACATATCAATGAAAATCTGGCACGTACATGGTACCGTTTGCCTGATTTTCTCTGTAATAAATATAGGTTAATACGAGGGCGGGTAATGTAAGTGCGTTTCTAGTTTAGCTGACACATTCATCATTTCGAGACGGGACCGCACCACTAAAGTAGTATATATAGGTAGTACCCATATTGAAATACATTTGTTTAATCAATATGCTTATGACTAGCTCATCCGGGCCGTTTTTCGGGTTCATAAATAAGCTGACACTTACAAATGAGAAGACTTTCTCCTAATGTAAGAATTTCCAAATTCTGAATAGAAGGACCTAAGATTACTTTCGGCATAAATTTTACCTCTTTATGATAGGTAATAAAATACATTAGAGCCTGTATTGTATAGGAATATAGGTATCCTTTTGGGTTGTTTGTTTTAAGTCTGTGAGTAGCTTTTATCTGGAGAGAATGTTTTGTTCGATTTTTCTCTCGATTATTAAGTTTTAACGAACAATTTACACTCATATAATAATCAGAGTTCTATGAAGGTAGAAGGTACAATAACATTTCAGCTTAATAGTTTTTATTTATAAGATTTTTTTCACCAATCTATCATATTCTGGATAGACGCTCAACGGGAGTATACACGATCAAACAGTTGCAGTTGATTTTTAAACGAAATTTCTGAAGCTGTATGGAATATTCCTGATATTGTAAGCTAAACATAATGTATTTGATAAATAAAATTATTTGATTAGGACTTAAACGCCGTTTTTGTTCGTGACTCGTCTCACTTCCACATTGTCAACATCCTTACTTAGCAATTATCTTTCTTTGCGACGTGGAGGCTTTGAGCGTCTTATCACAAAGCTAACAATTCCCAAACCTAGGTATCTAAAACAAAGAACTCGCGATATTGATATGACTGTCCTGTTGGTCTAGTGGTTAGTGGCCCTGACTGCTATACCAGAGATCGTTCGATTCCCACCCAGGATGAATGTTTGTGTGATTAGCACGATCATTTGTTCAGTGTCTGTGCCATATTTGTGAGTATTTACAAATATATAAGTTTTGTACTCATAGTACAAATTCGGCATAGTTTGAGACTAGATAACGTTGTGTCAAAGTCGTGACTCGTGGAATAATATTTATTTATTTATATTCAGTAGCAATGTACTAGAATAATCCATTAATAACTGCATACATAGTATTGGCATTTTCTGCATAGTGACTTAACATCAAAGGGTAATGATTGAGGAAGGCCTCTGAGGTGGCTCACGGCCGACCTACAGACCTAACATAGAATTACAAGCTATTATATATGTTTACGACATTTTATGACTTTATAGGATAATTTTTACAATGATGTAACTAGATAGGTACTTGACTGTTAGAACATTTTTTTTTACATAATCAATGTTATTCGGTACGGTTTTGTATTTTTTTTTTTTTATTTAACACACGCGTAAAATTATCAGTGCAGGTACTAACTACTTAATGCAGTAGTCTATGTACTTAGATATTAAGATCTAGGAACTTAAACAGTAATAAAATCTGAAATAAACAAATGGCACAATAAAAACCTGCAAAAGGTATATTATTCGGATGTATAAAAAAGGTTCCGAAAGATATTTAAACTGCCTAAATAACATTATGTAATGACTAAGTTATTATTTACAACTGTAATATGTGGAGTTAAATTAATTTACCGAATCATTACGTCGTAACGAACTAAATTTATACTAAAGCAATAATTCCATATTTTCGTCTTTTTATTGTTAGCAATAGAAGTTACAATGTTTAAACCATAGTTATAACAACAAATTACTTTAAGGCTTTACTTAAAAGGTAGTAATAAAACATTTTGTTTTTATCACAGAGCCATCTGTTAATAAATGTTACAACTATAAGACAACGCCACCTGTTAGTTTATGGCAGAACTACATAGAATCGCGGCTAGTGTTCGGACAACATAGGTGACCAATGAAATAAGCGCAGAAACTTAAAACTTTAGGTGTAGAGGAAACCAGATATCATTAGAAACGATAATTATGAAGTATTTTGAAAGAAACTAAAATTGAGAAAGTGATTCTCTACAGAAAATTGGTTTCAAAGTTATTCCTTGTAGCGACATCTATCACATCTAAGAGGTGTTAAAACGAGAAGTGTTCGGAACGTGTATTAGTTTAGACATACTTTACTAGATGTCGCGTCCATTGTTGTTGTTAGTTCGCCTGGTTTGGACAATCAAAACATTTCAATTGGTAAATAATGTAGAAGATCAGATAACAAGCTCCTGTTGCTTTAAAAGTTAGTTTAAAACTATTCCACGATGTGTGCTGCGTGTGATATACCGTTCTTATGAACATCCTTCAAAAATTTAGTGATATTGAGAATATTTGGAGCTTTATCAGGAGTAATTATGATTAAACCATCAAGCCGCTCAAAGGTATGTCAATAATATATTTATAACTTATTATTTATCTACTGGAGTTTGTAAATATACTAAATAATGCATTGTTTTAATGTCTGTCGTCTGAGATATTGTAATTTCTTGAATAGTACTTGTAAATGTATAAGAGTTCGGTGTTTATTTGGGTGCAGCTGGGGTGAATGACCCCTACTCTATATCGGAGTGGGTCTATGGAGCGCGGTGCACTCCGTTGTCACGGTAACGAACCCCCGCTCACTCCACTCGCTTAGGTTCGGCCGATTTAACTATTAAAATCCTTAATACGACATATCCTGAATAAATATACCTACAGGTATTACGAAAGTAGGTACTATACAACCATTCAAAGTTTTTTTAGACTCTATGTGGCAAAATTGATAATAGGAATAAGACGGGATACAAAACTCTTCAGACAAGTCAATTGTGGCTAGTATACACCTAATAGTAACAGCTGAATACCCTTTTCAATTCAGTATTCATTCAGTTTTTTTGGAAAGGACACCTACCTAGCACTGCCTACTTTTCTTGGTATAAAAACTCTTTTGAAATATTAAAATAGCAATTACTCATCTAAGTATCTATAGTTGTAGTAGGTATTATGTAATTTTTAAAGGGGAATTTAAATAATTCTATTCATAATATAGGGTCGTTTTTATGTCTATTCTTTGAAGGTCAGACATTGAGCACAACGCCTAATTTGTATTCAATGTTATGTAGGTCAGAGGTCAAATATGACACCTACCTACTTGCCGAAACGATGTGCTCTTAATTTTTTGTACCTACCATTTAACTGTGGTGGTCTTGCGGTTCTATGTATGGATTTGAACGAGGTGCAGGTTCAATTCTACATCGTACAAGTAGATTCCAATCCGATTTTTTTTAAAGTAGGTAATACTCATGTACTTTCCTAATTAAGACACCGCTGACAAATGGTGATGGAAAAAATGCTATATTAAATGCTGTCTTAACTGTATGAATTAAAAACCAAGTAGTTTTTCTTTTAAACTAGGTAGACATCTTGCGCGATCTTACCTACTTTATTATTTCGATAGTAATTGCTTAGAGTTGAGTTTTTACACTGTTGTCGTTGAGATTGCCCCTTAAAATAAACATTGTATGAGAAAAATATGATATTTCTCAACATTTTGACAACGCCATCTAGTTTCAAACTAAGTGTACGAGAGAATCGTGTTATGAGTACTGGCCAACTGATAAACCAACTTTTACACATTCTAGATAAATTACCCCCAGACACAGAAAAAATCATTGTCTTCATCACACAAACATTTTTACTGGGTAGGAATGAACCCACGACTTCCAGAATAGTAGTCAGGGCCACAAGCCACTAGAACTACAGGCCAGTTGAAAAACGAATTTAGCAATTTTTTATAGCAGTAAAAAGATGACATACGTAGTGGCTAAAAGTATGTAAACAGGCCCTCAAAGGTTTAGAAGCTAATGAAGATGTCATTAGTTTGAACTTCAGCATTTTATTATGTTGCCAATAAGTACTGAACATCTGATAAGTACACTTTGTATCTCAAACTAATTGCTGTAGGCAGTATGAGCGGAAATTACGTAATACGAAGTTTGGTTAAAAATCACAAAAAGCGTCGTAACATAAAAACACAAAAAAACCACTGTACATATGTATATAAGGATGGTTCAGGTACCTCTAAGTGTCCTCTATCCCTAGACACCTTGTACATAAAAACAAATTACCACTCTCGAAATCTCAGACACTACAAAACCTACAAAATTGCAATTTGTCTGGTAGGTTCCTCAAAGGGTGAACATTTCTACTAAGAATCAGAATCCGATAAGGATTTTACAAAAGTCCACCACTACTCAAATTATTTTTGTAATAAAAGATTGAAATTTAAAATTTATGCGCTGTTGGCAACGTATCTTTAGAAATCAACCCCTTTTTGGGGCAAATCGTATAATAGCTTGGATGAAAGTTCAATGTTATTGAAGTTAAAGTAATTATGGTCGACTTACATTATTTTAAATAGTATATTAAATTATTTATGTGGATCTTTACTGCCAAAACCACTTCACGCAAATGAAACCGCGGTCCAAAGCTTGTCTTATACCGCGAATTGTAGAATAATACCATTTAATAGTAATATTTTTATTCTTATCTTTTTTCCTATAGTGAGTAATGTTCTCATACTTTTTCGGTGCATTTGCTCACCTTTACTTTTCTCTCACACTGTCAATCAGAAAGCTTGAAGTCTTGGCTACGGTAAGACACAATTACAACCCTAAAAGATCCCCAGAAAGACATGTCAAAGGAACAAATACCTACAAATCCTATTGTTACTGTACGCGATTAAAGCGCAGATGTGTTCTCATAAGAATCTTATTACCCAATGTACAAAACCAGACAATTGTAAAAGGGCAAAAATATAAAAGGAATACCCCACAGTATACTTATTCCTTGGCCTAATTCATTTTCATTCACTTTTAGCCAACAATTATGTGTGAAAAGAAACTGGTTTTCAATTGAGCCATTAAAGTTGTAGTACTCGTTCATTCAAAGTAATATTACACGAATGTCTTTTTAAACATGACATAAGTGAGACATGTAAAAGACTGGCCCCGATATTGTTAAAGAATTTAAAAGACTTCAAAAGTCCAAACAAGAGTTGAGGGTAAGTGAAAACAAGAACTTTTTGTTAGTCAATCAAATTGTCAGTCAGCTTCCTTTTATCCTTTTGAGAAATCTGTAACTCTGATAAAGAGATGGTGCAACTCCCCATGAGCATGCCATCTTAATAATACTAAATTTAAGTAACGTGGGACACTGCCAAATAAGTGGTTGAGGTCAAACCAGCTGTTAAAGAAAAGACTAAAACACCTATGAACATAAAATAGTCCAATGAAGATATCAAAGTACGCTCTCTAGCTAACTTCGCAAATGTGTTCAAAATATGTATAATCAACAAAAGCCGGTAAAACGACCAGCTTCAGCAAATCACTTTTTGCTCCAAGAACTGGTTTAGGAAGTAAAGGAAATTAATAAAAACTTTTTGGTATCTTTGAACCTTTCTTTTTACCCGACTGCGCCAGGAGGAGGACAAACAAATTACCCAAATATCGACAGTAGCTTACTTAGATTTCTCCAAAAGGGTTTAATTAATGTTCGACTAATGCTAGATACAGATTAATATTGCACTGATTGTATGTCCTGCCTGCATTAATATTAATGTACGGTATACTGTATACTCTTCACACTAAATTATAGAGCTTGTTTTTTTGTTTTTTAATAATTATTTTATATTAGTAGATGACGTATGCAAACATAGGGTTTACTACCAGGTCGTATAAATTTTATTTGAGTAGTGTACGTACGCCATTAGTATTAACTTTTAAAGGGTTGACCGTCGCTCGATACGCGAGGGCCCAGTACAATACCTGCTCACTTTTTATAGATTGGTATTGATGTACTGTCGCGATCCATTCTAGAAAGCCTTATACGCCTTTTCCAACTCACTAAGTATATTTAGAACGGGTCCCGATAGCTTAAATATATTTCAAAATATTGTTAGAAATACAATAAGCTCCAGTTCTATTATTAACCCACCCCTATCATTCGTGTTTTGGTGAGCACTAAACTCCTTAAAGCGCCTAAAGAGTATAATGTAAGGTCTAAATATTTTTTATGTCGCTTTGACGCCTATAACCTCGCCTTAGCAACCTTCGCGATTCTTAAGTTCAAGAGCAATCGGGTACGATGACTTTCAAGTTTTAGGGTTTTTTCATTTCCATATTACAAAGAAATGCAGTCGGGTTTTTTTAGTTTTTTTTTTTAAATTACCTTTCTTTAATTTAAACACCCTAACAAGAAGAAAACATAATTTTATCTTTTGTATTATACTAACAACTCCTCATTTTACACAATTTGTATATAATAATAAAAGCTTGTCGCTCGATTTACCACAAATGATTCTGATATAAAGGAATATTGATAGGTAAGTAAACCTCGCGACACGATTTTATTATTATACTATACTCCATTTGTTTAGGTAATTAACTAAATGTAAACAATCTTGGCATTACTTTTTAACCAAAAAAATAATTTAAAATATAGATATTACCACTTACAAATCAAATATCTATAGTTTTAGAAAATCTGAATGTATTTCAAGTTATAAAAAGTATTTTACATTTTTCAAGATCACATTTTGTATAAAAGACATACCAAAATTGTTTACATTTAGTTAATTACCTAAACAAATGGAGTATAGCGCCGCCACCGAATATAGGCGGCGCCACTAGCGCGCGCTCCAGCGGCTAAGTCGATGGCGGTGTATATCTCCACGGACTTTGCCGCTGGAGCGCGCGCTAGTGGCGCCGCCTATAATCGGTGGCGGCGCTACTAGCGCGCGCTCCAGCGGCTAAGTCGATGGGAATGACGGCCCTACGTTGCGGAACTAACGCCACTGCGGATATTTGGTAGCTTTTTGCAGTTGCACGAGGACGCGTAATTGCGTAGCGCTTGCTACTTTTATTATTATGTAGGCGCTCGAAAATAACAAGATCTTGTTTATAAAACACTAGCGACCCGCCCCGGCTTCGCACGGGTGCAATGCTGATACTAAATATACTATAGAAAAACTGTGAATATTTATTTAAAAACATAGCAAACGCAAACGTGAACAAAATATCTTCGAAAATATTCATTTAAAACTTGTGATGTGTACCATATAAATGAATATTAAATCAACAATGTATTTAAGCTATTTAATTGGTTAAGGATTAATGCTGTATCGGTTAAAATCGCTTCAAAAAATTAGCCATGTCGTAAAAAGTTAATGACAAAAAAAAATATTGTGGGATAAGATAAGAGATAGACATAATTATACCATCGCGGAGTTTTCTGTGGACTTTTTCAATGTGTACAATACTAAGTACATTATTTTGATTCTTAAATCACCCTATCTATTAAAAAAACCGCACCAAAATCCGTTGCGTAGTTTTAAAGGTTTAAGCATACAAAGAGACATAGGGACAGAGATGAAGATGATTACTTTGTCGTGATATAATCTTTGGTAATTTAGTACTGAAAGCGATTAAATTCCCCGGAAAATATTTTTTCCCATGGGAATACGTTGTTTTCCCGAGGTGAAAAGTAACTTAATGTTCTTCTTTAAGTCTTATACTATCTCCTTACCAAATTTAATTTAAATCTTTTCAGTAGTTTAGACGTAAAAGCGATCGGCCCACCTGAATTTTCCCACTTTCCCATGGGAATGCGTCATTTTTCCGCGGTAAATAGTACCCTATATCCTTTCTTGGGTATTAAAATATCTCCATACCTACCAAATTTCATGTAATTTGCTAATTTTATAATATTAAAAGTATGGATTTACATACATTGCAAGTTAAATAAAAGCTTTTAAAATATGTGACAATGACGTGAGTGATCGACGCGGCGTTAAGGTGCTACCCCAAGTACAATGTTCAATCGTGGTTGTTTTAAGGTTTTTTAAACGACCATAAATCGATTTAGCAATATAATATGCCATTTAACTATGTGTATAAGATCTTTTATTTTTTAATGCTTTAGGCATACCTATATTTTTCTCAAGGATTAGGAATTTTATGTAGGTACTGTAAAACAAAAGTCGAATAAAAAAAACATGTCGAAAATTTTCAATTTATAAGAAGCTAATAATTTGACACCGACTTCAGTGAGTACCTACCTAGGTGATATGATGATATCTTTTGTTAATAAGATTATTTTCAAGATTTTGGTGCCGCTGTTTTCGATGTTGGTTTTTATTTTTTGATAAAATAGTTTATTACTACGTGCATATAAATACATCGGTGTTTGAAAAAAATCCGCGATGTTGGTTGAAAGTACACTGACAGCCGCTTGCTTTTGTGGCAGTTGTCTTTGAGCTAATCTGTTCAAACAGAACCGTCTCGGAATCGTGCGTCTATCAGTTCATCTCCGATTTTCAATATTTATATGGTCACTAACCACTTCGAAAATAGCCAGTCAACTTCATAGGAACCCCTTAATTCGCAAGTGCTGTCACAGGAGTCGTAGCTCAGGTGGGAGAGCGTTCGCCTGACGAGCGAAAGGACCCGGGATCAAAACTCGGCGACTCCATCCAAGTAGCGCAGGACATTTTGTATCTTTTATTTTAGGGACTTTTGCTGCAACAACAACAGGCTAATTTTAATCAAATTAAAAAACTGTAAGGACTCAGGAATTATCGAGATAAAACGGAATAACTTGTTCACTTACATTTCGCACGAGTCAGGGTCATCTTTTAGGGTTCCGTATCCTAAGGGTAAAACGAAACCCTTTCACTAAGCCTCCGTTGTCTGTCTGTTTGTCTCCAGGCTCTACCTCATAAACCGTAATAGGTAGAAAGCTGAAATTAACAAAAGAAAACGGTAAGGGTTCAGAAATTATCGATTATTTTTTAATTTGCACGTTAAAAAATAATACTGGCGGGACAAACAAATATTGACAGTACTTAAATTTCTACAAAAGGGTTTATAATTAATGTTCGACTAGTAGGTACAAGATACATATTGTACTGATTGAATATTGTTTGTCCCGTCTGCATTAATGTTTTACGAATAAATTATATTTTTAGTACTTACATTAAAATACATGTGTTGTTTATGTAAGTATCGAATAAAATATAATGAACGGTGTAGCGTATACAGATACTCTTCACACTATATTATAGAGCTTGATTTTCCCCATTTTAGTTAGTGGTGGCTTTTTGCAGTCGGGTTTTTGTTTTTATAATAATTATTTTAATTCTGACTTTTTATTTCATCACTACATAGTATAAAGCAAAGTCGCTTCCCGTGTCTGTCTGTATGTATGTTTGCTTAGATCTTTAAAACTACACAACGGATTTGGATGCGGTTTTTTAATACATAGAGTGATTCAAGGGGTAGGTTTATATGTATAAGTAATATCATGCTTAACAAATTAGAAAACCATTAATAATTTCAAATTACAATTACAAAATGTAAATAAACACATTTTTTCGCGCTTACTTTGCAAACGCAGGCTGAACCCTAAAAAATTCATCAAAATAATGTACTAATTATTTGTACACATTGCAAAGGTTCAAGCCGTTTAGGCTGCAGAGCGTACCAATGCCAAACAATTATACTTACATACATACTCTCGTAAAACATAACCCTCCTTCTGGCGCAGTCTTGTAAAAAATGTACACGATTGAACCAGCAAAAACCAATTCAAAGGTTATTTCAGACTCATCAAAGTAGAATAATTGAAAAGTGCAGCCCTTTTCACTTATTCATTGGAAAGATGGCATGATATGTCGCCTGGTCAGACATTTTCATGGTCTAAGCACAGTATAATATTATATACAGTATGACGTCTTTATACAAACGGGTTCAACGCGAGTTATACGCTCAGCGTCCTTCAGTCGTGAGCGTCGCAGTGACGAACGAACGGTGAGTTGTTAATATACCTACTTAAAATGCTGATGATGATGAAATGATATAATTAAAATGATGAGCAGCCCTATCGCTGTTACGTGCGGCGCGGCTGTAGGCGTTTTTCTAATAAATGGCCGAGTACTACCACTGTATTTATTCATACTGTGGTCTAAGGTTGTGCATGCTTGTTGCATAAGTTAGTGACAGTTGAAAAGGTTTCGATATTAGGTAACTTACTATAATTTTCCCACTTTGTAACAATATTTTCAGTATTAGATAGGTATCAGATGTGACTCCGATCATGGAAGTAATAAAACAATTTATTTTGTATAAAATTTACCGGATAAAGTAACTGACGCAGGGATAAAAAGTAGAAAAAGGCCGGCTCTACCCTTTTTGACCCTGAGCCTCAATCTACGACCTATAACCTTACAGTTTTGGTTTTAAAATAAGTGACGATAAAAACTTTTTGTATGGAATAAGCAATGAACATCATAGTTTTAATAAAATATTGCTGGTTTTTGTTAGTATATCTTCACTATCTACTAAAACATAAAGGTAAGTCGTAGTGGCGCGTGCTGCTATTTTTCTGTTACTCCTTCGTTTGTTTTGCACCGTAATCTTTGATAGTTCGTTGGCCAAGTGTACTTTAATGTACCTATATCTATCCTCTACTTTAATTTTATCGCGAATTCCATTATTACAATTTATTGACTTGTAAATGATTACATGCAAATAATACCATTTAAAGGTATAATTCAAACTTAACTGATTTGTAAAGTCGTGTATCAAAAAATCTGAAACAACAACTTATATTGTATTTCAATTGCACGAATTAAATGGCCGTATGAAGTAGTATTATTACGCTAAATACCACTGAGCGCGTGTCACGGTTTTGATCCCTCTGTGGAACAAGAATTCGTCAACTCACAAATGCTTATTTTGAGTCTGAGTGTCCTTGTCCATGTAATGTAAATGTCTGCAAAACCCCCAAGTATTATATTGCTTAACTAGCTGATACCCGCGACTTTGACCGCAGGAATGTCGATTATAGCAGTAAAAACATTACTCACTTCTGACCCAATCCTTTTATACTGAACGAATTTATTATAATTTCTAATAACTATCGTTATATTTTAGTCGCTATAAACTAAAACTTAACAAATTATATGCTAAAACCTTCTTTGAGAAACAATCTATACATTGGTAAAAAGAGCATGATAATTAGTGGTGTAGTTTTTGAGTTTATCCCTGACAGACAGACACGGCGGAGGACTTTGTTTTATAATATAGTCGTAGTGATACGGTAGTCTTTTTTTAAACAAAAGAAAATCTGCAGTTGACTATGAATTTCAACTAGTTTGTTCTTTATCTATTACTAGCTTTTGCCCGCGGCTTCGCACGCGTTAAGAAGTATTATTGTTTAGCAAATTAGTGTAAAAAATTAGGGCCTACAAAATTTCCTTGTACACAATATTCTTAACTAATTTGTCATTTGGCGCTAAATCTATCAAGCTACTGGGAGAACTTACTCGTGAGCAAGCAACATAGAACTGCCCATGAGAGAAGCAATGTTCTCTCAAGTCAATACCCGCAAATTTGAGAGTTTGCCCCTGAGACTTGTTTATAGTCATGGCTAGTCAAAAATCTAAGAAGATTTCTCCAAACATCCCCTATTTCATCCCCTTATGTGTGAAATTTTATCTTATATTATATTATAATTATTATTTATTTATTTATTATTTAAAAAGAAATTTATTAAAATCTTTCTTAGCGGATGCCTACGTTATAGTACCCATGTAAAGTCTCAGCCTGATCGGTTCAATTTTGACAAAGTTTCATAAAAAATTTCATCCCCTATTTTATCCCCTTGGGGGTAGAATTCATCAAAATCCTTTCTTAGCGGATACCTACGTCATAACATCTACCTGCATGCCAAATTTCAGCCCGATCCCTCCAGTAGTTTGGGCTGTGCGTTGATACATTAATTTCGATCGAATTTGATTACCATAAAAACGGTTCTAGTGAGTTAATCTTAAAAGATAGACATATACTGTCGCGGACATTTTTTTAGATCATTTCAATAGGAATAATTCTTACATACATATATTGTGTATATCTTGAACCGTTTTCGCAGCGCACGCAACGGAAGCCCTCAAGGATGAACAATTTTCCCCGTTTTTTTTTACATTTTCCATTATTTCTTCGCTCCTAATAATTGCAACGTAATATTATGTAGCCTAAAGCCTTCCTCGATAAATGGTCTATTCAACACAAAAAGAATTTTTCGATTCGAACCAGTAGTTCCTGAGATTAGCGCGTTCAAACAAACAAACAAACTCTTCAGCTTTATAATATTAGTATAGATCTGGACTCCAGTATTCGTACGATAACCATTCACAGAAACTCACCTCCGAACGGGCCGAATTAGGAAGACCATCGATGAATATTTAAAGCTCTCTCCACCGACGACATGTCTGTTCTGGCTACAGGCTTAACTCGAAGCTAAAACCTAGCATTATTACCGCAATTAGGTTCAAGACACATGAAATTGGAGCCCAATTCTCTGATATTTTAGCCAACTGAATCTACATGTGGTGTGTAGCAAATTTAAAACAAAGCTACATTTTTAACACGAATAAAATAATCGAAAATGGAAAATACTTTATTGTAATTTTCAAAACTTTATTGTAATTTCCTTTGCTTAATTATTGTGTTTTGGACTAACTTAGCAGGGAAAATGTTTGGGAACTTAACGATTTTTTATGAGCAGACTTAAAGGTTTAAAGATTACTTGGTTATATTTATACGTACAAGTGTGTACATAGATAACCTTACGATGTAATATAACAATGCTATTGCAACGTTTTTGGAGTATTTCCAGATATTTGTAAAATACGTTACAGTTTAATTTGTGATAGTGCTTTCACAAATTAAACTGTGCAGTGCAATTATCGTAAGAGTTATAAAAGTTTAATGAGTATTCATGTGGAATCTCCAACAAGTTCTAACTGGCACTACAGTCTAACATCATATTCAGTTGTACGTGTAAAATGTAACACAATTAGGTACACAAACAATTATCTCTAAACTTTCATCATAAATAATCTGAAGATTTTAATTTTGAATTTGTTTTAAACGCAAAACAAATTGTCGAGTTTGTTTAAATTGTGAAAACTGGAAAAGTAATTTGCACACGATTCATGGACAGATTAGCTTCTACTTTTTGAACAGATTAGCTCAAAAAGAACTGCCACAAAATCGTGGCTGTCGTGTACTGTCAATCTTTATCGCGGATTTTTCGAACACCGATGTTTTTACAACAATAACAAATTAATATTAAAAAAATTAAAACCGACTCCAACAACAGCGACACTACCACTTGAAACGAATCTAATTTTAAGTTTTTTGTGCCACTATTTATTGAAGTTAGCTTTATTTGTTAAAATTAATTAATTTTAAAGACTATTTGTTGTTAATTGCTTTTCTTTTTTATTGTTAGCGGTTAGACCTTTGTTTAACCTATCACAATAGTTTTCAGTCAACAACTATAAACTAAAACTTATCTCACCGAACCCAACTAAAACTGCACAAGATCTTTTAAAATCCAACTTTACAGAATATTCTTTAAGTTATAAAAAGAATCACGTCATACATTTTTCATAATGATACCGTTTATAATACATGCGTCTGCAGATTTCCTCAATTGCGATTTTAGTGCAACAAAGACTTGTCTTGACAGCATAATGCTTAAAACACGTTGCTGTCACAAAGCTGCCCGTTCATATACCATTCTTCTATTATGCACGTTGACGTAGACGGTATTCATGAAGTCTAAATTTAAATATCCATTTTACAATGTTGCATCCTGACAGGACACGTCACATTAAACTGTAATGTCTCCAGACCAATTTAAGCGTGATTAAAAAGTCTATTATAAAATTTGAGGAAGCAGGCTGTTGAATTGCGACTTCGTAAGCAGTAATGGGGTGATGACAACTTTTTTTAACGTCCGTCATATAGTTTAATGAAAAATATTGTATACTTATTTTTTCTTTTGTCCCGCATACAAAAATTAACCAAAGTACAGTCAATATAACTTCCGTGTGACGTCACTTCTTGATATACATTCTGTGTAGTCCTTACGTCACAAGCCCTCTCCTAAACTTTATAGCAGTGTATCTTCGTTTTTTTATTGCTTAGATAAACGCAAAAATACGTGGGTATTTTTTAATTATCTATCTGACGGATTAATTAGATTTTTACTTTTAGTACCCTATCATCATCGATTTTCTTTTGCTAGATGGGATAGGTTTTTAAAATTATTTTCTTTTTGTTAAGTTAGGATGAATCTAACAAACTAAAAATATGACAAATTCAATGACGTAATAACTCCGCTTCAGGAAATTGAAGTGCTTTCAAATACGAGGTGCATTTGAAGAGGCAAAACGATGCCTGGAAATAGCAAACCAGATTATTGATTAACCTGCCCTGGTGTACATGCGACAAGTTCTGAACCCAAAGACTCTTCAGCCTAAGAACTTTTTGTTTGAATTAAGTTGGTTTCAACTTTCTTTCACGTTAAAATTGACACTGCTAGCATTTATCAAACTTTGTGAAATCAAAACAATGCCTATTCCAGAGCACTTGTTAAATATTTGTTGTCTTTCAATTGAACGTGAACATTCTTCTTTGGAAATATTATTTACAAAAAGTTTCTTTAGGCTTTCGTTAGACAAAAATTTGAGAAATATCAACTTCAATATCAACTGCAGTTTATGGCAGCCCTGTACTGAACATTGACTTCTCCCAAGATAAAAAACAATGCCCGAGCTTAGTGATACGTGAATTATGCCGGACAATATAGACTTTATCGTAATTAAAAAAAAATCTCTATTCAGTAATGTCTCCAATACTCAAAGTGATATCAAGATTCAGAACTTCAGCGTCTTCTTTGAATTCGTCCTCGTTCGTTAGAGTTTTGTGTAGGTCCTTTGACACAAGTCTAGGGAACACACGCTAGTTTGTCGTCTATGCTTTGTTAGAAATTTCCTTCGCCGTTAGAGCCAACTTTGGCGATGTAATTAATTAATGGACCTCTCTCACATCACTAACTTTTACGACTTTGTCTGGTTTCTTGAGAATAGGGGATGCACCCACGCTTTTGGAATGGATTTGTTAAAGGAAGACCAAGATGTCTAAATACTCCGTTGATTAAGGCGTCTGAAGGTTTGTTAGTGCTTTAATATCTTGTAGTACTATCTAATCTGAGCCTCTTAGCTGATTTTGCCTATTAGCTTAGTAATAAGTCTAATATCACCTTCTTAGTTTTTCTAAGTTTCGTTT
The DNA here is from genome assembly GCA_941860345.1 of Chrysodeixis includens. NCBI lineage: Eukaryota > Metazoa > Arthropoda > Insecta > Lepidoptera > Noctuidae > Chrysodeixis > Chrysodeixis includens. The sequence goes on from OW796090.1 coordinate 12,488,614, forward strand.
GTATATTTCGGGTCTGATCTCACAAAAATGTTCTCGAACCTACAGTTGCGACAAAGTTGTTCGCCTCCCCTTATTGCTTACAATATTACACGTGATTCGGCTTTAGTACAAAGCGCTTGATTCCCAAGTGCAAGAGTTCCATCTTAAGCGTATCTCATTTCCACATCCAGATCAAGTCAATACAACGACCAGTATCTATGTAAATAAAGAGATTACAAATTTAAAAACAGATTCGTGTTTGTGTGTTTACAAATTATTATTCAATAACTTGGGATGAGCACCGCTCTCTGTTACGTTGCGCTGGCGACCACGAAATTATAGTTTTATTTGAAAATCGCTCTAAGAGATGTTAAGGAGTCGTTTTTAATCATCATTTTATCATCCTAAAGCTAATACTAGAAGAGTACCACTATCTCATAAAGAAATCTGTAGCAGTTTTCGGCCTCCCTCTCGCAACCGCAGCAGAAGTGACATTTAACCTTCTAATTTCCTGTAACCTACCCTAAATTCACGACCACTATTAGTTTTTTGATCCTATTTGAAATTTACCTCATATATTGTAAATTTCAGTAATATTGATTAGTGCGTAGAACAGAGAGAGCACCCACCGCAAGCTGACCATTAACAATCAGAAGATCAGATGACTACATTAGATAGCTGAGGTACGGGCACTTCAATCGTATTGTTACAAGGAATCATTCCGCGGAACTTTCTTACAATTTTCTCCCAGTAAACAAACTATAATAAATATTGGCATTACGCCAATATTTATTATAGATTTTCGATTTTAATAAAGACTGCAACGTGGAAAAACTCGTTATGTTACATTGTTCTTAAGGGTCGGAAAACATTGGTGGTTTTACGGCAAATGAGTGTGACTGATTATTTTTCTGGAGTTTATACTTCAATTTCTTTTTTGCGAGAAATAGCACGTACTGTAAAGAAATACAGTTTTCATTTTTAAGTAAATTACTGCACTACATTGTTAAAACTTGTTTTTCTTTGCGCGAACAGTGCGCGTTTTTTACTCAGACGCTATCCTAAAATAGTCACTTTTAAATAATTCCTGTACATCTAGTATTCAAAAAGGTTTTGCGTGTAACAGTATAAATTGCAAGAATTCGGGATTTTAGCCTTCATTTGAATTTTTCCAGTTCAATTACAGATTTAGAACAGGCAGCCTGCAGACAGATTCAATTAAAAAATAACAGTTTTAAATACAGCCGAAAATGTGTCTGTCATTTAGGTACATTTAGCCTGCAGTTAGAAAATGGATGGAGCTAAAGATAAAATAGAATTTAGGCAGTGGACTATCGAAATAACATGAAAACGGTTATTTTAATGTTGCAATGGTTGGAATTCGTTGCAGCGCCTTGTTTCCTAGAGAGGATTTTCTGATATTTGTTAGAAATCTTTTATAGTCAGCCTCAGGCAAGAAAAATAAAAAAATGTTAAGCTGATATCTGAATATCATAAAAAGAATTAATCAAAGGAAGCCAATATAAAGCTCGATTATAAAGCATTTTTTTTAACTCCATGCATTTTTGATCGTAATGTAAATTTGAAAGAAATCTTGTAGGTACTTCTTCAGCATCTGATTTTCCGATTCACTTATCACTATTTCGAGTTATATGAATATGAAACTTATGTGTCGGTATGTGAAAACTTTATTCATAAATATTCTGTAGTATAAAATTCTTGTAAATCTAAATATTCAGTCCTTCGAATCGTGAAATTTTTACATAGAATCGATGCGTAATATGAAGGAGTTATGCTCAATCACACGGTTAAAGTATTGCACTGGTATTTATGTACTCGAAAGATATTACGACAGGCCTGGTAGTCTAGTGGCTAGTGGCCCTGACTGCTATACCGGAGGTTGCGAGTTCGATTCCTACTCAGGACAATGTGTGTGTGGATCACGATCATTTGTTATGTGTCTGGGTGTAACGTATGTTTATCAGTTGACGAGTACTATGCAAACAAAACTTGTGCTTAAGTTTTTGGCATAGAAAAAAAAACGAATTTAAAAAAAAATCAAGAGCCAATCGTTGAAAGTCCACAAAATTCTTAATTAGAACAAGACTTGAAATTTTACTATTATATTTGCTGCTGGATATATCTTAATATCTTTATGCCTAATAATTAATTTTCTGCTTGATATCTCCACCACATAGGCATGGTCGACTATCCCAAGCGGAGATTAAAACCACAACCATTGCGGTATCATACATCGACTCACTGACTATCTAGCAACACGTGGATATTGAAAGAAAAATCATTTACAGTAATCATTGAACTAAAATAAGCTATTTACCCAAATAATTACTGATTTTTTATGACATAACGTGATTGAAAGTACATACTTCTATTTCCCCATAAATATATGGGGAATTTATTTTATAAAATTAAATAATGAAAGCATATCAGTTAGAAATAAAGTTATAAAAGCAAACACTAGACCCTAAAAGGATTAACATAGCTTTTGCACTAGAGTATAGAGTAGCAGACATTGTTATAATGAGGCTTAATCTCTCTCTATGAGATAATGAGCGCCCAAAATAAGTATCGAGTGAATAGCAGGCATTTTAATTACTCTTACGACAAACACAATTGTATATAAAATCTTATTAAAATGGCTGACTTGATGATAAAAAATAATTGACAAAATTAAATATTCAAAACACCAAAAAATATGTACGACAATCAATTTCTTATGTGTATATGTTACAGCCAAAATGATTAATGACTAGTCATTATATAATTATAATATACAATAAAATGTTAGTATAACCGCTACCATTTTCCAATTGACTAATATCTATTTAATAGATTATACGTATTGGATCAGAGAAAATCGAATCATAGATACCAAATGTACCTATACCAAGATCGCAAAAAAACAAAGCAATGTTTTGACTGTTTTCGACATAAACAAAGTTCGTACCGCTAATAAACCGAGAGAAATGATTGACTAATTGGGTGACGTAGTTTAATGGCATTCATGTGACATTCAGGTACAACCGCTCACTGCAGATCTTTTATCGAATGGTAATGTACATTATTGAGCTCATTCATTGCCAAATTTAAGAATTGAATCACAGTTATTACAATTGTGGGAGAGGGACGTCGCTCTACGTTGTGTAGTGTTGTGTTACGTTTCCACAATTGCAATAATACTACTTTAAGACGTGAATGTATGTTCACAGGAGTATGTGAGTATGTATATTGTGCGTATCGTGGTTAGCTTCTAAGGATAAACATTTGAGAAATTAAATAAAGGATGATTGGCTATTTGACGAGGCGCAGATTAAAAATCAGGTTATAAAATTTAGTGCGTAGGTACCTATCAATGTATTATTAAATTTAAGTTATATTTAGTAATTTTGAGTTCAGGAAATCAGGTGATTCATAGGCTGTATTACAGGAGAAGCTGACTGATGATTGTCATTTCTGTCTTTATGTAGGCTATTTCTTTATGCAAAATATGAGACAATCGCTAAGTGCCTTGTCTTCGCCTTAATTCTTACCAATTACATTAATACTTTATTTTGCATTCAGGCAAGATAAAATAGTAGGTACTAATATTATAAACGCTCATTTGTTACTCTTTCACGCTTAAACGGTATTACCAATTAGATATTATGGAGTTAACTGTCACCCTGGATCAACACAATGTAGACTACTTCTTCCCCGACTGCGAAAAAGAAGGTTCACGCAGGTTCCTCTTTTACGCTTAAACCGCTATACCAATAATAATAAAATTAAGTATGGGGTTAGATGATACCCTGGACAAACATATAGGTTAATTTTCCCGACTGTGTAATAGAAGGTTGATTTTTTCTAGGTGTAACTGCGAAACCGCAAGAAAAATCTAGTCAAATATAAAATTCGATTAACTATTCGTAGACTACTAGAAAATTAAAATCTTGAAGATTAAATCTTCCCTGTCTTAAAGCCTTCGGAGTAAAAGTTTCACACTGAGAACGATAAAGTTTCACTTAAATGCCTCACCTCTAGTGCTCAGACGTCGATCTGAATAAATAGCATCGCAGGAATTATTGAGGCGGAATGTTATGGCGCAACACGTTTTTGAAACCATGCTTAGCAGGTATATGAACACGAACAATGTAGTCTAAGTTAGCTAAGTTGGTTGGATAAATTGTTCTGAGATTATACAGCGAATGTGTGGGAGTAGTTTGTGAGAAGCGTGTAAAGATTTAATTGATTGTTTAAGCTGTATGCTTATGTAAAAAAAGGTAGGATAGTTCGTTAAGACGGATAGCCTTATTGACAAAAAATATCTACTAATTAATTGCACGTCCTAAATTTTCCTATTTTCAAATCACTTTGCACTACTGTAGCTATTTTTGTTTACATATACAATTGTAATAGGACTTTCGCTTTTCGTGAAGAAACTCTTAAAAACAAAAAATAACACGCGACTCCATTATTATCTTTGAACATGCAAATTTAATTCTACAGATTTTAAAGTATCAAATTTTTAGGTGTTTTAATTAATTTAAGAACAATCATTAACTGTTTTCTATGACTCTATCCCCAGATTTAGCGGCTATGGCGGAGACGCAAAGCCACACGCCGGGCGTGATCCGCAGCACGCGGGACTACCTCCAGGTGCCCGAGTCTCCGGCGCCAGCGTCCCCTGAAGACTCAGAAGACGCCCGCATACCCTCACCCATCTCCACGCTCTCTGGAGACGATGACTCCTCCACAGTATCCACGACCAGGTAAGAAGGACCAATCAGGTAAAGGAAAAGAAGGAGATAGTCGTTAAATAAGGTCGGACCTCGTCCATTCTGGCACTGGAGACTACTACCAGGTATCCTAGTTCCTTTGCCTTTTTTTATACAACTCCCGCACTAAGGAATTTAATCCTTGTGTCGCGGGAGATTTCACAGACATTCAAGTCAGAAAGAGCTCAGAAAAAGCCTTTGTGGATCTCACAAATTCTTGTACTACGTGGGGATCGAACCCGCGACACATCGCGTACAGTGGTAATTGGTGTTGGGACCTATACCACTCAGCTATCCGTGCAGCGGTCAGCGGTGCCCGAACCAGAGGATGCTCGAATACCCGCGTCCCACTGCAGCACTGGTGCCATCTGACCACCTGGTGCGTATCTGATACCACCACGGTTTTAACGGCCAGGTAAGAGGAAACCAGGTAAAAAAGGAACGAGTTGAATGGGGTTGGATTTTATTCGTTCCAGTAGGTACTCCGTAATTTACCAATTCACCGTAATACACCGTAGCACAGCATCGCAGGCAAGTCAAGGTAAAATAATAAGTGATTAAGAATGAAATCTGACCCCAATTGACCCATTTCCAAACACTTATATTACAGCTTACAACAGTAAACAACAAATATAATGATTTTGAATGCTCGAAACGGCGAACGAATTTTTTTTCTTAAATAGTCATGGCAATTTTACAAGCTGTTCTTTATTCATAGGTAGGTACTAGAAAATGATTGCGGTAATCTTTGATAATATGCTCTTCATCATTGCTCCTCTGGTGCATCATTAATAGTTTCTTTGAGGAAACGATTACAATATTTACATTAATTGCGAATACTTTTTACACTTCATTCGTCCCATCTCTCGCTCCGTTGCCCACAAAACGTGTCGACAAATAATAATACTCGTGAAATACTACTCAAAGGGCTTTAATATAAATCCAACAAATAAAATCGAATAAAATGAACCGCGTTGAGTTCATAATTACTGCATTAACATTTAATTCCCCTTCTTGCTCGCTAAGCCAGTCCGTGCCGTGAGCTTTATTTTTTATGCCTACAATGTTAACTCGATACTATAAATGTCTTCTGACCGTTTTCGGCCACAGCGGCTATAATAATATAGTAATAAAACATGGTACAACAGAGATGGTAACAGTGATATATAAGTGTGTACAGTGTATAGTGGTAGGACATAAGTAGCCGAGCACATTTCGCCCTCAGTAGGCATGCGAAAACTTCAAGCGTTAAGTCAATACAATATAAAAATTAATTTCTGTAGTTAAAATATTCCTCTAGGGTGTAGAAGCACTTTTCAATAAGCCAGTTTTTCAGATTTCTTTCAAATTTCGCGGTATGTAGCTCTCTTATTTCTTTAGGATTGTTATTATTAATATTAATTAGCAATTGCTAGAGTTACTATAACATCAGCCAGCTACGTAGGACATATATTATTACCTATAGTGCCCAAGCGTGTGCGCAAACACAGGTGCACACTCTGTTCCTTTACTCTCATAACCCGATGGGACGGTAATCCGACACGACTGGAGAAATATCAGGCGTAGGACCCACATTTTTACGTGCCTTCCGAAACACGAAAGCTGTGATATTTATTCCTAAACCGCACAAAACATTCGGTGCACCCCGTGGGGATCGTACTCGGAACCTTTCCACTAGGCTATCACAGCTTCAAATACTTACTAAGATATTGAAATAGCTAGGGTAATGAGAAAGTAACACGTGAAAATAGAGCTTAAAGAAGAATATTGGTTGAAATTTCAATTTAAATACTTTCTTGGCCAATAATCTTAGGAGTTTTTATGAGTTTCTGATCCTAGCCCGGGATAAACTAAATTCGTAGAAATGTTCGAAGTCACCTGTAATTTGAAGGTAATTGATATTTATAATTCATGTGCAAGCGTGGCAATCAATACTCTAGATAAGGCCCAATGAAATACTTAAAATTAATCTGACCCATTTTAATTAATTGCAGTTTTAAATAAACAGCAAATCTCATTTACTGCGAGATGCGAAAACAAATGACTGTATAATAGAATGTAAATATGCCAATACTTTGTAATTAACATTAACTGAAACCGTAATTAATTAGTAAAGTCTCATCAACAAACGTGTGATAAGCTGTGCTCTCGCCAATAATTATAAAGCAAAAATGAATCGAAATATCCACAATGTAATTATTTCAGCGTTTCGCGCGTTAAATCCGATTTCGGCTCTCGGCGAACACGTTAAATTTAAATTTCTCTTTACGATCATTTTAGGTTTTTTTTATCTGTCTGCGCTTCATCCCCACGTCAATTAGTTCGATTAGGCGTACTAATATGCAATCAATGTAGTGTAAGGAAAACCGTTTTTAAGTTCAGAATTGAATATTAGAACTTTTAGTTAGTTAATGAGCCAAATTATCGTCTTTATTTTTAAAATGTTTTAAGCACTTATTTGAAAAAAAAAACATACCAGTAAACCCTTTTTCCGTTAATAGGAAATTGAAAGAAAACACTATTTACGATTCTCCTTCATAAAAGTTAGTAACGAACTTTACGTCTAGACTAAATGCAAAATTTCTGTTATTTTCGTTCAGAGGTTGTTTCCGAAGACGGATATCAGAAAACTACGCCGGATGCTACCTAGACGCCTCCCTAATTAAGGGGAAATCGGAGGAACGTGGGATTATGCCAATCTATCTATACTATAATAAAAATGGTCGGGGTCAAATTCTGTACATTGAAGATATTTAAAAAAAAATGAGTGGGGGGCGTTTTATTATCGATACTGAAGTATAAAATGCAATTAAAAAAATTTTTGTCTGTCTGTCTGTCTGTCTGTCTGTCTGTCTGTATCTTGAACGCGAATCACGCAAAAACTACTGAACGGATTTTGATGAAACTTGGTATGGATATAGTACCTACTCCGAGGAAGGATCATATCTACTTTTCATCCCGGAAACCGATACAGGGGGGGAGGGAGGAGAGGTGAAAGTCCCTCCCCCATCAGACTCATTAAAGGTCAATGCATAATTGGATTTCAATTATTATTATTTTTTTATAAAGGCAATACATTGAATAATATTTCGTTTTTGTTTTATCGAAATCGGTTCACTCTACCAAAAGATATGATTAATTTAGTGAATTCAAGAAGTAAAATAATTACGTTACGCAATTCAGTGTAGTACTTGCAACGACATCTTATGATAAAAAATAGAACTAATGTTGATAGTTAAATTTTAAATCCGATAGATGGCGTTGTGCAAATTTCGTCGTTTTCTGAATCGCGGTGTTAAGATTTGACACCATTATATTATTGCTGAAGGTCGGGCTAACATAAATACTATATAATATATTATTGTGCTATCCTATACGGGGGGTGATCAATCACGAATTTTCGTAACTGTTCTACTGTCACCATAGCTGTGTACGACCAAAATACTGTTGCTATGGTTTTATGTTTTTACATTAATATTTATTAACATGTTATTTGGCTTACTACACAGCTATCAAAATAGCCGGGTTGGGGAATTACGAGCTTCGTATTTTTTTCACTTCAAGTTCAAATTTCATTTCGACATACACTTTTTGAATTTATTTTTCAGTTATTTTTTAATACAAATTTTACTAAACAGACATTTACTTTTCTTCTATCGTACAAAAGTATTGTATGAAGTACCTGGCTTTTTTAACATGAAATTGTTTTTTAAAATAATTTTACACGGTATCTACTTACTCTTTAATATACAACAGTCTCATCCCATTTAGATGTAGCTCTGTGGATATTTACTGAAATGATAGAAAACTAACTAACAAAACAAAAAAAATAGTTTGGACGGTAAATGATTTACTATATTTTATTAACTAAGGTATGTGTATATAGCCTACTCTAATCTAAACGACGTTGTTTTGTTTCGACAACCACGCGAACGAAGTCGCGGGCACAGCTAGTTATATATAAAACCTTAGCAATAGTCCTGATGAATATTTATTTTCTCCACCTCACATATCAAAGAGAAAAATTATTATCTCCGTCGCTTCGCAACAACGGCGGGCCAATTATTTTTGCCCTAAAAACGTAATTCCATATAAACCTTTTCTTCGGTTTTCCACGTGTTTACGAAAAACCTTGTATCTTGTCTAGACTTGTTCAACTATTTTTGGATCGGGGATTATACGTCAAAAGAGAAATAAGGCATTCATTACGTGTGTCGCCAATCCTACTAATATTATGAATGAATGATTGAAGCTGTGATAGCTTAGTGGCAAGTCCATAGGACTGCTAAGTCAGAGGTCTTGAGTTCGATCCCCACGGCGCGCACCGACTTTTCGAATGTTGTGTGCGTTTAAGAAACAAATATCACAGCTTCCGTGTTTCGGAAGGCACGTAAAAATGTGGGTCCTGCGCCTGATCTCTCTCCGGTCGTGTCGGATTACCGTCCCATCGGGCTATGAGAGTAAAAGGAATAGAGAGTGCACTTGTGTTTGCGCACACACTTGTGCACTATAATATGTCCTGCGTAGCGGGCTGGTGTCATAGTTACACTGGCCGCCGTGGCCGAAATCGGTCCGGACCGCTATTATGAATGCAAAAGTTTGTAAGGATGTATCTTTAAAAAAATTTGGTATGGAGTTAGCTGACACACTGGACAAACACATATGCCACTTTTTAACCGACTGCGTCATAAGCCAGCAATGTTTTTTCAGCTATAACCGACATCGGCGCGGGTGATGCCGTGGGTAACAGCTAGTTTCTTATAAATAGTACCAGTTACACGATATGCAGTATTTTTGTTGAGTCCTTCAAATTCATCTATTGACACTGATGACGATATAAATAATTGAAGTAGGTATAAACTAGTTTAAAAAAAACGAGTTTATTCAAGTAGTTTAGGTACTTATTCTTTGTATCTTTGTTAGAGGGGGAAACTTTTAAGGAGCGTGCGGTCTTTTGGGGTCTTTAAAATAGGACTATGGGATTCCGGTGTCATTCAAACTAATCATGTACTTAGCCACCACGCATAAAGAGGAGTCGTATTAAATACCGGTTTAATATTATTTTTATTTAATTCCTGTAAGTGTATCAAGAAATATCACACTAGGCCTGTAGTTATATTTCTCCGAGTGATAACACTGACAAATCTCTTTGCTTTCGAAATTACTTGTCAAATAGCAATTTCCTTGTCTTCAATTCAAATGCGACGTAAATTGTCTAGGAAATCGGACCTTGAAACTACGCTGAAAAATGTTAAAAACTTTTTGCAAGTGCACTTCGGCCGAAACTAGTACAACTGATGCGTGCAAACAATTTTGCGGTTAAATTCAGTTCATCTTAAACGCTGAGTATACTAAGACGAACAATGCAGTAACAAACTTGTACTGTTGAACAAAAACGTGATACCGAGTGTGAAGACTGGCTTGAGTGCCGTTAAGAAAGTCGCCCTAGCAGTCGAGTGGCGCACTATTGTGCTCGGTGGTACTCTCCCTATTCATTGCATGAGACGATTTATTTTGCATATTTCTCACCAGTGATTCTGCGACCTTGGATTTAAGACAGCTGGGGCTCGGAGCAGGTTTTGATGATCCGTCCGAACAGTCTATACCTACTTTCTTGTTTGTTTCGACCGTTTGTGCTTCTTTAAGTCTTTGTTGCATCTCACTGGTATAATACTAACCTGTTTAAACCTTTCACCTACTTATAGTATAAAAAATAAAGCACTGTGAGAACTAAATGGGGTGATCAGATTGCATTCAAAATTTAATTTCATTTTATCGTACTTTGGAATTTTATATGCCAAAGAAAATTACTTAAGTTGTAAATAAACAGTAGCTAAAATAGAATTTCCATATTTTATTATAACGTTTTCTAAACGCATATACAGATAAATAAATGCAAAAAGTATTTGATTAATCACACACCCACGTAAGTGATTTAGTAAATTTTAAATGCATTGGACAATATTTCGTTTTTATCGAATTAAACATTTTTGAGGATTAATTTCATTTTCCGGCACTCAACCTTTCCAATTTATTTATTAGCAAAACATATTGGATGTACACGTGTTTCGTGCCTTTTATATCATCCTTTTCCAACAATGTTTCCACAAATAGATTATTCCTATCAATTGATACACAAACAAGTTTATCATGCACAGAAACGATAAAAATTGAAACGAAATTGAATGAGTGCATAATGTAGGAAATGTACCTGCAGTAATCGAACCCGTATACCGCCCAATTACTCTCCATTTGTCTACGGCTCCTAAAATCTTATGATCTAGATTTTCCTACTTAATAGGTATGCTAAAAGGCTACATATACATTAAACTAACTGTTGCCCGCGACTTTGTTCGCGAAAAAAAAAAAAAAAAATTGGGATGAAAAATAGATGTTGGCCGATTCTCAGATCTACTGAATGCATATGTTACAGCCAAAGTGATTAATTTAGATATTATTTATACTGTCTAGCTATTATGAATAATATCTACTCAATTTAGATAAAGTGATAATTCACACAAAATTAATCACATTAACTAGCTATTATACATAATATCTTCAAAGAATTGGATAAAGTGATAAAACAAGTAGATATTCGTTTAAGAATAAATTTGTATTTCAATTTTTCTTAAGCATACATATCCGAAAGATTATTTTAACAATTAAAATAACATAAGATAATATTTTCACCTCAATAAACATAGATTTTAACAAATAAAAAAAAATAACCTAACCTCACCTAATTTAGGTTAGGTTAGGTTTTTTTTTAGGCAGGAGTGTGGATATCAAATGAACATTATACCTTTTGATCATTAGCGCAAATGTTGATATAGCAAATAAATATTCGACGAACTGAAAATTATGTCAAACGACATTATACAAAGTGATGATTTTCTTAAACGTTGTTCGATTGAGTAATATTATATCAAACGTTGTTCGATCAAACAAGGGTGAACCTAAGATAAAGACCGTATTATTACTTTGGCTAACTTTGACACGATATTATGAATAATAACTAGATAATGTGATTAATTTATTACACTGTCTAGTGAATTTAGCTATTATCCATAATGACTAGTCATTATGTATAATCGCTCATTAATCACTATGACTGTAACACATATACAAAATTTCAAGAGAATTGGTCCAGCCGTTTCGGAGGAGTATGGCAACGAAAACTGTGACACGAGAATTTTATATATTAGATTTGTTTATATAGGTACTAGACTTTAAATTTCGGCCCATAGATACTTACCTATGGCTCTTAAAATCTTACAATCTAGATTTTTTATTAGGTATGCTAAAGGCTACATATTCCTACATTGGTTTAAATACTAAACTTTAAATTTTAGCCCATAGATACATCCACAAACATTGCCCAAAATCTCATTCCGCACAAATAATTTTGGCCAACTCATGACTATTGGAGTGAACGTATGGAGAAGTTTTTGTTCCACGGGTACGTTCTGCCCGTAAATTTAAAAACTCGCAGATTACCCTGGCCAGCTTAATTAGGAGTAAAATGTTTCATTACCGTGCATCGGTGAACTCCACAAAAAAGGACAACGTTGCGTAGTGCACGACCTCCCCCTCCAAATTAAGCTTCTGTTCCATGAAATGAAACGGCCCAAGTCCTAAACCAAACTAAGCTCTAGGGCCGGCTTAATATCGTTGAAATTTGATCATCGGATGACTGACTGAGCCCTGGGCTATGATGGGTTATTAAAGGTAGGTTCGAAATTAAAGTCCTGTATCGAACACGTCATTAGTAAACTGCATTGAAAGCCAGAAACTTTCAAAATTGATGTTTATTTGTTTTAAGAACGATGAGTTCCTAACTAAACTATTCGTGGAAAATGTAGTAGTGAATTATTTATGTGTACTCCGTCAAAACTTTAAATGAGGAGTCTGTCAACAAAAATAATACGCGTGCACTACCTACCTACTTATATTTCAAGTACTAAAATGTTGATGATATTCATAAAACTATACACCCCAAATTAACATTTACTAAAAAAAAAGACAAACACAAAAATGTATTAGGTACCTACAAGACGAATAAACAACATTTGTTTAAGACCATCACGAACTAATTACTGAAGAAAAAATTTTCTATACTAAGGAGCAGAGCTATTTAATAAGTTAAAATGATATGAAAGAGATCCAGTCCTTATTATTAAACAAAAAAACTTTAGAACACCACATCTTAAAAGATTTCTCTAGGTTCTAACTAAAATGCAACAATGACTTAATTTTCATCGGCCACCCGATATACATATACCCGTATTTGCGAGTACCTATATGCTTCGTAATTATTATATTTAGTTTTAAGATTAGCTTGTTTTTCTCATGTAAGTGAATTGTATTCTTTTTGAGAAATAAATGTCTTAAACCATATAAATATCCTCAAAATCCAACGCATGAGACAAAGCAGTCTAGAATTTGAATTGTGTCGTTATTTTAGTTTAGGTACCTATTCTATTTTATGAACCTTGAAACTGCAGCTAAAAATACTAACCAGATTAAGACAAATATTATCCTTGTTTTGCTTTCGTACGTTATTTTATGTATTTCTTTAAAAAAACACATTTCATATTTGTTTATCATACCTATTTCTATCAATTAATGCAGCTGTAATATAAAGTAATCACACTCATTAAAATTATTCTAATCATTAGGCAGGTTACGTATGTACCTATCTAATACATGTAGACTTTAGCAGATTTATGGGTAAACAAGGCTTGTTTTCATTCCGCAACTTTGTTATAATCTTTAGCACATAACTGTTCCTTAAATTCATTAAGGTACATGTAATAAAATTCTCTCACATGTTTTATATAAATTGCTAACAAATACGCTCGTTACATTCCATTATAACTATTTGCAAGCGTCCAATAAGGACTACAATCGTCTCCCCGCATTTATTATGAGTTAACTGCTATACAACATCACGGTCAACGCAGCGGCAATAATCCATGCATAACATGATTATTCCAATAACCGTATACCTAAACTATGACGAAACTATTATCGTGGTCGCGAAAACTGCGTAATAATGTAAACAAAACGTAAGAAAAAGACACGTAGGAATGTTAAAAATTGCATGTCGTGTTTGTAATAGGATAGCAAGGATAGCGCGAGTGCATAGTGACTAATTAGTCCGGCGTGAACAGTGCTCAAGACCGCCCTTTATCAGTAGTCGGCTAACGACGTACATCAGCCAGTGCCGTGAAGCGGCCAGATAAAGGATTTGCAGTTTGTTTATGCGTTGCATCGAGGCGGGAGACGCGAGCGGGGCGTCAGTGCGCGCGCGTTGCCTCGCCAGATGCACGCGTGCCCCGCCGGTGCGCAGTACTCGGTCGTCTACGTCGAAGAGCAGACCATGGCTGAATGGTCCTTGCCCGATCTCGACGGTCCAATAAACCAATATAATACTTTTCAATTCGGGAATAATAATTATTCTTCGTATTATCCAAATAATCCTGTGTCGCGTGTGCTTCCGCTCCCGCCGCCGCAAGCGCAACCCTGCATGGCGGCACCACCAGATAACATGGCTCTCCAGCTAGCTTCGCACTCACAGATGGCCTTCGCGAACCCGCCGCCGCCACCTCCACCACGAGGGTAAGTCAATCAGAATACTTTCCTTCTAGAACGGCGAATTCCCTTTAACTAAACGCTTTGCAAAAACTTTTCGCAAGTTTTCACAAACTTTTCCGTGTTTAACTTTAAAGAGACAGCTTTTTACTTATCAAATATAAATATTATTGATAGAATACGCGTCGTATCTTGATAGATAATGTTTAATTAATTCAACCGTGGCCGTCATTTGATTTATTTTATGATTTTAATCTATTAAAGTTTGCTAACGCTCGGAATTAAACATTGTAATTGGTCTACATTAATATAGCAGTAGAAAACCCCCCCGACAGTAAAATTAATAACTTATATATTCAATTTTAAATAAAAAATACAAATTCGTGCGAAATCAATAATAATTAGTACATCTCTTTTATATCATGTATTAGCAAAACTCAACCTTTACCGTGTAATCGTTAAGTTATTTTCGCCAAAACGTTGCTTTAAAACTGAATTAATTGCCGGGCAATTTTAATATATTTCACTATCGTTCTAATCTAAACATGGTCCTGACCTTGTAATGATAACATGCAATAATTACCATACAATTATAATTAATTCAATAATCGTCGTGAGGAAAGAAAACAAAACTTTCTTGTGTATTATTTTGAAGTGTAAGCATAATTATTTCAGAGGTAGAACAGTGCGCCGATAGCTAGTAATGTGATAGTTAACAATAACATAAACTAATTAGACCTGAGACGTGATAGCTACACTGACCTGAGGCTGTAACATATTTTTGCGATGACTGCAAGAATACAGACTCTCATATTCCCACATATTAAATTACCCCGGCATTGGGAGGTCGGGAAAATAACAACAATTAACTGGAGAAAGCTATAATATTGTTTCGTTTATAAAAGTAGTTAAAAAAGTTCTCTATTTTAATGAGCGCAAGAAAATGTTTATAAATTTGGTTTCGAGCTAAAAAGTTTTGAAAAGAAAATGTTTTATAATTAGTATTACTTTCGAACTGTAAAACATTGAACCTTTATTTAATAATTTTACCTGCCGTTGTAATATAATATATGACAAGCTAAATATATTTAAAAAACAGCCGAAACTTTTGTCACGGCCTCAATTTGCCAATCATTCAATCAAAAAAATCATAAAACAGTCTTGTTATAACTTTTTTAGTACCTACCACATTTCAATCAACCAATAGAAATGCCTTATAATTAAAAAAAATATACAAATATGAAATTAGAACGGCTTAGAAATATAATTTTATCCTTGTTGTCATGGCAGATAACTATTTAATACCCTTAGAGTTCTTTGACACAGGCATTTTTGGAGATTTCTTGCCAAATACGCGATAGCTAATTTGTTTTATTGTATACCAAATATCTATGAAAGGAGGGAATAGAATACGACTTCTGATTGCTTCAAAATTAACCGTAATGATTCTATTTGTTACGTTAATTATAATATTTTGATATGGTATATAATTAGAATGGCATACCTTTTTGTAAAGCAATTGAGGGGCTCTATAAATGTTTGACCGATAGTAAATGTTAAATCAAAATCAAAAGCCATTTATTCAAATTAGGCTACAATGTAGTACTTTTCGAACGTCACCCACCCTTTACCGCTTCCTGTGCTATTTCTGCTGGAGAAGAAACGGTGCAACATACTTCCCAGTTAAGCTGGTTTACCGCGGTTAGTCCTTGGATAGGTGGTCATTTGTAAAATTACCGGCAAACTCTTACTCGTATCTCGCAAAACCCGTTAAGCCGTTGATCCCGACGGACACTTACTACTACTTTGATCTTCAATTGTTATTAAGTTACTACGATTTTGATAACCGGACAGTAAATATCCTTATTATATATTATTATGTTTCTCTATCTAAAGTAGGTACTAAAGGTAGTCAGGGGAATACCTTAAGATTGAAACCTAGCTACTAGCTTAGGAAAAAGCTACATAGAGATGTTTCATATGACGGCGAATTTAATATCGGTTCAAGGATTTAGGATTTACATAAACTTGCATATCCTAACACAAGCTTTACTTAAGAGTTGGTGTGTGTTAAGCTAGTTTGCACACCACAGTTATCAGACAATGGACCTTAGTATCCGACCTTATGTATCTTAAAACTCAGAACTTATATATTGGATTAGTATCACAAGACAACTGCAACTAGACCAGACGGTAAAGTAAACTTGCCTGTAATACAAACTCCTTGGTAGCAGCGATGAAATATTTACTCAGTCTTTTACGGATAAAATATGAACATATTTATTTGCAATCTGAGGGTTTAGGTGTTATATCGCATTGGAATAGAAACCGAATAGAAAACTTTATATCGGAAAGATATTCCTTTTCGCTAAGTGACGTGACTTTGACTTGATTGGCTTAAGACGTTTGAGCAATTCGACAACGTTTGCGGTCACAGAAATGTTACGCATACGGGCTCTGAATTATAGTTGCACACTGAAAGGACTATTAGAGGTAGCTGAAACTGCAATCCTGTAGCTGTCCCTTTGCTTGATTGAGTGACATACGGGTTAGCCGTACGCCCGTACGGTATTTTGGACGTTTGAAACGCCTGGTATTGAAAGCAACCACGAATCTGAAATTCTCATTGATCCACAAATGCCGTATAAAGCAAAGTGGAATAAAGACGACAGACGTTGGTTTACACGGCCTAATTAGGTATAGACTGGAAATAGCATGCTTTAATAATGCAGTGCTGTAAGCCGTATTGGTAATCCATAGTCGTTACCTATTAATGACAGGGGCGTACAAAAGTGAATGAAAATGCGGTTTCGTTTTTTAGATTTAATTTTCATTTTGAATTTGTATATTGGTGAAATTAAATCTAAGTTTGAATAAAATTTGACGAACATTTGGGAAACTTGAATGGGTTATTGGAAATTATGATTTAAAATACCGGATCTAGAGGGATTTATTTAAAGAATTATTTTGTACTAGCTGCTGTCCGCTACTTCACCCGCTCTAAAATTGGTTATAGCTGCAAATACATTACTCCTCTCTGACGCAGACGGTTAAGAAGTAGCTTATGTATTTTTTGTATCAAACATCCATCCAACCATCTATCCATACATACAAACTTTCTCGTTTATAATATTAGTAGAATAGGTACGTAAAGCTCTCATCTTCCAATGGTTGAGCAGTAAAATCATAGCAAGTTCAGTGAGTTAGAATAAAATTGAAAATAAAAAAATGAAATCCTAGCCCTACAGATTAAATTTCATCCAAGAAAATAAAATGCGGGTTCTAGATAACGTGAACTTGAAAAGGAGTCTTCTTTTCAAGTTCAGATTTTCAAGATTAAATCCTAGATCGAAGTTTATTACACAGTAAAATGAATTTGTACGTTTTCAGTTAGTCATATTTAAATGCGTCGGTAATCGAGCAGGACTTGTATAAGCGTACTTCTGAAGTTTAAAGGTTTCCTTTCAATCTCTGAGCGCTGTATTGCATGCCGCCGCTATCCAATTGTTTGGTTTACCGAGTCTTCGAAGTTAGATCCAAGTGCGCAAGTGATCCGAACTCAGCTACAACTAACATCTTAGCTTTGAACTTAACCTTCATGCTTTGCGGAGAAGTATTTGTAATTATCATTGACACGAGGAAGAAGCAATGGCAATATTTCCTTTTTGGAATGTTAGTTGATCGTAAGTTTTGGTTTCATTATGAATTTCTGCAATACTTTTTAATTCAGATCTGAAAATGTCCATCACTGATCATCATCCACCTACTCTAACTAGGTACTAGGGATATACCTTTCGTTGTATTGGCGATTTGAAACAACTTTCATTAAACAGTGTTAGAAAATATATCGGCGCTTTTTTCGGACACGCGCGGGTGAAAAAAAATCTAAAATTGTATGAAACAATCTTTAATATACAGATAATAAATAGATTAATTCCATATTATCTTTACAATTGTTGCACATAAAAATATTTTCTTAAAAACTTGTAACTTACATACATATACCAACTCTTATAGAGAAGATTCAGGGACGCAATTAAAATCGGAATTAATTAATTATTTGCAAGTACTGAGAACGGCTTTTAATTACGACTTTATTTTTCTTTTCGACGGGTCCTACGTATACTGGTGTAACCCGCAAAACATCAAAATACGTTTTTTTGCACCAATAGCCTTAAAATTACCTTAACTTTATATCCTGTAAAAATTATATTATTCTGTTGATTAATTTCAGAGATACAAACTTGTAAACTAATATAAGTGACATGATTTTCGGCCACACGACTATCTACACTGATGTAAGTCACTTACACCAGTGTAGGTAGTCGCGTGCGCCGCGTCACGTACGCGCAAGTGCCATTTACTCCAGTATGCGCGCTGCGACGGAGTCGGGAGCACGTTAACACTGGTATAACTGCGTTAACTGCCAACGTATTCATTTGTATTAAAACTATTCCGTGCCCTGTTTTTAGGGGTTGTGTTACTTTTTTACATATTTAACATGTTTTGTTTGCTTTGAGTAAGAAGTAACAACAATCAAGGGCTCCCGAGATCAATTATTAATAATTTTTTGCGTTAAAAATTGACAAACAAATTACTAAATTGTCAGTACTAAGATTTCTACAAAAGGGTTTAATTAATGTTCGACTAATGCTAGATACAGATTGTACTGCTTGTAGTTTTGTTTGTTCCGCCTGCATTAATTTTAAACGTATAAATTATATCATTTAGACGCACGGTGTACCTACCGTATACTCTTCACACTAAATTATAGAGTTTGTTTTTCCCTTTTTAGTTAGTGGTTGTTTCTTACAGTCGGGTTTTTGTTTTTTTTAATTATTATTTTATTTTTTCAATAAATTTTACACTTATATCAAAGTTTATTAAAATAAAAAAATAAAAGTTTATTTCACTAAAGTTTAGGATACAGTACACGAGTAATACATATTTACATGAGTAGTAGTAAGTAGTAGTATACAAAGTCACATGTGGCTTTGTTTTATTTTCGTGATATTGTTATCTGACGTAACTTACATTATTTTAATAATAATATCTATTTACTAACAAAATATATAGCGATACTACTTTTAATACATTTTTTGCAGCAACTAACGTGAGGAGTTACCAAATTTTGCTACTTGGTAACTGACGAGACAATTTTTTTTTATGTACCAAAGTACATAATTTTTAAAGGTGTATATTCCAGAGGTAAACAATATTCGCAACCTCAGTTTATTTTGGTAAAGTTGTAGTATTGAAAATACAATTAATTTCAATCAAAAGTTACGTATAGTAATACAAAAGACATTCAAATAAAACTTATAAAGGACTCAGTGGTCGCCCGCAGCTTCGACCGCACGAGTGTCGGTTATAGCTGCAAAACATTGTCCTCCTCTGACGCAGTCGGTTAAAAAGTCTAGGTATGTTTTAATTCAGGTTGTCAGCTAACTTCATACGAAATTTCTTCAAAATTGGTTAAGTCGTTTGAGCGTCAAAGAGTAACAAACATCCAATCCATACTTAAACAACTTTCGCGTTAACTATATTAGCAGGATATTTTCAAATGTATAATATGCATAGTTAAACAAGTATGACGAGTGTGGTGATGTGATGAGGTATTTGTATGAAGGGTGTCCTACACAAATCACCATTTAATACAAGTTGTAAAAATGTAATGAATTTTCCATCATCTGATTTAGACTCTAAGGTCTCATTGCCCTGTTTTTAGGGGTTGTGTTACTTTTTAATACATTTAACAAGTTATGTACACAACTATACACTTAATAGAAGCACATAGGTAGAAAAGAGTTGCACAAAGGTAAATACTAATTTCTTTAAAATACCTTTTCTACCGGATCTGCAAAGGGAGAAATAAATTAGAAACATCAACGTACAAGTAACTAAAAAAAAAAATAGTGGAAATGCTATTTACAAGAAAAATTACATGAAATTCAAGACAAGCTAGTCTTAAAAAATAATAATAATAATTAGGTATTATCGTAAGAAAACCTCTTTAAAAATCAAACCTTTTTTTACTTAAATTAAGAAGATTACCTACATTTTCTTGTTTTATTATTTTTAAGATGGCAAAGCCAATGATTTTATTTTTCATTATTAAGAATGCTACTATCTAAAATAAAGTGTTATTTTGTATTTTAAATGTTTTTATTTCACTTCTTGCCACACTAATTTAAATATTTACAGTTAACAATAATACAGCAAACTGTTGCAAGTAGCTTTCCAGTACTGAGTAAACTGTTGTAAGTGTTAAAAAGTCGATAAAAGTAGATAAAAATAGATATTATTTTTTATATTATTACCTCATATTGGTCAATAACACGGAAATACTATGTTTAAAGAGTAAAATCCTTCAGATTTGCTTTATTTTAAGTATAAGCAAGTACACTGTATACTGGTCTAAGTGGCCACTTGTATCAGTTTACAGGTTCTACCATAGTAAAAAAAACAAGCTACATCAATGCAAGTTAACCTATTTTCCAAAGTATAAAAAAAGAAGAAAAACCAATAATGCAGTCTTATTCCTTAAGTATTAAAATATAACATACTAAAATTTCTAGTGTTTTTATTGATTTACGACAAAGTTACAAGCTTTAGAACCTTTAAACCGCTCTCTTGAAAAGTTGTGTTTTTGCACTTGTACTAGTCTACGTAGGACCCGTCGTTTTTTTATATAGCCGGTGCTTGAACATCAAAGTTAATCTAGAAAGCAGTAACTTTAATCAAACGCGAGATAAAGGAGATCTTTTAACCAATATTTTATATAATATATTATAGTTAGTTATGATAGTTAGTTTTATAAAACTCTTACAGGAGAAAATGCAGGCTTTGTTTTATCATCTATTTTATTAGAATATCGAACAATATATGAGTTTGTTAGTCTGAAAGATCCAAGAGTACTTAGCAGACACAGTCAACGACTGTTTTAAACTATGTACAGATTAATATATGAACATTCAATAACAAGCCTGACCACTAACACATTTAATATTAAGTTGAATGTAAATTAGAATTATCATTAAAATTACTAACTAGTTCACGGTGCGCATTTAAGAAATTATTCGATGGTTTTCAAGAGTAGAGCCCATAATAATGTTAAAGTCAGTACCGAAAATTTTAGTTGATTTTATTTCTTCTTTTTATACACATTAACACTTAATGTTATTAACAGTTCGAAAGTGAATGCACCGTTCTGATAAGGATTTCTTTTTGATATTTACACTATTATCATTTGCATACTTCTTTGAGAGAGTGTAGTTCTTTTTTCTATTTTATTTTATCACCAGATAACACTAGAGCTGCTTTATAAAACATAGTTACCGTAAAATATCACAGAGTTGTTGTGTTTCACTACACTACTTACCTACTTCTACGAAATATTAAAAATGTCATTGTTTATTTTCCCGTACCTACATTTGATCAGTTTGATCGTCTATTAATAAGGGATGAGTGAGGTACGAAGCATGATTGTTATACCTAAACACAGAATCTCAATGTCCGCGTAGGCGTAAAATATTGTTCTAACTCATCCACATTCCTCGCTGCAATGATGAAGGACGTACCTACCTACAATTTATGTATATCATCCAAACTAGTAAATTTTGAAGTTTGCAATATGAATATTATAGTTTCGTAGAGTATTAGATGACTTTATATTTACTTGCGCGGTACTTTTTAGCAATGTTAATGGTTGTTTGTCTGTCTATTTGGTTGGGATATTTTCTAACTTTTTCTAAGAAAGTAGCTGAGAATATGAAAAGTCGTTTGAAAGAAATGTCTAGGCAAAACTTAACTTTCTAACAAAAGATAAGGGTATCAAGGAAAAAATCAATGATAAAAATTGTAACAATCAAATCTCGACTCACTGTAATGGAAAAAGGATGTTTAAAATTGCAAAGCTAGGCTAGCTTCCACTCCATTTGAATAGTTAAGTCACTTTAAAAATTCAGATTAAAAGGTCTATCGTGTAAGCTGTCAAGTGCTAAGCCTATCTTCGCTAAAAGTCTGGATTAACATTTCATAGGAACTTGGTCAGGCAAAAATGGCGTCGCTCTCGATACTATCATGATTTCTAAACTGTCACTAACCGATCAGAAGGAAAATTGGATTATAATGCAGTTCTTAGTACTTGGAAAGTTTTCCAACAGTCCTTGTTAGTTGGAAACTTTTAAGTGGAGATGTAATATTCATGTTTAGCGCACCTACCTTGTACTTTTGTTAATCGATAGCAAATTGTACTTTATCGTACATTTTGCTAGCTTTTAGTTGACTTCAGTTTATTAAGAATACTATCAAATAAATAAACGTTAGGTTTAAGTTTGCAAGATTTGACTTCACGTCACATTAAGGTGAAATTTAGCAAACTTTTTTTTTGCGAAAATATGGTCCTTTATCTAAGCTATGAAGAACAAAACGCCGTTATAGATTTTGTATATTTTAATCATATTTGTGCTTATTATATTCCTGTATTAGTCAGTAATGATATGAAGCAAAAGAAAAAGAGAATTTAATTTGTAAATATATTTTCAATTGGCATATCATTATTGCTTTCTTGAGTATTGAAGATTAAATATAATGAGGCTCATTACGAAGCAATTGAAACATATTTAGCAGTTATATTCGCGTACAATACCTTTGCTCGTCTAGACGAGTTGTCTAGACTGAGTTAATTCGGTATCATTAGCATTACCTTAAATATATTTAGATCAAGCCAATTAGAGTAGGCTTGTTTGACTGAAAGCCTTCGAGAAATAGCTGCCAGGGCAACGCCGGATCCGTCTGAGAACACGTCAACTTGTCATTTATATTTAGTTTGAGATCGTGAATAGTTTAACAGTATAATACGGATTGGGCACAGTATAATATCTGTGGGGTGGTTATGTCACTACATTAGGAACATGTACGATTGCAATGTATTGGCATGCACCGACACCAAAAAGCGGGTGGTAGTGCATGGCGGTTAGTTAGTCAGTAAGACTCTATCACTAAGAACTTTCTCTGAAGGGGAGGGTGGGGGGGGGGTCATGAGGATTTACTTGCTTAAAAAAGACGCTATTTAAGAACAAGGTGTTGCTTGAAGATTGTTTGATGAGGGATACAATTATGATAAAATAAGACAGCTTTTTCTTGCCGCGAGTGTGTAATCAAATGAAATGTCTAGTAAATTGAAACACGGATTCAGTAATTAGCTTTAATTAGAATCAATAGTTTATTTTCAAATTAGTACTCTAATTTAAACAATTATAATAATAAAATATTGTTCTATAGACAGATACCTTGTATTATATGTATGTAACTAGTTTATAAACCGTTAATTAGTTTACTCATTCAGTCAGAATAACCAGTCAATTTCATGCTATCGAAAATGATGTTATTGTAATTACAAAATGACGCTGCATGGTCTAAAATTTTTGATAAACGCATATTAGTGACAATAAAGCAAGTTTTTTTTGTGCAAAACATACTAAGTAGGTATATATTTTTTTATATCATATCTTTTTTCCTTAGCCTAGGTAAGACAAATTTAAAATTATTGAACTTATTACAAGTATTATTTTTCAGTTCCTAATAATAGTATTCACAACCAATTTGAGTAGAATACTGAAGACATTTTACTAGACTTGACTTATAAAAAAATTGTAGGTACAGTATATGCAAAAGAATTTCAATCCGACCTTACTCGTGTAAGAACTTATTATACCTAGGTGTTCCGCAATCTTAGGATAATATCCATCTCGTGAGTAGCAATATCCCACATGATGATACACCAAGAACCTTTGAAGTCCAATATTTTACAATATTACGAACTAAGACTTTATAAAAGAAATCTTGAAACGATTTTATTACTTCGTGAAGAAACCTACGTACAGTTTATTTTTCTCTTACACGAGTTCCATGTCTGTTGGAAGTTCGTTATTGCTTTAGTTACCTAGTAATTTGTAGAATTTATAATTGGTTTTATTGATTTTTTTGTAATTATCTATTCATTTTTTCTATTCTATTATAGCTTATTCACAAGTAATACAATTTTATTAAATAAATTAACTATATACTAGTTTTAGATACTATTTCATGTGTCTACTATTATTAAACCTTAATTGTTTAGCGTAAAGTTTCACTCACGCGTATTTATCGGGATAGCCCGACTAATTTTGAACCCAGCCGTAGCCCTAAATCACGAGCTGACGCGTTTTACGTAGAGTTATTGAGTGTTTTGTGTATTAATGAGGAAAATATTTAAATTTTAAGTATTTAAAAAAATATATTAATATTAATTAAAAAATTGTCTTAAATAAATATTTTAATAAGGTTTATATTTAATGTGTTGATTTTGTTTTCAATTGATATTTTCTTAGCTTGCGCGTACATCGTAAAATACATAATGTATTAGCCAGCATACAGTTGAGACATAAAAATAGCGCCAGTATTATTTATTATCCTCGCATTGTTCACACATTGATATATTCTAGCATTACATATTAATTGAGCCATTGTAAAGCAATCAATAACAATTAGCAATTTAATTGTGCGCCTTCATTTGATCAGGTATCATATAAATAAGGTCGGGAGAATTATGAATAAGGAAAAGTTATCGCCTTAAAGAAGATGAAAGTAAGTGAAATTTCATTCACGAGTTATTCTAGCTTTGTCACTGTCAAATGCAATTTAGAGACAAATAAATAAATAAATCGTTACTTAATAAGTGTTTGATCGAAATATCAACTTTTAGTATTCCAAACTTTTGATTACACTACACCTTTTTTAATGAGTATCCTATATTATGCTGCAAATTTTTGCGTGCAATTATCCGATATATGTACAGTAAAGCAGATACGCTGGTACATATCAATCAAAGTACATAACATACGTATATTACACACCTACCACCTACGCAGCACTTAATCAATTCACCTATTAACTTCGTCGCACCTCAAAACGCTCAATCGCTCACGCATCACGCATCGCCTCATCCAGGATGTGATGCACACTGCACAGACTGCACAGCTAATCCAATGTTCGACGACATCAGGTGCCATTCAGTCGAGAGCCCTACAAAGGCCCTACAAAGGCCATATCAAAGGCCAAACTTGCTAATAGAACAAAGGACGAAATTAACAAATGACTGCCGTAACTGCCGTTTGTCTCGTTAAAAAGTTACACTTGAACACAGAACTAGTTTGTATAAGTTTTAGAATTGGAACTAGTTAGTTGGTTCTTATGTAGTGACTATAAGGTACTAGTATATGTAATAGGTTGTTGCGTTTTGAAGTTTTAACTGCTTAAAAGATTTTGATGATTCTTGGTAAGCTGAAACTCGGAGAAAGAGGAAGGATGTATAGGTCACTTTTAAATAATAGAGACAAATAGTTTTGTTTAATAATCTAAATAAAGGAGATAGATTTTTCTGACAAATATTTGTGAATCATACCTTAAAGCTACTAGAGAAAAAGTAAAATATTTTTGCAAAATAAAAACTTAAGATACAAATTCTTTTCAAGTTGCTCATTGTCTACACGTAAGAGTAGAGTCCTAGAAAATATCTAAAGAACTTTAGTACTTTGCAGACCACGACGAACCTCTTCGAGTCCAGAAAGTTCAAGTTAATAATGTCATACCAGTGATAACAATCTATGTCGTAAAACTTTAAGATAGTAAGGTGGCGAGTATTTCTTAATGCTCGCCCAGAACAATTACGAACAGTTGCGCAATTCTTTAATTAAATAATAACATTTGACGTGGCTTAGGTAGAGTGCCGATGCTTTTAGACGGCATATACCCTGTTCTAAAGTGTAACAAGCAAAAAGGTTTTATTCCCTCTATTAAAAGTCCTTTATATTTAATGTGACATTATAAGGTCGAGTTTGTTGAGAGCGCTTCAATTTGCGGATCATATTCGATGAAATTTGGTATGGAGGTGGGTAACACATTTGTTTTAGTAATGCGTGGGAATCCTCATGGACACTCTCCGGGGAGGAAGTGGGTTGTTTCATTCTAGGCTAGCGAATACAATACTAAACATTACTCTACTTTTCACCTCGGAAAATTCATTTTTTCATGGAAAGAGCAAGAAACAGTATAACTAAAAGAAAAACAAAGTAAGTGAGGCACGTTCAAGGATCTGTTGTTTTTCTTTGTAATTAAAATTGACTTATTTTTTTTTTATTAGTAATAAATTCCAGTAAATAAAAGAAATAGTTTTTCAATTATTTTTCTTTTGTATTCTAGTTTTCAATCACTTGAGACGCTACAATATCAGTTAGTCACGTATTGAAATTAGAAATGAAATGGAACCTAAGAAAAATGATTTACTATTTATTACCCTTGTAGAATGTTAAAGTATACAGTAACTAGTTTTTTTATTTTTTTACTATTTGTAATATGTATTATATACATATTAACCTTTCTCTTGAAACAGTTTCACAGACCTAAGGTCACTTTCGGGCAGACAGACAGAAAAGCGTTGTACAAGCCAAAATGCAAATTTCATACAGTTCAGCCAAACAAACAGCGCATTTTTTTTAATAGAAACTGGAAACCTTAAAATCAACCGCATTCCAGTCTGTAACTGAAAACCACGGAACAAACATTTTTAAAAACAAAAGCAAAATCATGAAGTGCTCTTGTGCCGTCGAGGGGAATGTTTGCGCCTGTCATCCAACCTTTGTACATGCATATGCAGTAAAAAATCACTTCAAACACAGCGATACCATGCCCGGTCGGCTGTCAAAAGTTTTAATCGAAATCAGTTACAGGAGCTCCCAATTTTTACCTTTACAGTATTCATCTGTTTTTGTTTACCGATTTCCAATTAGAGAGATTGCAATTTCTTCTTTGAAATCCAATTTTCGTTTTTCTTCCTATTTTGTTCGAACAGCTGAATGTTATTCTAAAAATCTTCAAAGGCTGTCTACGGTATGAAATCTGAAAAGCTAATTAATTGATTTTATATTCTGCCTGATGAGTTTTGGTTAGGCTGTTTTATTTTGATTTTCTTTAAAGCCAGACACACAGTTGCAGTATTTTAATATTGGTTGGATGAAAAATCTAGTTTTTCCTCAGCAAACCATTTACAGGTCCAAATCAATTTTCATTTTTCTTCTTTCTTTTTTATTCGACCCCCGCACTAAGGAATTTAATCCTTGTAGAGCGGGAGATTTCACAGACATTTAATTCACATGCACATACAGATACACACCCACACTTAAAAGAAGCATTTGTGGATTGCAAAAAAAATCTTGTTCCACGCGGGGATTAAACCCGCGACACGTTACGCACGGCAGTAATTCGGCGTAGTCACCTGTACTAGTAGACTATCTGTACAGCCAAAATTTTAAACCACAACCAGCTTGTATTTGATATCTAGCAGGATAGACAAATAGACCGGTTTAAACTTAAAAAAAAATTGTGTAAGCGCACAAAGGCAATAACTATGTCATCGTATCGCTAACTTTTAATAAAGCTATAATCCATGACAGTATAATTATAATTTTATTTGTAAAAAAATGGAACTAAGTATTCTGCTATTTAAAACCTCCGCATAATTTTCTTCTTTTCGTCGAGATTTTCACGCTTACAAAGTACGTATAAAGCTAGAATTGAGAGCATGTAAGTTCGCATCGCGAAGTTACTTCAACATCTAACACAGAGAACTTAAAAGGGATTTACAACTTTTCTAGTCTTTGTAAGAAATTAAGTCATGCATTTAACCTTTGACTTAAATTCCAACAATTTCTTTGGCTAACAGATTTTTTCCCACTTAGAAAAAAGCTCTGCAACTTAAAACCCTCCACTACTATGCTTTAAGGATAGTTTCAACACATTGCCTCCGAAAAGAACTTGAAAAGAGTTTTTAATTTTCCATTTTTAAGGAATTTCTCATCAAGTTTAAAAGCAATTGAGTGTATGGAGCAAGAAGGATACGTTCCAATAATGTTCAATTATTGATGCAGTTAGCCGGCCTTTGTGATACGCAATAAGGAAAAAACGCATTTTTAATTGGCCTCCTTAAAACGTTTTTTAAAGCCTTTTGCACTGTAAATGCTGAAAGTGAGTATGAGCTTTAGGCATTTGAAATAGCCGAGCTAGCCTTTCCTCGCGAAGAAATACATTTAATGAAAAATTTGGCCCGAAATTAAATAGCGATCTTATTTTTTTTCTAGTAGGTAGTTCGTGATCGGATAATTATTAATTTAGTACGTGATTGTAGAATAACATTGTCTGGGCTAGCTTTTAGTTAAAAAAAAAACGTTTTAAGTTTAACTAAGGTAGGTTTCAGCTTCAAAAATCTACTCAGCGAAAATTTAATCACAAAAGTAATGCTCTCTTAAACTCAGAAGTTAATTCTGAAAGTAACCTCGTAATACCACCTAGAACTGTTTTAAAATCTTTTACACAAATTAAAAACGTTGTAACACACGTAGGACGTAGGTACTCCGTCTGAATAGTACAAGAGCCAGGGTCGTTACGGACACGTTCATTTCAAAATTGAATATTCAGTAAAAATCTCTTTAAGTAGAGCTGGTAGGTAAATACGTTGACGATACCAAAATATATACTAAAACTACTTTATGAGATAGAATACTGACCGAATACTCAGATACACTTAGATTTAAATTGTTATTATGTTTTCTGCTGTCTTTATCACTTTTAGATGCAATAATATAGAGACAGATATACATTTTATCCATCTGTGGTAGGTTTCTTAATATAAATAAGATTTGGCAGCCCCAAGATCTTGGTCTAGAGGTTTTAGTATCTTATATTCCTCACCAGAAGATCGAGGACTGTGTAGTTTTTACTTTACATCTCTTTTGTTGGTGCTTGTACTCAAGTCTCTTGGCACTCGTACTTTAATTGTAGATGCATTTTTATTATAAGCAGACACACGTATATTTTTTAGATTAAATCATTGACCCTTTTGTTAAAAGAGAGGTTTGTAGCTTCGAACGATATGTAGACCATGTACAAATATTTAGTTGATGATACGTTTAATCGTGATTTTCACGTGAAACTTAATTTGTAAATAAAAAGTCTCATAAATCGGTATTTCCTCGAAATAAAATATATCGAAAAATTTCTTCAAAGGTTTTTATTAAAATATCTCTTTATATCTTCTTTATTTACTACCAAAATGTATTTACTTCAATAAAATATCACTGAATGGGAAGCCAGATATTGCTTTTGAATAGAGTTAATTAACCTTACAAACAGAACACCATATATAATATATATATAGCTACAGTATATTATCTCTGTATCTCTGAAAGGTGTCTTTGGAGAGCCTGATTGCGTGCAAAGCGAAGTGCATAATGTGTATTAACACATATACATATTACACTGCTTGATTAGCCAGTGTATTAAGCTTGATCATACGGGAATACAACTTAGTAGGTACATAGATATTCTAGATACAATTCACGTCAATTGACGCATGATGAATTTGATGGAAGTTTACAAATCATAATAATGATATATCGTTTGGTAGATGCCCCATCACGTTTTAGATTAAAGATCTCAACAAGGCCTCTGCATGTTGGACCTGTGTCCCCGTGTAAGCCTTTTAAAAGGACCGGGTTTCTTCCCTAGAAGTTATCCCGTGAATTAAAAGAGATACAAATAATAATAAAGTTAACCAAAATATAATAATAAAGTTGAAATAAATACAAATAATAAATGTTAAGATAAACTAATGTCCTGGTAGATGCCTCATCTTATTTTAAATTAAAGTTTTTATTTATTTATTGCATAATGTACACAGTTACAGTTACTAATGCTTCTGCATGTTGCCACCTGTGTTCCCAATATGTACGTCATTAAAATCGTCCGGGTTTCTTCCCTTGAAATAAGAGACATAAATTTTATTTCCTAAATGATAAATATATTATGTGATATAAAACTAAGTACATTTCAGGGATCTTACCACCGTATTCATGAACATAACTGATTTAATAATCGCTAGGAAGTGTCATTTTGTAACGTTTTCCGTTAAGTGGAGTGTAGAGTCAAAAGAAATTCTATTTCAAATACATTCATACGACACTATGTGAAAGGTCGCGTAAAAAAAACTATTTATTAATATTTCAATGCACATAAAGGAAAGATTTCTAAGCATTGATAGTCCAAACTAATTTCCTTGGAAATAATACAACCTATATTTTGTTTAAAAATAATTCCTGTTCTATGCTCGTTCATGTAAAGCCTTGCTCTTGCGTCTAAACTCGCCCTTTCGTTTGCCCACGAATCCCTTTGGACCCTGGGAGTGTTGAAGCGTAGATTGCAACTGTGTTTGCACAATAATGTCTCCTACGTAAATTGGATGTAGAGCCCGAATATTTGCTGAAATATTACATAGCTACACTTTCAAATTGTGTACGTAAATTTATAGAGTGTCAGCAAACTTGATCACTGAGGTCGTTACACTTATTAAAAACAGTAGCGTGCATAACTTCTAATAGTGTAACACAATATTATGCTTACACACAAATAATTTAACCTAATACTGTTTTCTTAACTCGCAATTAATATGCGTGCTTAGTATTCTGAATCATTAAGTTTGTTTATTTGTACGACCTGCCAACCGATAAAGCTGACCGTATAATTTTAGAACTTGTCAGTAAAAGTCATAGCTTTCTATAACTAAAAGGACAGCGTTTTAATCTCATCCCGAGTTCGTTTCGCTCTGCAATTTATAACTTACGGCATGTACTTATCGCAGCCTCCAAAGGGTTCGCGAAACTACTAATTAGGTAATAGTTTATTGCTTAAACACGCAATTATAGTTTAACCCAAACTTGACAGATCGCGGAGTGGTTGGTGTAATAGTCAAATCACAATTCACCGATCTGAAATGTACTTAAAATCAAAATTATTTTAAATGGACCTTCTTACACTGTCAATAGACACTGAATCTAGCAAACTTACAAATTGTCATTGCTATAGACAAGATCCGGCAAGAAACTCCTTAATATTTTTGTTGTAAAGTTCATTTTGCACTGTTTTGTTCGGTTTGGTTTGAAGATGGGTTCAATCTGTATATGTCAGTGTATCTAATGCTTACCGCAATATCCAACTAGGAATGTGTTTGTATAAGACTGTTAGATGCGGCGTGTGTTATGATACGAACTTTAATTGCTGACTTCTCGAGTCAACCAAAGAACTTGTTCAAAACAATCAGATTAAAAAGTACCAGTATTTTTAGTAGTGTTAAAACTTGACTGATCTTAACTTTTGTTTCAGGCTGTTTGGCACATAATAGCACAATAAAAACTCATTGAATTTGATCGTCTAAAATTGTTTTTAAAATATGAATATCGTCATTTTGCTGTCGGTAGATAGTATGTACTAAGATAGTAACTATTTAAGAAGTTTAGGTAGCAAATAATGTAATAATGATTACAAAAATGCATGAACTCGAAAATATTACAGATCAACGTTCTACTTAATTATGAAACTGCGACAATAATAATTGCAACTAAACTAAATCCATTCATTTGCTGTCGTAATTGAGTAGGTAATTAACAAATACTCGATTAATTAACAGTAAATAGTATCGACATCTGATTTATGTAAATATGCTAATTATAGTGAAATAATTAAATCTAAATAGCAATATTGTCATGTCCTAGAAATTATTCAAAGAGGTTTTAATGCATTGTTGTATACTCATATCACACTGTATTATGCAATAGTTTCAATACTAGTTTTCCGATTAAAACAAGCATATTTCCTTTCAAATATGTAAAATAGTGATTTGAAACGTGTTTTCTCAATATTGTTCGAAGAATCGCGGTAGCAGGAGATAAAATAATAATTTTCTATTATTTATATTATAGATTATTTAATTACGTCTCAGTTTAGACATCATTTCAACAAAGCATCTCATAATGATAATATTTTTAGCAAAATTGTCAAAACAATTTCTGTAACTTTTTTTCGTGCGTTTTATAGAGTTTCTCACATAAAAGTTCATGCCTAAATGTTTAATTTTGCCCAAGCAAACCTAGCTGAGCCGCGACTAAAAAGAAAGATAACTATTATATCCTTAACGGCACTATTTGAAACCCATGTCCGCAGTAGCGGTAACGGGATTATATGATGATGAAGCGCCTAACATCTCATATTACCTATAGAGTTCGTAGAAAAGTGAGCTGCCATCGTTATTCGTCTTGTTTGTGAACAGAAGAGAACCGCTCAAGCTTCACACGTATGACATGAATATGAGTAACAATAATTACAACAGTGCGTCGATTAATATGTGCTGTTGTAAAAAGAGAACTTGATTGAGTATTGTTGAACTTAATAATGCGTTAACCGAAAAGCTGTGATATCATCTTGATGTATGCTACGGTATTTGTATTACCTGCAAGCGTCATTTGTTTAATCAATTTTCGCTAACAATGTCGGAAATTTCCTATCGATGGACGGAGCTGTGATTTGTCAGTGTCAGTTTCAATGGCTAATTTGAGGTTGATATGTGTAGTAGTCTAGTTTTCGAGTTACCTAGGTATACTAACATAACTTAGTCGATTTTTTTTAACAAGATATTTACTGTTAATTAGCTAGAGTTATGGTCGTAGGCAAGGATTGTATATGGAACTATAAGAAATAGTTCCACGCAAAAATAAAAATAAATCTTGTGCACGTAGTGACCAAATAGTCTAGGGTTCTAATATTAGATTGATTAGCAATGGTTTTTAATGGGTTTAGAAAAGCTGGAATGCAATGTTAATCAACAAAACTAATTATGGACTAGTGACGGCGAGAGTGATATGTCACTTGACAATCACGCTGTCTCATGATTGAAAGGTACTAATTATTTTGCATTCTGTAAAAAATCTTCTCATTAATTACATGTGTTGGGATAATAAACTCATTACTGAGTCATTACCATTGATGGGCTAGCTTGATAACAGCCTAAAACTTGTATCAAAAAAATCAATCGTCACTTGTTTTTTATTTATTTTTCAAGCCGGAATTGGCTACGGCTGTTGTTAATGGCTACTGATATATATTTAAACTGCAATAGGGGGCAATAAAATACTTGGATCGAGGTACCGTTTAGTTCATAAATTGGTTGTGACTGGTTTTTTTTTTTATAATGGGCATAGGTTATTACAAAATCTTATTTTTTTAAGTTTATTACCAATCATCCTTCTTCGTCGCTACTAACAAATATATTTCGTATTATTTATAAGTCAGTATTAAGGTTTCTTTGTAATTTTTCTGCAACTAGTGGAATAGAATAAAATTACCCAACACGCGAAGCCTACTTAATATATGACAAACTGTCACTCACTCAATAATACGATTTGCGTATTAATATCTAAACTTTGCTTCACCATATCGATTATACATGTCATAACACATATCATATAACAGGCTGTATGAACTTGCCTATTCCATCCATGATAGCATCTACTTTTTCTACAAAAGAATCTAAAAAGTCCTGTAATGCTGTAAAAAAGCCATAGTGCAATACAGAAGGTCCACCAACATATCCATTAGTAAACCTCTTGCAGCTGTTTACTCTTTTACAACGAGAGACTATACGCCACCCGTCAATTGCACTGTGACGATACACAACTATAACAGTCTGACTCCGTAGGTCCCTGTTTTCAACTAAAACACACATTACACTCCAAAAATATCTTAATTCTGACTGACAAATTGTAATGAATAAACATGCCTTGGAATTGTTGATTAACTGTTGTTGTATCATTCATCATTCATCATTTGCATTCTGTGGTCTCTTATAGTTGAAGGAGTACACAGGACGCATACGCCTATACTTAATTTTAAGCATTTGATGTGTACAGCCTTTGTTGCAGGCCCATAAACGAATAAATAAATAAATAATATATCGTATTAAAATATTTTATTCGATTTTGCTCTCTATTAGAGAGTTTTGGTATACGTCCATCAAAAGATGAAACATCATATTATACTGTGATGAAACCGTGTTTTGTTTACGACGTAAGTCCGACCAACAGTAGCAAGCTCTATTTCGTCGCAGTCTCGGTCCCGGTCGCAAGGACATCAATCTTCTAGTCTTTTACATTATTACCTCAGGGATACCCTATACATTATTCATTTGAAGCTCTAATCCAGTAAAGTCAATATTTATCTGTTAGATGCTGCAAGAACGATTTACCTAGTGCAATGTTTTCATTCAAATTATTATTCAATTTCTATTTTTATATGGATTTTATTACTTAATATTTAGCTTTTTTAGAATGAGGTTTTCTCATATTTCTCCTGTGTTGAAAAGTCAATGGATTCAGTAGCGGCGCATGTAAAACCTGTTTTATATTCCTCTCCTCATTATGTACATCACAGCCCACGCTGAACAACATGGCGTGTTTTATTAAAGCCTCATTAATTTATGAAAATGAAGAATTAGTTTTAGATATCTGCATATTCATTTATAAACGTGCATTTCGTGTATCGCCTCATACTTACTAGCACAGTTGCTTTAAACTTAGGGCGTGAGCAAGTATCGCGAGATTATTGGTGGAACGAGCTCGAGTAAAGCTTGTGAAACCTAATACCAATAACAAAATGTAGCGTAACCCGCATAACATTACGCGATAGAATTTAAATCACTGCATTGGAATATGACGGTATAATGGCCACGACTGGCCACGCTGGCCGCGATAGCCGTGAGGGTTTTCAGCGTCAAGAGCCCGTGAAACCGGGCCCGGCGGCTTGTCACGGCTTAATTTATTTCCTCCCTCCCATTTACAACACATTGCTGCGTTTTATATTTTAATTAAGTGCAGCGGCCTGATTGACATTCATCGATACTCATATTGGGAACTAATAAATTGCTGGTTACTGCAAAATTTCACTAATAATTTTATTTTTTATTTTATGGCGTTCGATTAATCGTTGAATTATGTTCTTAACTTATCTGTGCACAAACTCATTAGTTTTAAAAATAGAAAATAATCTTGATAAATTCCTGACAAGATAATGATAGAAAATAGAAGTAATTAGTATGTCGGAGAGGTGGTATATGTCGAAGAGTTCGTATACCTATCCAACCTGCGTGGTGTAACGCCGATGCCAGTGACAATAATTATGATGATTATCTGTGGAACGTCAAGTATGACAGTTGGAGTCTAGCGACTGAATTACTTGGGTGTGGTCTGTACTGCGGAGCCGTGGAGTCTTGGAAAATGAACCCAGAAGGCGAACGGACGGAAGTGCAGAACTCGCCAGCGTTTCACAATATAATCTGTTATCATCTTCCACGTGTTTGTAAAACCAATCATGTAATTGTAATAAACGATAATCAAGCGATGTAACGAAGACTTTATTTCAACAAGACATTCAATATGGCTGATGAAGACTATCTAAACGCTCTGCCAATACATATCCTGTCCGTCTCATCCTACATCAGAAGTGGGATGAGCCCACTCCCCACAGAGAAATAATGAGATTCGCCAGCCCCTACATAGAAGCAACGATGATATTCAACGAAATTTGTTGAAGCTGCAAAATCGAAACATTTTGACAAGTTATAGAAGCCATGAAAACAAAAGAAGAACTGAGCGTCACAATGTTAAACGAGCACATCGAAGGAGTCAACCTACAAGGAGTCCGGCTTTCGTCTGCTGCAGTCGCCGTGCCACGCCGCGCCGCAGCGACGCGTTGAGGAGCACTACACGAGTAGCTACGACGGGAATGGAGAAGTCGACGAGTGTTGCAGTCACAGCGGCTGCCGAGAGGAGGGTCGACGTGTGATACTTTACCAACACCTGCGTACATTGATGCATCCGGTGAGCAGTTTTCAGTTTGTTATGTTAGCACCGTAAAAAAAAACGGAATGACCGTGACGGCGTCAGATTGTGTGATGCGATTTGGTAGAAATGGCGGTGTTGTCCGGTTCTTATGCTGTAAGTTCGAAGGGGCGCACTTGTCCAGTCCAAATGCGTTGAAGGGTCGAAGGGGCGGTGTCATCCGGTCTGCAGTAGGCAGTCGAAGGGATGCACTTGCTCGGTCCCGATGATTCGGGTGCTGAGGGCTCACTAATGAGAAGAGTCATCGAGTAATGTGGTGTGTGGAAGGTGGTCGAAAGGATAATGTCGTCCGGGCCATGCAGCTGATAGCGGCTGGTTGAAGGGACACATTCATCCGGTCCAACCTTAAGTGTTCATTGGTCGAAGGGACAGTGTCGTCCGGGCCATGCACGTGTGGCTGGTCGAAAGGACACACCCGTCCGGTCCAAATTGATACTGTGTGAAAAATTGTTGTTAAGTGATCAGAAAAAGGTGCCGTCCGGTCCATGAGTGGTCGAAAAGGACACATGCTTCTTCTATTCTGAGACAGTTATAGTTGTATGACTGATGACAGTAACATTACGACTACTAGTCATAGCTTGTCAGGTTGGGCGAGCGGGTAGATTGATTCTGCCCATGTCAGATTGAGGAGGACGCCTGAAGCTCTTAATGTTGTAAACATATTGGTTGATCAAGATAATGATCAGGTATCTGACACATCGCGCGATTGAGTTTGGTGGCCAGAGGCAGCTGGCCTGAGGCGAGGTGGCCAAAGGCAGCTGGCCCGAGGCGAGGTGGCCAAAGGCAGCTGGCCCGAGGCGAGGTGGCCAAAGGCAGCTTGCCTGAGGCGAGGTGGCCGGAGGCAAGGAGGCCAAAGGCGAGATGAATGAGGTCGCGATATGTGTTGAGATGTGATAATGATGAGTTAAAAATTGTGAGAGAGAGCTTCAGAAATCCCTCTAAGTTAATTGATTACAAGTTAGTAAGAGAAAATTGTTTCTAGTTTAAGTTGGACTAAGTGATTGTCTTAAAGCGATGTTTTGTTGGTCAGAGATGACCGAGCGGTGGTAAATACTACTTGTGATATTTTCCTTTACAGATTCACACGAGGACGTGTGATGCGTCAGGAAGGCCGTGTCGGAGAGGTGGTATATGTCGAAGAGTTCGTATACCTATCCAACCTGCGTGGTGTAACGCCGATGCCAGTGACAATAATTATGATGATTATCTGTGGAACGTCAAGTATGACAGTTGGAGTCTAGCGACTGAATTACTTGGGTGTGGTCTGTACTGCGGAGCCGTGGAGTCTTGGAAAATGAACCCAGAAGGCGAACGGACGGAAGTGCAGAACTCGCCAGCGTTTCACAATATAATCTGTTATCATCTTCCACGTGTTTGTAAAACCAATCATGTAATTGTAATAAACGATAATCAAGCGATGTAACGAAGACTTTATTTCAACAAGACATTCAATATGGCTGATGAAGACTATCTAAACGCTCTGCCAATACATATCCTGTCCGTCTCATCCTACAAGTAGAAAACAAGACGTTTATTTGCTGAGAAAAATGTATCCGTCATCTTACAAATTGACTAACTAACGTTTAATTTCACATGATGTTGTAATTATAAATGTTGTTACTCACAATTAATATATCGCTAATCATACATAATTGTTAATATAAAAACTATCGTCAAGATAGAAAACTATATATTATGTACTTTGTTCATTAAATGTTGATTACAAACAATTGTTGTTAAACCCAATTAATCCATTTCTTTGAAAAAAATCGCTCCAGTTATTGTACTGTTTACAATTACTAGCTATTAGCCACAAGTACATAATATGAAACAAGTTTCTATTCTATTTAAATCGGCAACGGGAGTAAATCATGGCATTGTGTTTATTCGATTCCTGTCGAAGCGAGAAAATAAGCGAAACGTTGCAACGTCTAGCTGTGGTCGAGACCGCTGAGAGTCAGGATATTAAAATAAACTGTCGGCCACCACATCTTATAACAATATTATTGCAATTGTGGAAACGTGACAGCGCACTACACTGCGTAGAATCTATCTCTCTTCAACTACTGCAATAATATTTCTATTAGACATCTTGGTAGGCCCAATCGCCTTTGTCTCCGTGATGCTTTAACAGCGGGCCTTACCAATAATAATAATATTTAGTTTCTAATTCTCTTTAGCCGCAGTAAACTGCGAAGCGAGTTAGGGTTCCCCTTAAAGGTTTGTCGTTGTAAATTATAGTTTAGTACCTACGACCTGTCCTTTCCTAATTGATACTGGTCAGGATTTTATTTGATTTCTGCTTAAGGCCAAAGACAGTACATTCGATTTAAGTCAAGCTATCAATGGCTAATACTTGTATCGAGTTGTTTCTCCTTACGTAATACACTTAAAACACTAAAGTACAGGTTTAAGAGCAATGTATTTAAAATTTACGTCAACTTTAAAGTTAATACTTCTCAATCCATTTAGTTTTTGCTTTAAAGCTTGTTCATTTAGATTAAATAATAGATATTCTTAAGAGATAAAATCAAATTATAAGCTAATCAAAACATCAATAGATTCATTGATTGACTCAATATACTAAACAAAATATGTTTGTAATTTTCCTAACAGTTCGGCTGCTAGAGATTCCCATCTAAAATTATATAAATATCTTCCTCTATATTGGTTTTATCCAGTTGCTTTGCATTTACCGAGTAGTAATGACAGGTTGCTCATTTGCAAACATCAGAAACCGCTAAACTTCTATTATATCTCCTCGTTACTACGCTTTAAACAAATGAAATACGTATTTTAAACAAAAGAGAAATAATATAATATTCAGCAAACCTCAGGCTTTTAGTGATTTCAGTAAATGCAAGCTATTTCCATTAACAAATCCAAACGGTAATCCGAATCTGTTCAAAATTTTGAACTCATTGTTTTCATAAAATTTTGAAGAGCGTTCTAACAATTATTAGCAACCATTGCAACCGTGCCAGTCTGATAAACCTCTTTAAGTCAACTAAACTGTACGATCGAATATTTGTTTAAATATATTTTGTATAGAACCATACCCTAAAATATCATCAAAGATTTTGCTCTACTGTTAATTACATTTGCAATTTACATTCGACGTAGCAAAATACGCGATTCATCTATAAAAAGGTATGTCTGTATAACAACTAGAAACCAATTTCAATAAAACCCGTAGATAATTATCCTACCAATAACTGTTTTGACTGAGTGCCATGCAAATAATCTGAAATTCCTATCTCTACCAACTATTTACAGTAACGTTGATCAGTGCATCTTATATCGCGTTAGTTTCTCTTAAACAGTAGGCAAATAAGGTGATTTAAGATGTTCTAAAAATCAAAATCAGTAGATTTCCATTTTCCAGTAGGCCTTTTCAGGCACTTTCAAAACGTTACTGATTCTACTTGCGCGCTTCTTGAATGTCATTCTTATGGAGAAGAACCGGCAAGAAACTCCATGTTCTCCTTATTGATCATATACTCATTGTCTTATTCCAGACTTTTCTTTTTGAGCCCTTCGTAGGCAATTTGAGCGTTTTCCCTTGCTGAGGCCTTAATCTATAAACCCAGAGGTGCCTCTACCAAACTTCTCTGATTAGTGATTTCATAATACGAGATTATGTTTAAGTGTGTCCGTGAAACAAATGAAAAACGCTTATACATCAATGTGAAGGGTGTTGGTATGAGCATGTCAGTTGAGCTAGGTCGGACACAAACAGTTTAGCTTCTGATTCATTGTCCTAAGGTATCATAAACAGCTGTGACAATTTTGTTTTTCATTTTTACGATGTGATTGATTAGTAAACACTTTGTTGTGCTGCTAGAGACTGATTCTCAATTATAAATATGAACAAATACAGTATTATAAGAAGACAATTTATTAAGGCATAGTGAAAATACCATGTTTGACAAAAAGCGTTATAAAATTAACCGCTTTATCGTATACTGCGACTAATTAGACTCTACAAAGGTGATGATCTCTGATGAACATTTTTATCTTCTATGCTATTGAATGCAAAAGACTATGAACTATAATATTTTTTTTATAAATTTCCTTATAACCATTAAAATGATACGTACAACAATTTTTTTTCCATGTGACTTGGCCGCTAGTCGTGTTACACTGTACTGGCCAGCTAGGCGCTCTATATTTAAAACTTGGCACCGCTTGCGTACGCGATGCACTCCACATAAGCTTTAACGTAATCATCTACTTGCACTCTTACTATCGATTGTTCTGACTATTAAAGGCGGCCATTTTATTTTTTGTAAACAAGCCCACTTAATTAGTGTTACAATTATAAGTTGACTTAGTATTATGGCTTTATGGAGACTATACAAAAGGGTTGGAGATATCTGCTGTCACCATATTTTACAATGTGATGGAACTGATTCATGAATGTCTATACGGACACTGTTGAGGCTCACAAGTACTTTTGTAAAATGTAAGTATTGTTTGACTTTTAAAATTGAATACCACAGACCAGAATTTGATTTCAAAGTATCATATCACTTAAAAATCTATGCCCCTCCTAACCCAAGGAGGTTTCATGGGAAAGTTTGTTATCACGAAAAATTTATACGTCTGTCTTTCTACGCATGTTTCCAGTGTCAATTATAATTAATTACTATTCAATCAGATGTAATAATACACTACAATCAAGAGTTGTGAATCAACGTGTCACTAGAGACATAAATTGGTGTCTGTTAGTCTAGTACATGTTTCAGATTTTTGTATGCAAACGTCATCACCTTTTGGCTGCAACGTCTGTTTAAATATTCAATAACAATCTTCCCTTGATAAAAGTATTTTCACTTCTTGAATCTGGTAATATGGGAGGAAATTTTTGCTCATGTATAAGTGACATTTTTTAAAAGAATGTAATGCAAAAAATCCTCTTTGCAGTCACTGGACTCTACTCTGACTTTTTCAACTATTAGGGAAGCAAGTAAATAAAATGAAAAAAGTAAATAACACAAATTTTCATAAACAAATTATGGTGGTTTATGTGTGCGTGTATTTAACGTGTAGGATACGTAGAACGTCCCACACACTCACACAAGTCGTATTTTAATTAATTGACATATTACGCGGCTTGCCAGCACTACATTACAAATCATTAAATCGATTAAATTTAATTTATAATTGAATTACAGCTATTTATTACTGTGTTAAGATACTGTTATAGTTCACGTATACATATTTCAGTTTAAAAATCATTTTAATAAGAGCACTAGTTTGCAAAGCAGATGCCGCTTTTCTAGATTTAGGTTATTGTAGGAGAAGTCAACATAAAAAGGTTGCAACGTTAAACATATAATCTGTACCAATCACCACCAAATTACAATTGAATATAATAAAAAAGGTTCGATATCAGCAAATACCAAACGCTTCACCTCAATATTCTTATAACTATCGAAGCGATCTTAACTGCAGTTTTAAAAAACATTTTACCGGATAAGTAAGTAGCTAAGTGTAACTTAGATCTTCTTTCCGTACAACGCATACTAGTGAAAACCAACTTATCCAGAAGAAATTATCAAAGTTGGATCAAAGCCAACGCCACACGGTTTCATGCAAACGTAATATTCAAATCTTATCTATGTATTACATATTATATCTAATTAGTAAATATTTGTATGTACTCTCATTATTTATTGCGTGTATAAATCTAAACATGTATATTGTATATAAGTTTTCACTCGTATGTATCATCACTTTCAGAAACCGTGAAGTGAATCGTATAATTATCTATTGAGTTTGTACACTATATGGGTGTTAGAAACAAAATCGGACTGACTAATCAGACAAATTAGTGCGAATACTGCTACTGTACAATGAAGTTATTCTAGTTTGGATTCAATGCTTAATTTTATTTAACGCTTGGCTAAAGACACATTGCTACATTTTGTACATAGAATATTTGGTGCCTTAAGCATTTTAACCCTTACGACCTTTAAAAAACTAGTGTCGAATGCAACAGAAGAAACGGTCAAGTGCGAGTTATATACATTTCAACTGGATACCTCCAAACCTCCTCTTCGTGTCCCTGACAAAATGAATCTTGATAGACGGACGGTCGCATGGACAGACGGATGGTCCACAAAGTGATACTATTAGGTTTCCGCTTTTTCCTTTCAGTACTTTACCTGAAAAAGAAGTGATGTCACAGAAAAAGAATGTTTACGAACTTACATCTGCAAAATAAGTTTTATTACGAGAAGTTATGAACAAAAGTGAAACCGCATGAACGCTATCAATGCTTAAATGTTCAATTTATGGTTTTATTTAGCAAATTGTAGGAGAGCCCTTTTATTTGTTTTGAAATTTCTAACATATTTCCGCAGTTTAAAAGTTCTACTGTGTTGATCAAGTTAAGTCGTTACGTGGTTCATTTAAGACAATCCTTTAAACAGAAAACCATTATAATTAATGTCTTGAATGTGCAAAATACTTTTATGTAGTTAAAGAATCCAATGCCTGTTTTAGTAACAACTAGCTATAGCCTGCAACTTTGCACGCGCGAATATCGGTTATAGCTGCAAAAAAACGTTACCACTCTGTGACGCATTCGATTAAAAGCATGTGTGTTAAATCCTTCGTGTTTGCTAACACTATCTCAAATTTCATGCAAATTGGTCTATATTCGTCCATCCACCCATTTATATTCACAAACTTTCGCGTTTATAATTTTAGTAGGATACAATTTGACAGAAAAAAACAACCAAGTTCATAGCTATTAATCATAAAAACAATGGTAGTTAGCCCGGTGTTGATGTGCACTAATGACTAGGTGACTGATAAAACGACCATTCTTGGGTGGCACCTAGTTAGTCGCTGTCATTTCACTGAACTAGGTTGATCCTATAAACCTACACATTTGTTCATGATGTCCGATTACGATTATGCATTTTTTACGAATTTTAACTTTGAGATTCCTTTTGTTTCGGATTTACGATATTTAGACGGAAAATTATGTAAATAGAAGTTAGCTGTCTTAGTAATAAAAGTAGTTTGTAAAAAGAAAGAAAATAATTAATTAAAAGCTTCGAGGTTTCAGTTTCTCAGTGTCGCAGTTTCCCAACACTCTCGCGTGTGTATCAAACATGGAAACTGCATTTATTTGATGTAATTGGAGCTTCCACTTAAAGTCTTTCTCAAATCATCAATATTTAAACCAGCTTTCGTAATTAATTACATTTCCAATCAAGAAAATGTCTATCTATCTTACACTTGCCACTTGCGTAACTCAAGTTACATAGCACGTATGTGTGTACCTCGCATAGTTATACTCTCCTAGTTAAAACTGTGCCGGCACTGAAGTGCATTAGGGCATACTCACTAACGACAATATTCAAATGACCCAATCATTTGAATATCGTCACTCGTGGGACGGCTTTCAGCTCGAGAACCAATCTTCTGACCGACTAATCTATATCCACGGTATCTATAATTGTCCTAGGTAAATCCCATAGGTACCTCCCTAAGGCATAGGTACCGCATCCTTCAAGCAAATGCAAAAGAACGTGTAACGAAGAACGAGATTGGATTTAAACTAGTTCCAAACGGATTCTGGGACATTTTCTTATTAGATTTTAGTTTTAGTCAACCTTTTTGATTGCTAGATTAAACAGCATTGCGTTGATTAAGTAACAATGCACGACAGCGTTAATAATTGAAATCGGTGAGTGCACCATCCGAAAAACTTCAGACACCGCAAAATTACAAGATCAAAATACTCTACCTGTTCTCTAAAAAGCAGACTATTAAGTTTTCAAAAGCAGACTCGTATACTCAAAGAAATGCTTTGAAATTTATTCATAAGTGGGAGTTTGGTGTCAAACGAACAGAGCTTTGTTCGCAGGGCCTTACACGTGCCGAAAGTGCGAACTGCGAGCACTAGATTGCTATCGCTATCAACAAACAAACGGCAGATTCAAAGCCGACAAACAAACTAGAATATAACAGGAATCCCTCAGTTTCCATTATTAGATAACACTCACAAACGGATTTATATGTAGGCTTACCTGCCAATCGTGATTTTAGGCTGATTAATATTGGCATTTAGAGGATAAAGCAATGTGTATTAGTTTCATAGAAGCAATATTAGCTGAAAACGTTTGCTTCCTAATACTTTTAATACCTACTCGTAGATGTTTTGCAAGCCCCGATAAAAACAAGCGTATCAGAATTACAAAAGCATTTCAGCAAGAACGGTGTCGCATGACAAATGAACTGCGCAATATCGTCTAGCGAAAGATCAGAAAAAAAGAAAATTTAAAACAAACTTGTAAAGTCTCCAAGCGTTAGATGAAAGTACTGGCTTAGTTTTCTTTATCATTGCAGCTTTTGTGTAATAGTAGCTAATAAGAACATAATCTGTCTTCGTATTTCTGTGAATAATTTAATTTAAGTTAACGATATAAACCTCTTTTTTCGCAATTACGGTGTTAGCCAAAAGAAAGTTCCTATTAGTTCGGTGGTAACTACTGGATTTCTTCGATATTTACTAATCACCTATACGTATTAGATGTTAAGAACGAGCTGGAAAACATAAAAACATGTTTTCATACCTCATACCCCTCGATCGGAAAGGCTTTGAATGGGACTATTATAGGTACGTACTTAATTCAAAACTTTTTTAAGTAACAAACATTTAATTTTAATTTAAAACTTTTAACTACCACTCTCAAACTTACGACATATTTTCGCCCAATTTATTGGCCATCTTTAGCTAAACACAACAT
Source organism: Chrysodeixis includens (assembly GCA_941860345.1). Lineage (NCBI taxonomy): Eukaryota > Metazoa > Arthropoda > Insecta > Lepidoptera > Noctuidae > Chrysodeixis > Chrysodeixis includens. Next base: position 12,533,548 of record OW796090.1, read on the forward strand.
CCTCATCATAACAATACAGCGACCTTGTACTCCGTGACCCTTGGCAACACATCTCAATACAGATGTAGATAAACGGTACAATAGGCTAGACTTACACACAACTGTATAATAATTGTATAATACAATAACTTGCTCGCACCTGCCAGACAGTGCTTTGTGATAAGCCTTTAAAAACAGGTGAGAATGCAAATACTTAACGTCTATTATTGTAGAGATTAGAAATTTCTTCAAGGTTTCTTTGTAAATGATGTAATTATTATGTTTTAGTGACTAACGTACTTCTGTAGACAGAATGTCTCTCGTTCTGCTTAATGAACTAGCTGTCGTGTTGTTATGTAATGAGGACGATAAATCATTTTCATTGGAGAGAGGTCTTGGTATATAACGAAAAAGTTATTTCGCTTTAATCAGTTTTTATGCAACACAAAGCACAGATTTCATGATAAGTAACAAGATTTGAGGATTACTTTGTTCAATTGAAATAGTCCTGGCGTTTTCGATATATTGCAAACACGTTTACGTATACCACAAGGAGCTAAGCACATCAGATACCATTTCTATTGCATCAAAGGTTTCCATGATCTTCTAAATCTCAGAGAGAGATACGTGTCAATGCATTGATTACGTGATTAGTGCTGACATTGAAGATGTTCCTTAGCCTGTGTAAGATCTGTAGGTAATCTTCTTAGCTGTGTAAATGCGTAGCGTAAGTTATCCCACACAAATTTCCATTTAATGTATCTCGTGTGTTCGCGGAACAATAATAATAATCCAGTCCAATAAATTAATCCATCTTAAACGAAATATCTCATTGTTATTTATTTCCTCTTGAAAAAAGGGTGAACTATCATTTTCAATACTTTACTTTTGAACAATTTTTCAAGTAATGTCGAGATCGGCTTTCATTAAGTAGTAATAAGCTTTAATACTTATAAAATTCTACACGGGTGGGTCCACGTTCAAAGACTAATTACTTTTAAATTTGTTATCTGCGCAATATCTTGTGAACAGTTCTTAATTATCGGATATATTAAACTTTGTACAATCTATGAAACATTTCTGTATTAGATTTTCATTTTATAAAAATTAGTCGTGTTATATCGATATCTGGACCTGATAAAATAGGAACAAACAATTGAACACAAGTGGCAGAAGTACCGCGTCAAGTGTTATGATATAATTAATGAGAGATACTTCAATTTAAATGTAAATATGATATGATAATGAAGTATGATAAGGGCGAATAAGTTTTCGAATGCATATTCCGATACTTAATTTGATTGTATTAATAACCGAGTGTAGTAAAAACCAATACCTACTAAGGAGATATAATATTATGCTGTGACTTTGTCTGCAGCGTTCTATATCAAAAATCACTTTGGAAATCACAAATTTATATTTAAACTTGTTGTTTTCCGCCTCTTCTCTTGCGCGAATGTCGGTTTCAGCTGCAAAACATTAACCTCCTTTTACGCAATCGGGTAAAAAGTAATGAATGTATTTATCGACGGTGTCAACTAACTCTATAATTTCATTAAAACTGCACGTGAAAGACTCATCCATCCGTACTTACAAACTTTCGCGTTTATAATATTAGTAGGATTTAAAAAGCGGAAAATAAACGGTTAACGGCTACGTTTTTTAATGTTTCGAATGCACTTAGTCGCAGGCTGCTGAGACGATCACTACTTTATAGTCTGCATAATAGAAAATGCTTCGCTTTTTTTACGGTGTAGCTGCTTATCGACTGTCAATGTAAGTCTAACACTTTATTAATGTAAGGTTTAATACACGAGTAAGTTTATCCTAAGTTTTACGTGTTATAATTTTATAATTTTCCTCAGGTCTAGATAATTCACATGCAGGAAGGAAGTTATTTAAACTTAAACATGTTTTAAATAAGTTTTCCGCATAGAAAACTCATAATTTTCTTAGTCTTAAGACAGTTAACGTCACTCACCTGTTGCTACCATGCTTCGTGCTCTTTAGAAACTACGAATACTTTAAAACAATTGAAAGTAAGGCTAAATTTTGAAGCAAATAATAAAGTTTTATGTACTCAAATTTCATCTCGAAAGAAGCTACATTGAGCCTGTATATTATGTGCATTGGTATAGTGATGGTATAGCTGATGATTATGGAAAACTCACTGTTGCTCGCGACTTCGCCCGCACAGGGTCTTTAGCAAATGCAGAAATGTTCCCAACCCCTCCGCTCCCCTGATGCAGTCAGTTAAAAAGTATTCTGTGGTAATATTGTGTGTCAGCTAAGTCAATACCAAATTTTATCAAAATTGATCAGACCGTTTGAGCGTGAAAGAGTAATATACATCAACCCAACCATAGTTAAAAACTTTTGCGGTAATAATATTAGTAGAATAACAAATGTAGGCCACCAATAACCTTTGCCAAATTGTACCTATGCCTAGGCTTAGCTATGCTGCGATCGGCTTCCAGCCTCACCGGAATCAGGTAAATACCAGCTTACACGAGCAACTGTCTATCTGACTTGCACTACCCTTTCCAGTTAATAACACAGTATTCTATACCGTAGTTAAGCTTTATCGGCATATTGCTCTAAACGGAATAACAGATGAAATTGCATTCGACAGTTAAACCCCTACACGAGGCACAAACATCGAAACAACGATTAGCGCAAATAAATACGTCACTGTTATTCAAAACTGATATTAAAACTTTAAGGATGAAAGTTCATTTTTAAATAAAAAGCATAATTGTTAATATCACGAATTTAACATTTCACTCTCTTACTTACCAAAGACATTGTTGCGGAACATGTGTTTATAAATCATTGGAATACTTTGGCACTGTGCGTTCAATGCACATACATGTACTCTTACGTAATTTCACAATGAACGTTCAAGTTTTTCTCTAATACCTTTGAAGTAGCTTTTCTATGTGGAAAGACGAGTAGGCAAGAAATAAACAACCTTTGCTCTCGTTAAAGTCATGCGCGATTCCCACTTGACCGCTATTATAAATATGAGCTCGAATTGCATTTATGTTTTCATTTTGTTCGCAGAACGTTTTAAAGTACCTACGTCTGTATGAATGTACATACATGCAAGCAGTCATACACGTTTCAGCGTTTAAGTTCAACTTTTCCATTGAGTCTTTGACGAAGCCGTGTCAACTTACCTCGCTTTCATAGCTTTTCCTTGCAATACATAACACGATACCAATCCTATATCTAAAAACCTAATAAGTTTTCATACTCTTTGGTGTGTTTTATTGCGCTCTAAACAAAACTATGTTGTTTTATGGAAATAAGAAAGGACTTTCGTTTTTATGCCATGAACAATCAGCGCAGTCCTGCACTAGCTTCTGTTTTTATCAATATTTTAAATTAAATACTTTTCGCATTTAACAGTTACCTAACCGGGGATATATAAAACAAATTAATTCCATTGTTTACAATCAATTACAGCCATGTACGGACAAAATATCATTTACGATTTTACTACACTATAAATAAGCTCGCGAGACATAAATAACAACGGCAACAATTACAATAAGATGTCTGTTCTAAAAGCTATAAGATTTTACTGTGAGGATGTAAGTATTTACCGAAATACTATATTTAGTTGTACACGAATTGTTATAACGGTCTCAAAGAACCCTTAGATTGAGATAAAAATAGTTAAGTTTCATCTTTACCTGTAAGTACAGTTCGTCATGTTTATTAAATCACACTAATACTGTAAAGATAAGTTGCGCATTTGCATGTTTGTAGCCCTTAAACGAATCGAACAATTTAGATAAACAAAAGATTTTAAAATATCAAAGTTATTATAAATAGTAAACTCACTTTAGTTTAAGGTCAATTATATTTATGGGCTAATATAATAAGAGGAATAAAACCGTTTTCTTCATCGTCCTCTATTGCCTCTATTGCAATGTTAGGTAGCATCCCTTAACCAAATCTTCGGCTTTCTGCATTTACATTTCCATGCAAATCTGAAATCTATTCACGTTTATACTTCGAGACGGCTTAAATTTTACTTTAACTTTAAGAATAATAAATAAAATACAATTGTGTCTTAAACCAGATCTCTATCTTAGACCAAAGCATCCGATTTCTCGTTCAAACCAAGAAGACGGTTATCAAAACTTTCTGAGGACAGGAAAAGCTAGGAATATCGGTTTCTCGCAAATAGAGACACCATTATACTTGCTGTCGCAAAGTTAGGCGCCTGTTACCGTAACTTGTTCCAATATCTTGGCAGAGCAAGCGAACTGGAGTGACTTCCAGATCTGTAGCGACATGGCTGACGTTTAACTTTTTTACATAATATTTTTTATCGTTCACGAATTTGTAATGAGGTTTTGTGGGAATTGAATTCAATTTTTATGAAGTGAAGTTAAATGATTTTACCGCTGTGTTTGTGGAAAATGTGACGACGCCTTTTTATTTGTTTTGAGTATATTCTCTGCATTCTATGATCTCGTCTAACATCCAATCGTGATCTTATAATATGTTAATTAAAATCAAAGCTCAAAGCGCGAAGGGGATTTTAATCGAGGCGTAACATTTTCACGTAATTGTATAAATGTTTGTTCTAGGTCTTTAGAATCAGACACACGTGGAGAGTAATTAACAACTATATTTACAGAATATAGGACAGATTGGTATTATTTATTACAAACTCATTGTAATACTGTTACCACTTATATTTCCCTTGGGCAAAACTTCATCACGCTTACTATGTAGTCTATAATGCAGGTAGAAAATAGGCGGCTAGTAATAGCAGAAGTTTTAAATTGATTTTATTTGTAAGCTTAATATTAACAAGTTGTTTTTCTCTCGGGGCGCAAATGTATATTGGATGGTATGATAATATTGTGGAACATCCCTCTCTCGAGTTCTTGCTGATAAAATTACCGTGTGTATTTTAGTATACATTTTTAATTCTCAAATTCTAAGTTCTGCAACTCTTAATTTTAAATCTACCCCTTTGACGTTGAGTTAGAGCTACGCAGCTTGAAAGTTCAATTGTTTTACAGTATTCTTTTGTCTTTAGACCGCTATAGAGTCTTAATTACATTTGAGTGAGAGATTGTTGTATATAATGGAAAATATCCAAGGTTTATTCTAAGAAACCAATATCTTCAACAATGGTTCCTCTTCTCAATTGATTGTACCTCTTAAGATGTTGATTAAAAAGTATTTATTGCCAATCCGGCGTACAATTGTACCGAAACGTATAGGTAAACTTTAGCCTACAAAGTTAAACTACAGTTATTAATACTGCAGTGGTTTACCAATCTGCGTGCCTAATTCGATGCTGTAGCCTTTACTATGCTTAGTGTGTAGTCACAACGTGCAGCAAATCGCATTCATGAATTAGTTTTATTCAACTCAGTTTTACTAGACGATAGGCAATTGTTTTTAGTAGAACATTCATTGGATATGCAATTAGGAATATCTTTTTTTTGAAATCAGAAGGAAATTTTACAGTTTTTTTTCAATGGAACGGGATCTTGAGATTGAGGTGAATTAATTTGTTCCTCTAGAAGGACTGATTTAATCCGTTTAACGTGCAAGATTATCCTGTCATTTACCATATTAATATCCATATGCAAATGATTCAATTCTAATACCTACTTAATTATAACTAGGAGAAACTTTTATTACCTAATTGATATTTTATGATTTACATTCTTTTTACGGCATACTACCTATTCACTCTCGTTAATAGTCAACGTTTTCTTAAGGAATTGTTTTATGTTATTTATATTTTCACAGCTGTACCTAACTACGGTGTACAATAAAGAGTATTCTATGCTTTTTTTTATTTTCTACGAAAATTTTATTATTTTTTATTCCTGCCAGTACCGACTTAAAAAAAAGGGTATTAAATCAATAATGTCATTTTTAAATTATGAATTTACAAGGTAGGTATATAAGGAAATAGTAATTAGTATTTGGAACTGAAAAGAATAACAGTCGTATACCATTCAAGTTAACTCCGTAACTACGCAACAAATCTCGATAGATCATATGAATATTAAACGTATATTTCGCCATGCTTGTTTTATCACTGTTTTAATTAATAATAATGCAAGCAGCGACCACAGCACTAAGTGCTTGTTAGAATTGGCCATCAATTTAATGATATCAAGCGCTATATCGTCCGTTTCATAAATTCACAACAGACTGGTAATAAAACGCGTCAACTCTCAGTTCACACATGCTCTCCGTTTTACCGGTCTGATTTATCGGATACGTTGTTTCCAATATGCAAGAATTGTATGAGTGACTTTAACAGGGCAGTATTCTAGGTACCTACGCTACAAATTGTCGCCTGAAAAAGCATGGTAAAAAAAAGAAAAAAAAAACATAAAAGATGATGATGAATTTAGAACCTCCTTCTTTTTGAAGTCATTTGAAAATGGAATAGCAAAATGGAGTCTAGTAAAAACCGGCTGTACCAATGTGTATACTAGGATCACAACAGAATCAGGATGTATTGCTAATATGCACTTAATTATGTACATGTATGTGTTCCGAACCAAGCCGTTACATTGTAATTTGTTCGAGTAACAGGATGTTTGATTATACAAAAGTCATGAATTGTAAACTTTCAATTAGGCTATTCCTAGATGCACTAGTTCATGTTCTAAACATATGAGTAATAAAACTGCATGTAAACCGGCAAATAGTTTATTTTTGACAGGATTTTGAGACTGGTATTCGATTTCCAGGGTTTTTTTTTTTACTTTGCCAATTATTTATTAACTTGTTATTATTAATTACCTTTGTCGCATAATGATTCCTTGACAGATAAGAGGAAAAAGTATTTATGTTATAGAATATAGTATTTATGGAAACAACAAATATCGTTTTTTCTTAAAAAAGTATTTGGGAATGTTTTTGGCTTTTGATAATGTGTACAAATGTGTGGGAGTGTAGGTGACAAAAACATTTAAAATATCTCAAAATTTTCCAATTCAATGGAAAACCAAACATGACGAATACACTTTTTTCTGTGAATGCATTAGATAATCATTTTTCTTAAGATCGGCCTAATGAGCCTGAGAATGTATTATAACATAATAATATCATCATTAGGTAGACTAAAAATCTTACAACTGTAAATTATCTTACAATGATTTTTATAGGAACCTAGAAGACTTGTTTTTCACGGAATCACAAAGCATTTTGATGAGCCTTTTTCATATTATTGCAAACTTGGTCAAATTTGTCGTGGAAAATAATAAAATTATGAATATAAGCCACAAAAAGATGCAAACAGAAAATAACAATTTCATGCTAAAAGTACAAACGCAGCCATTCACAATAATTTATAATTATAACTACATGCTGCGCCGACACCAAATATGAAATGGGATAAGAAGTAGTAGTAGACGTAGAAGATTTTAAGAATATGACGACACATTTTATAATATTTTTAACCAATTTCCTTTTTCTACAGGGATAACCCAAGGGAAATGCGCAACAAGGCAGAGAAAATGCGGAGGGACCGTCTTAACCAGTCCGTTGCTGAACTGGCTTCGATGGTGCCGCCCGTGGTCGCCGCGCGCCGCAAGATCGACAAGACCACCGTTTTGAGACTCACTGCACATTACTTGAGAGCACATCAGTATGGTGAGTACTCAACCACTGGCATCGGCCTGGTGGGGTCTTAACAAAACAAGTGGTAACTGCATGTGACTCTACATTTCTCGTAAAGTGTCATTTAGGTTAAGGCATGCTGCATGCATGTATTCATAGCTTTAAACGCTTCTCTTATCATCCCTTTAAGGTTACTCTAATAACACTTATATCTATCAAGATGAATATGTATTAACACCTTACGGCTCTCAAATGACGCAGTTTAGTGATCTAGTTCTGCGCTTTAATTTGCAAACATTTTCTAGTTTCACCGCATTCCATACAGTAATTGTTATGTGTTGGAATGCAAGCTCCACCCATACCTATTACGATGGGCATACGCGACAAAATTGAAGTGCAAGTGTGACATGTCACCTAGTTCCTACCACTACAAGTCTAGGACAAGATTGTTGTGAATGATGAAAAGAGATGCCGCTATGCGAGACGTAGAGCGTTGTCTCTTTCCAGCACAGCGACAGTCCTGCTTTAAGAGATGGTGCTAGAGGTAAATCGTATTTAGTAGCGTTGCCTATGATGATGCAGGTGCGCACATATTGTATCGTGTTATTAACGGCATGTCATTTTCCACATAGGGGCGCATAACTTTGATAAATAAAGAGACAGCGTGAATGATTTAGAAAGTGAGCGTCCGTTACATTGTCACGTTTTATATGACTGTGTAATTGAAGATGTTCTCATTTTTTTTACTATGTTTAATGAAAAAACAAAAAATATACTTGTTTAATAATTTTCTAGTTGATTTTATATTGATACACGTATCTAATTGCGATTATCGAAATAAACAACTTTTTTTTCTTATTCGTTAAAAAGATTTTAAAGAAAACGCTTTTATTTATGAACTATTATAAAAAATATTACACGCAACGTCTAGCCCTTTACAATCACTTAAAAAACAATAAAGGTATACATATCTACGTTTGTAGAATAATTGCGCAGAACAGGTATCACTACACCACTCGCAATATATCGACAACACTATGACTCACTTAATTAGAATAACAATTTCATAAAAGACAGCAATCAGGTAGACTAGACAACGTTTAAAGATGGACACAAATAAGGTCATTTAGTTATAAAGTCGCGTCTTCTCATCCGAGTTCAAGGTTAAACTGCCGATGGTTGAGTTCACGAGGAACAACGCCTAGCTTAGTACTTACTGTACTTAGTAGTACTTAGACTTAGTACATAATTTTCTGACGCGAGAATGCATGTAGCATTAACAACATTGTTGCGGCGTCATTTCTACAAAGTGACATTTCACCGCCCAGGTATTTGCTGTACGAATAAATTCGATGTCAGTTATGACTGTAAGGCGTAACATTGTAAGGTGGGTCGGCGGCTAATGTGATGAGGGCCCGTCGGTAACTGGACGTACGAATAAACTAGTGCAAAGTGCAAATCTATTCATAGTTACACCTCACACATTCGTGTCACTTTTAGTTTGCAACAGAACGTTACATGCGTTACATTAACCATGCTTTTACATAATAATACGTGTGTTATCTCAATAAGTGTGTAACATTTTAATTTGTATGTAGATAAGTTACACTGATCGCTTTATAGAATTGACATTAGTACGAAATGTAACTAAATGAAATATTTTGAACGATTATTCTTTATTATTTCCTTAATCATTTTCCAAGATAGCTTTTTGAATATTGCTCTGTTTTATCGTAAAATAATGAAAAAATACGATAAAAACAGATTAAGAGGCAAACAGAAAACAGTTTACATTGTCAATAGGATTTAGTGCAATTAGTTATTGCAGTGTAACATATATTTGTCTATCAATATAAAATCCGATCGTGTGTAGTAACGTGAGTGCGCGCGCGCACGTGCTCTGCCATGCTCCTGCGCTTAGGGCGCCCGCACACTGCATTGCGAATTCAGTTATTTTCGTTTCAATGTCATCGTAAGCGGCGTGAAGTTGTCATAACCCGGTGGCGTAATATAGCCATAACCTTATCCAACATGAGTAAATCGCAGTTTTAAATACTGCTTTACGATCCTAATAAAAGATGACGACAGAAACAAAAACGTGCTATTCAGGGCAACACTACAACAGAGTGCCTTTTCCGTTATAGAAATTGTTTTAATAACCTACAATTATGTGCGATGCATCAACCATGTAATTAACTATGCAATGACAGTGGTGCATCTATCAATAAGTCGTATCAATATCTATAGCTCAAAAACGAACGATAATTATTTGTACTTCAATGTAAGGAGAATACTGGGTAGCAATTAAATTTATAACTGTCAACAAATAGATGCTCTTTCTTATCATCATCTCTTACAAGATACATTGTAATTTTCACTGAGCACTTATATTTAATCTGAAAGACAACACTACTGTTAGTTTGACGTAAATAATTCGAGATGTTTTATCTATTGAATGCACAAAAAGGATAAACAAACAAATAGGTTATATAGGTTATAGTTAGGTTAGCAAACATTGGTTTAAAAACAATTTTGCGACAGTTTCGAAAATAGAACGTTATGGAGCGTGTGCCGATCCGCTATGGATATTTTTACTGGATTTTTCAGCCTCACACGTTCTATAAAGCACGAACATTTAATTAAACTTCTAGCTGGTTTACTTTAAAAGAACTGACCGAAGCAATTTAAATTCATGGTAACTAACTTTTTAGAAGCCTTCGTCTGAGCATGAGTACATTGAGTACCTCGACTTGACATGCCTATAAGAAAACTTTTACTTATCATCAAGTTGGTTTAAACCGTAACAATAATACAAACATTATTAACATTCCACTTTTACACTAAGCCTAATTAACTGTGAGTAATATAACTACTTTGTGTACTAACAATAAATATTTCTAACTTTGCATAAAAAGCTTTAAAAGTCTGCCATTCCACTTACTCATCTTAATGAATTTGATGAAATTCATTCGGTTTACGAACATTATATTTCTCTAAAACGTCTATCCTTTCTATTTCCTTTCCTAACCAAAGGCTGTATGTTAAAAAATAAAAAAAATAAAACTTCTTTGGAAATGATCTTTGGCACGTGTAGTCTTTTTAAAACGGAGATATTCTTTTCTTTACGTGTATTTGTTTCTATGGAAAAACTTTACTCGTTCATGGACCTCAGTGCATTTTCACCCATTGTTCAACATCCAAAACGGGTTCATACGCCGCAATCATACACGAATGTTTGATGTTCGATGTTGTAATCGTGTTGCTGAAATCATCTGTGATCAATCAGTGTTATCACATCATGGCTGTAAGTGTTTCAATGTTAATGAATGCCAATTTCACTTTGTTTTCATGTAATAGTGTTGAAGTGAATTCTATCGCAGTGTTTGGCGACTCGATTGAAAAGGCTTCGAAGGAGTTCAACCCGGCCTCGGTGCTTAAGGTGCTTAGCCTCTTCAATGGGTTCTTGATCACCACCACATACAGGGGCATCATTGTAGTCGTCTCACAGAACGTCAATCAATATCTGGGATACTCTGAGGTAATTACAAACTTTTCCTTTATTTAAAGTGTCGCTACTTATCTCCTTGCATTTTATAACTGTTTTTTTGTAAACCAGACAGATATTAATTCTACAATTATCATGTTTCGTACAGCTTGATCTGCTCGGTCAGAATCTACTCAATATAACGCACGAGGAGGATCGTGCGTTGCTTAAAGATCAGCTGATGCCTAAGAGCCAGACTCTAGGTCCTAATGGAGAGCTCGTCATCCCGGACGAACCCGACGCTATGCGCAAAGTTAAGAGAGCCCTGGCTCAGGAGAAAAAACGTTTTGTTGTAAGGTGAGTAACTTTTTTTTATCTTGTAAATTAATTATAAGATGTTGTGCAAGACACGCTTTGCTTCTTTGATCCGGTGTAATGAAGCCGCAACAGTTTGGAAAATCCTCTAGATTTCATCGGATGGATGCCAACAATATTTTAAAACACCTCACATTAAAGATGAGACAGAATTAGATTCCAAGTAATTGGTTACGAATTAATAATATGAAGTCATTTTGTGTACATAGTTTTATTAGTCATCAAACTTTATTGAACACATCAAAATTGTTGCGAGAAACAAGTATATATAAACTGTATGTTGCAAGGGCCATCTTACATTTTTAGTATTTGCTCTTATAGCAGCTTCAGAAATACATTAATTGTGGATATTTGAACTGTTTTTAACGATTCAAAAGACGGCTTGGTAACAGACAAAAATTTCAGTGATAAGGTCCCGTTAGACAAACCATATATATTCAATTTCCATCCGAAGTTTCGTAATACGAGTAATTTGAAAAAATACCAAGAGCAAACCGTAAAACTATTTTGACTATTCAACAGTCAAAATCTTTTAGATATTTTGTACATTTTTAACATGTATCAAATCCGATTGAAAGTTTATTTCCATTTGAGAAATAAGTATATAATATATAGATATACTGTTACATCTTTAAGTACACCTGAATGGCGCCGCGATTTGCGTACACGTGTAAGCGATGAACCACGTGAACGGTATATTTAAAATCCTTGTTATAATCCATCACTTGAACTTGACTCTAAACTGCAGGGACTCCTGGAAAGCTTTAGACTTTGTTATTAAAAATGTATTTTACTTATACGGTAACAAATTGAGTTTACTAGTAAGCACTGTATGACTAAAAGCGAAAGCGGTGTCTGATGAAAAATTTACATAATGTATACTTTATGAGGTCTTTCATTTTAATTTTATTAGTGTTTTAACTATACTGAAAGTTGCGTCCTGTTTTTCTTTCATCAATTAATTCCATTTTTATAACGAATGAAATAAGGAGGTTCAATTTAATTTGATATTGGTTTTTCATCCGATTAGCCAAGTTCAAGCAGTAACTTAATTGTTTTCTCGTCGCAGCTTACGGTAAACCGAGGATTGACGTTGATGTATCACTTGCACCAGATATAAAGTGCAGCTTCAGTTACCATTAAAAATTGAAAGAAACGATTTAAATTTTAATCGAAAAGACATTAAGGGTTCTCGTGATTTAGTTTTTAGATTTTTGCTTAAAGATTTTACAACTAAGAATCTAACCATATTGCTTGATTATTGCATTAATTATCAGGTGGTAGGCTTACTGATTTACTGATCTTCTTTTGTCACTCCAGGGAATGGGTATAAATGTCTGCTTTCCTTCAGGTTGAGGAAGATGGGTCAGCGCTCAGAGCCGAGGCAGTATATCACTTGCCATATCGAGGGTTCTCTGAGGAAGAGCGACAGAGCTTGCCGAGGATACAACCGCTGTTGCCAGATGGTGCGCCGAGCTCGCGCTCGCTGCGAAAACCCATGCGCCAGTGGCAATGATATAGTAAGTAACACGAACAATAACAACGTACCCTTATAAATTATTTTCTTAAACAGAGCGATCATCGACCATACTCCTCAGCACAATCATCTCATTAAGTCCAACTCATACCATGCTGTGCGTGATGATTTTTGAACGCCAAGCTATAAATATCGCATAAGCAATGCTGCTGCTATGATATACTTGTACTTTTAATTAAATATGTAATGAAGACCAAGCCTTAAAATTAATAAATGACGTCATATAAGTATTTAGTCAAATCATTGTCGACTAATTGATGAAAATTTTCATCAGAAATTTAGGATTCGTGTAGTCCTCTAAAAGTTTTAAAAATTCAATCCAGTAGTAAACAAACCTGTTGTCGTTTACTCAAAGAAAGTTTATTTGAAAAGGTAACGGCTTATCTCAGTTATTGCGTACTGCGTAAAGGAAAACAGTAGAAGTTCGGCGACTCGTTGGCGCAACTGGATCATTTTGAAGTAGTGGTTTTAGTGCAGAAAAGTTCCTTGATTTTCATTGGAACTTACAGACGTTATTCGGAGTCGATAAGCTCCTTGTATATTGACAACTAGACTAGTGACAACGAGTCGATGATGTATATTTTAAGGTAGATTTTAGGAGAAAATCTAGGTATCAAAGTTAAGCTTGCGATCAATTATTAGTTTTTTCTCAGCCTGCGATTACCGTCTCACGTACCTACACTACTATGCCTATACACGAACTTAAAGGTCTCATTTATAAAGCAGTTTTCTTCAGTTAAGGTGCACCTTTCGTTATCCTTAAGTAAATGAGCAGATTTTCAATGGACTCATAACTCACATTTTCTATCCACATGCGAATATTGACAATCCTTTTTAATATCCTTTTCTAGCTTTTTTTCAGTCACTGGATCAGTGTTAGGGTCTAGCCACTTAACTCTGGGCAAACTCTATAGAAAACAACGATTTTGTATGGAGATGTGTTCGCATCCGTTTGCCTACGGATAGCTGAATGGAAAACAAAAGATATCCGTTTATTTCAGACTTCGGTATGTACTAAATTATCTAGGCTGTCTAGGGTGACAGGTATCAATCATTCTATTTGAAAGAAATGATCTATTGCTGGACCAATCGCTTTTTAAAACAGTTGACTGTCGTAGTTCTTTCAGATTTGACATAGTATTGTTTCGAATGACTGTCAATCTTTCAAAGTGAAAAAAGCGAAGAATGGTATTGTAAAATAAACAATCGTATTCGTATAAATTTGGCAAAATGTTGCAGCAATGTGTCGTATAGTAGTGTAGGTACTCCAGTAAATTAAAAGTACTGACGTTTTATATTTTTGCGGCATTACCTCAACCTTTTAAGACTGCGAGATGATTTGGAGAAGAGTAACAGATGTCGCTACTGTTGCCGTCAAAACTGTACTAGTTCATTGAATATTTAGTAGGACCTCTTTAATTTCGAAAATGCGATTTTTAACACTGAAACCGAACCTACAATATTCCTTTAAAGTCGTCTACTGATGTCCGATGCCAACCAAATTTATGTTGGTAAGTATAATTACTTTTTAGCAATCATAGTCCTAAATGTGATAGTAACATACACTTGTACTTTTCGTGGCAGCCTAGCGGCTTTATGTACACATAGTCTGAACTTCGAACCCCATAGAACCAAAATATTAATAATTTGACTTTTTCAAAGTTTTATCATTCCAATTATTCGAAGGAAACATGTTTTTTTAATTGGAATACGAGATCACTAACTCAGAATGAGGATAATTACTCGTTCTACTGGAAGCACTCTTTGCCCAAAAATGGAATTATAACAAAATGGGTTGTTTTAAACAATATATCCACAAGTGATCACTGTAGGTACATAAAAACATTTTACAGTTTTGCAGAATAATATGTTCTATTAAATAAAAAAATGCATAAATCTAAATGTTCTATGGCCCTTGACTTAGACGTCAAAAGATCAAAATTATTATCTTATCGGGCATTCATTTTTAATTTGCATCACATTTTATGTGTAATTACACTAGACATGAACCTTGTGCCCCGTTATCCACTAAGTTTTCTAGATTATTTATATAATCAATTAATGTAAACATCAAATTATTAAAACTTATCGATGTCACCTCTATCTTGGAACCTATTGCGTTTACAATTAGAGTCTCAAATGCAATAACAAATGCAACAAGTTTCCTCTTAATTACTTAATACATTATTTTATTATCGTGTGTAAAAAGTATTAAACCCTGCAATATAACTAACTCTCAAAACATATTAATCTCGTCACAACGATATGATATACATTGGCAAACAAGTCTTCCACTAGATAGTATTAGGTACATAGTAATACTGTTCTAAATGGTACTCTATATATGCGCTTTTTCTTTACGCAGTTGATTATGTTGAATTTATAAACCGCGACGTCCATATATGCACTTAAGTTTTTTAAAACGTATTTATATGTTAAGCGATATAAAAACAATTGTTAACATAAATCCTTCTCAAGGTTGCACAAAGGATGACGCTTCATATAACAAGAATGCTCTTGCCTATTGTTGTACTAATGAACGACAAATTGTTTCCTCAGCGTATTAATCGATAATTACTTTAATTGAAATCTCTTCTAGGTGTTTATAGGTATCGTGCGTCCCACGACTGAAACATTCATCAACGAGAGTGCCCTGGAGTCTTACCGCATGGAATACCGTACGCGGCACTCCATCGATGGCGAGATTATTCAATGCGAGTCGCGCATTGCCCTGGTCACGGGTTACATGACGCATGAAGTGAGTGGCGTCAACGCAATGAACTTCATGCACCGAGACGACGTTCGCTGGGTTATCATCGCGCTGCGAGAGAGTAAGTGCCGCCGGCGAACATTCCCTTGTCGACTAAGCCTGCCGAGGCTGCGTCGAGCACGCGCCCTCTAACATCCAACAATGATTTCAGTAACATGATTGCAAACACTACTTTTTAGTAAACAGTCGTACCAATTACCCTACGCAAACATCGTACATTTCAAAGGATTAGTCTATTACTATCCTACAAAGCCTGAAATATATTGGATCCACAAAACGTGGACAGGAATAAAAACTGTTACTCTAACATTGTTGTCAATATTGACTCGAGCATTAAATTAGGGTTATGATCTGTATCCGTGTATCTAAGCGAATATCTTTATCACGTGTGGGTTCGACATCTGGAGGTTAATTCAAGCGGGGCAACGGCTCATAAAGTAGCAACAGGTGACCAGTCTGCGACGTTATCACCTCGACATAATGATAATGCAATATGTGCAATGTAGGTGCTATTTACATTACGTACTTTGTATACCTTCCGATCTTTGATACTATGGAAAATTACTAAAATGCACGCCACATCACTCTTATGTGAGATGTTCAGGCAGAATTACAAAACTGCGTTTGTGTGGAATTTATTTAAAGGTGTATACATCTTTTTTTTATTATTTTCTTTATCTTCATGTCATATGTCTTTACGTTGTTACCTGTTTTAATGATTTTTGTAGCCTGTTAGAATTAGGTGAGTTTAATGTGATTACGAGGTCTTCAGAACTGCGAACAACGCAGTAGAAAACTGAAATTGTAGTAATCAAGTTTTTCAATTAATTCTTTATTGTATACTCGTAGTCTATCGTATGTAAGACGTATTGTCTTGCTGAGATATTTAATTGAAACCCGGTCGACAATTTGAGCACTATTAGTTGCAATTATTTATTGATTACACTTTATTCTATTACAGAACTATCTTAAAGATTAATAAAGTGTGAGCAATTATTTGTGTGATTTGATCCCTGTATATAATGGATAATAGTAAGTGGTGAACGGAAAGTAGTTTTTATGTTTTCTATTGCCCTTGTATAATACACAAACAGCTTCCCATGTCCTTGTAGAGATGCGCTAATAGAGAATGACTAGTTGGTTATCTTATTGCCGCGTGCTCATATAATTTACGTCTGCAACAAATCGGTACTTCTCGTATTGTTTAGGTGTCGAACATCACTAAAATACCACTACTGTTTCTAAATATTTTATGCGTTTTGCGAAATTTCTTTTATCTGCATGACTCATATTTATATTTATTTGACCACCTTTGTTTATTATTGAAACACTTTTCGTTAGTTTCATAGATTTTAGTATTCATAGTTGTCGTAAACAGTAGATGGAAATGTAACTTAACGCCTCCTAAGTAAATATGTACCTAATCAAGTGAGCTGTATTATCTGATGGCACTTGTTTACCGCCTGCACATCTGCCGTCTATCGCTGTTCTATAAACTGTAAACTTTAGATAAATAATTTCTATTTTTCCATTGCACTGCATATTGACGATATTACAAATAATCTACAAGAGACACATACATATTATCAGTTGACATTTATTACAAATACCTAGGTATCCACCTAAACTACATAGGTATTAGACTTCCTGCATTCATTTGAATACTTAGCAGTTATTTATGTATGTATATGGATGTCTTTTGATAATTCTTATATGCTTCGCTGTGTACGACAATAATATTGGTTAAGGTATGTTTACAATGCTAATGTAATCTTAATGAACTTTCAATACTTTGCGCAGTAGTGTGTTTGCCGTGCCGCTTAGCGAATTACTAATATGGCATTAATGCGATTGATGGTTTTCACATGTTTTTTTTTAATGACTATGTATCTGTACTTGAATGTCGATGTTTATTTGTTATCAGTGTATGACCAGCATCGTCTCTTCGGCGAATCCTGCTACCGATTAATGACCAAGAATGGTCAGTTCATCTACATGAGGACCCGCGGGCGTCTCGATGTGGACCAAGACTCTAGGGCTGTCACCAGCTTCGTGTGCACCAACACGGTGGTCAGCGAGCAAGAGGGGCGACATCTGATCAAGATGATGCGACGGAAGTTCACGATGATGGTCAACAATACTAAATCTCCGGCCATCGAAGAGATTGAAGATGATATCAAAACTGAAGATGAGGTACGTTTTGAATTATTCGATTTAGGTATCAATGAAGAAGTTTAGAGTATTTAAGGTGTTGAGGTAAACATAAGAGATTTATTTTATAACTAGCTGACCCAGCAGACTTTGTACTGCCCCAATCGATAAAATTTTATTTAGATAACGTTTATAAGGGAAAAAGAAAAGGGCTGTTTTTAAGGGTTTGCCCTGGCAATTATTCGATTCTTTCTCACCTTTTAATCCTTCCCTAGACGTCCACGAACATTTCAAAACCAAGATAAAATAAATCCATTCAGCCGATCTCGAGTTCTATCGAGACTAACGAACTGCAATTGATTTTGATATATGCATATAGAATTTTATCTAAGGTCTCCTTATTTAAAAACAATTCAGAAGCTCTTTCAATTATTTACATTATTAATTCTAATTATCATTTAATTTTTCAGAGCAATGATAACACGCCGGCTCCAGTTGAAGACCCAAGGCGTCTCGAGCAAGTGATTCTACACTTGGTTACAAATCTACCATCGCCGCCACCAGATGGCAACGACCAGGATCCATTCACTGCTGCGTCACCAGAGAAGAGCATGTCTCCGACTCACCGCCTGACCATCATCCCTCCTAACAAGGAACGAATTGTCAGCGCCATCGAGAAGATATACAGCGTCATCAAGACCTTCCCAAGGGACACTGATCATGAATCGAGCGCTGAAAGCACAACCAGCGATGCAGAGCCAGCTCAAATGGTTCGAAAACCGATGACGGTTACAGAGCTCCCGTCGACTTCTAAAGCCGCTATTGCAATGCCAGCTCCCGAACCACAGATACTAGTACCGTACCAAAACCAAGAATATAATGCGAACTACGGCCAAGTGTTAGAGGCGCCTGCCATTGAGCCTTTTGTCTTCAACGGTAACAGCGGAAACGAATTCAACACTGGTGACATTTTCAATGCTGGAACCTCTCCGGATTTGGGATATTTTGATGCTTCTCCAACGTATTCCAACATGCCATCAATCTTCGCGAATATTAACCAGAACGGTGAAGAAACCATTCCGCCTTCAGTGACGCCTGATTTTACTGGAATTATTCCTCTGCCTGACTTTGGCGACGATGCGAGTGAATTAGAACTAAACGGCTTTATATGCGGCACTAAACGACCACGTGAATTCGAAGAAATTAACTATGGATACAAAAAGAAAATAACTTCACCTGCCGTGCCGAACGAAACTACTCCGACTCTGGAGGAAACACTTGATCAGCTTTTTGATGAAACAAGTGAGTATTTAATAAATTATATTTTTATTAACACTGATTCTTTCTGTACATAATTATAATTATTCTTTTTTATTTCAGTCTTGAACGCGGATTTTGAATCAGCCATTGATTCTTTGGACAACATCGATCCGACGTTCCCCGACTTACTGGTGAGTTAATAAAAGATTAGACAGTAATTGGCCAAAGTTTTGTTTAGACCTGTAGATAAGTAAAATTTCTCCAATTACTATGAAATAAAGAGACCAATATTGAACTGACAAGTTAAAGTAACGTCATTAAAATTTGTAAAAAGCAGTAATTCTCATAGAGAGTTTTCTAACAATTTTCTATTGTTATATTATATGATGAAGTAACATTGTCTACTTTATATTGTTTCAACTTATCAAACCAATACTTCATATCAGTACCTAAGTATTTTTATATTGTTAACGTGGGCATTAAATGTTTCAGTCCCCGACCGAAGTCCAAGGCATCTTGGGAGAGATTGAAAAGGAAGCGGAATTAGAACAGCAGCTGAACTTCAACGGAAACGGCTTCGAATAAACGGCAAACGGATATCGCACGTGAATATTAATTTGGAACAAATCCACTAAATGGTAGATCGATCAAAAGTTTTCAGAATTTCGAAAAAGAAAGTTCATTCTCTTCAGTTCGAATTTCGTTTAATGTCAAGGGGTGAACTTGATGCGTAAACCAGTTCCCCTAATGATATTTTGTTAATGATTTTTTGGATCGTATCTACAAACTACGTTTTCGACTCAAAATATTGCATGTCTAAGTTTAGTCATCAAAAAAACTTTTATTTAAAGTCATGCAAAGATCTCTGAAAGTTAAATTTCTTTAATTTTATTATTATTGGTAGATGATAAGTTTCATTAAAATGTAATCTTACT